>NW_010579562.1:62909-129169 GCF_000705375.1 Tinamus guttatus
CGCGGTACCCGGGCAGGTGCCCCTGAGCCTGGAATCCCCGTCAGTTTGGAGGGAAACCTGGCACCATGGGGGATGGCGTGTTTTCCTCTGGCCAGGGCTTGTCTTGGGTGGGAGGCCAGGCGAGGAGAAGGCTTGGAATGTTGTTCCAATGGCGCCTCTCACTCTCATGGTTAAAAAAAGTGTTCTTCGTTTCTAATTACAATTTTCAGGCCTCAGCTTATGCTCAAAAAGTTCTGCTTTTTTTTTCTTCTCCAAACAGATCATACTTGTCCAGTATATCTATTTATCCTAAAGATGTGCACTTTTTTACACACACATCATCTTCAGGTACATGTTGAGTACATGGGCTATACATATTTTACAAGGATAACAAATTACTGGCAATATCCTGGTTCTCAGGCCTTGTTTCAAGCAAGCCTTTACGGTTGCGGTTTACCTAAAGGCACCTGTGGCTGCATGGTCAAACTATAGGAACCTGTCAACTACCTCAGGAGCCCAATTTCCTCCCCCGTCCCCCAGACTGTTTGGCAAACACCAAACTGTTTAGTTGTTTTACCTGGAGAAGAGAAGGGTGAGGGGGGATATTATCAATGTGTGTAAATACCCGGTAGGAGGGTGAGAGAAGACAGAGCCAGACTCTTCTCAGGGTGACAGGATGAAAGGCATTGGGCACACACTGAAACAGAGGAAATCCTGTCTGCAGAAACAGAGAAAACACTTCTTTACTCCAAGGGTGGTTGAACACCTTGGAGATGCTCAATATCCAACCAGGTGTGGTCCGGGCCAACCTGTTCTTGGCGGCCCTGCTCAGGCAGGAAGGTTGGACCAGATGATCTCCATAGGTCCCTTGCAACCTCAGCCATTCTGTGATGACCTCAACTGTTCTGTGATGCTGTGCAAACAGTTCTTCTCTTGCCAGACCCTAGCAAGAAGACCTCCTCCTCTCCAGCCTCCATCACCATCACATTAGCTGCTACTTTTCTCAGAAGCCAGCTGCTCCCATTCAGTCCAAGGGCAAAGCTGGTGGTCCCAGGCAAGACCCGCTCCCCAGCATTTGGTTCAGCCCTTCCTGCCTCTGTTCTTTGCTCCAGTACTGGTGGTGTACCATATTCCACAACACTAGTTTGAACAGCAGGATGATCCTGGTAGTTGGTCCGTCTTGTCCACTCTCCTGTTTTGGAAGTGGCTGGTTAGGGTTATTTAGTGAAAGATTTAAGAAACAGGACATTCACTGAACAATCTGTACCCTGACATATCTTGCCAGCTTATGAAAAAACAAAGGCTTAGAAAATTCCAGAGCAAGAGGGTTGCTTCTGAGTCTTCATTTTAATAGCCTGAAATGGACCTGTCCTCCATGAATTTGCCTAGTCTCCTTTTTATACCACTTATATATAATGTTGACCTCTGTTACACGCCTAGACAATGTTATATGGTTTAAATGTGTGATATTATTGTCATATTTTATAACATATATTTTATTGATACTGACTCCTCTTTACGAGAAACAGTGAACGATTGCTCCTTATTCATGTCGAGGCTACTCACTATAGACCTATAGACCTCTATCACTTCTATACTTACTGCCTTTTTCTAAGAGGCAGTGTCCTTCCCTTTGCAGTCTTACCTGGTATGGAAATCAATTCATCATGCCAATCATATTTGTGACCTTTTCCTGCAGCTTTTCGAGTTCTACTGGAAAATTTTGAAACGCAACATCCAGGAATGCACCCAGTGTATATGCAGGTTCAGCCTCATTTGTGACAGTGGGCAGTGGGCTTTAATATGGACTAAAAAAGTCTTCATTAGGCAGGAACCAGGAAGGTCATATAAGGGAAGTATTAAGGTTGGGTGCTACAGCTGCGACTGGGAGAACACAGGTTTTTATAAGACTTAGAGGTCTGGAACCCACTTGTCTTGATTCCTTGCTGACTGGCTTCTTCCATTGACTAACATCAGCAGGTTCCAGTGTAGACCAGCTCTGTCTCCCTTCCCCTACTGCTGCTTTTCACATTCCCCTACTGCTCCTTCACATTGGCTGTGTTTATCTTAGGGACAGCAGAGTCTCAAAAGCACACAGTTTTGGTGATGTTTAGTTTGCATGGCAATTGATACCGCAAACCGAGATCATCCTGTAGGAAAGGTCTGTTTCTCGTGCAAATACTTGCAGCTTATTATAGAAACTTCAGTTCTACCTGAAGAGCGAAGCTGTCAGCTAAACTCATCATAGAGTTTGGAAGATTTTTAAATTATCTAGTGCTCAGGCAAGTAAAAATATAACCTGGGAGTCAAATTAATTGACTTGGTATTTCTAGGGAAGCCAGTGCCAAGAGCCAAGGACTGCTTTGACTTGCTTACCGGAAACAGAGGTGATGTGATGCAGGTTATTGAAGTATTGCAAAGTGTTTTTGGACTTTCTAAAGGGTTGATAGCTCAGTATACCCTGTTGCTTGCAGTGTACACAAGAGATGACAGAAGTAGGGCTGGCTGAAGCCTGATCACCAGGGTGGCACAGATTTTCATAGCCAACAGAGGTGTTACAAGAGATTACTTCCTGCTCTAACGGAGCTCATCGTCAGCAGGTAATCTAGAAGAACTCTCAAATTAGAAACTGAATCGACTGCTTGTCAGTGTAGCACTTTGAAAGATGGCAGTGGCACAAATGATGCAACCCTTCGAAATATTTCAGATACCCTTCAGAACTGCTTCTGTTTTAATTGGAGTCAATTTTCATGCAATTGATTTTTGTCCATTACCTTGTCATTGGACAGTGGCTAATTTCTAAGTGAGTTTGCTGAAGAAAGGAAACATTGAGAAACTCTCGTGTAGATTAGCATCCAGCAAGACTAGCTGGTCAGTCAGAGGTGGCACATCCAGCTTGTGTGTATTAACACCTGGTTGCACTGTTGTGTAGCTGAATGAGGAGGGAAGAATTCCTTCTGTGAACAAGTCATTTGCCATTTCTGTCCTGAATTACTCACAGCTGTCCAGAAGGACATGGATTGGAGTTTTTGAGATAAGAATATTCAAAGCTCTGAATGGCAGCTCTGTACTTCCCCAGATATGTGATTTTTTTCCTGTGAAAATGTCTGTCCTTCACAGTCACTGCTTATTGCTGTCTCTGCTTATGAGCCAGAGGTAGAGCAGTCAGGGTTCACAAAGAAGTTTTGTCGCCTCGTGTAGCTTCTTGGGGTAATATCTGAGAACTTAAACAGATGCCCACAAAACAGATTTTTTAAAATAATAATAAAAGAATTAATATGAGTTATCTCACAGTCATTGGTATTCATTTTTGAGAATCTGGTGAAATTGGGGCACCCGAGTTTACCAAAATATGTCAGTAGAGCAGCAAGCTACCAAGTGCTAAAGCCGGAAGAACTTTTTTGCTCTGTCTTCCTGCCCAAGGACAAGGACAAGACCTGGGGAACAACAAACTGTGATTACATTAGATATCAGCTTTAGTAAAGCTGATAAACAAAGTTGGTTATGTAGCACTGAATTGTTGGTGTTGTATTTAAAGGAGTGTATGTTAAAATGTCTTGGATATGTCAAAAATAAATTATACCAAACTCTTTTATTTTATGAGGACGTGGTTGTATAAGCACTTTAAAATGGATGCAACATCGCTTTCTGGAAAGTGATGCTATATGCATATCAGTGTGAGAATTGTAAAATTCAATTACATATTAAGTACGAGGTAATTGTAATACTCCATCATTACCTTGGGAGAATGTTTTGAATAGGATGCCAAGGAGGTCAATTAACAGCTGTGGGGATTCTTACGAATCTAATATTAAGGTGATATGAGGCTGAGAGGGATTATGCATCTTTAGAAGATAAGAGTAGACTATAATACCGCTCTGATAAATGACAGAAGTGGGCAAAAGAAATCACCTTGGTAAAATGAAATTCAGTCAAGATAATGTAAAATGATTCATAGTGGATACTTAAACATACAAAGGTAGATTTTAGAAGGGCAGAAAGGCAGCAGTGCAGCAGAAATGCCTGAGCTACAGTTTTACTAACACATATTCACTAGTTCCAAGCTCAATTTCCAGCTAATTGGACAACGGTCCAAAGTCAGACAGGCAGGTTTGTACGGAGTAGCTGTAACTGGCTGCTAATCCCAGCAGGGTTTGTTACCCTGTTTGTTTGCTTTTGATAGGAATGGTGCATTCTCAATGGTTTTCTAACCGTGGTGAAGTTTAATGCTCCTCTTTGTTCCTATAAATGCCCAGACTGCTGAAATGCTGTGTCTGATGTAGGATGAAGGTGCATCTAATTTATAAAGTTCTCTATGATCTGAATCTAATGAATGTCATTGGAAATGATTAACTAAATGGAAACTCAGAAATCAGTTTGTATATCTTTTTTTTTTTTTTTTGAAGCTTGAAATTAATTCACAGGGAGGAAAATATTACACATAGATCACACTGGACACTACAGTTCTGTGTATTAAGGTCTCTAAAGTCAATGAAAGTTCCTCTGGCTGATTTTGCTGGGTTGTGATTAAAATCCTGAGGATTTTAAAGCACTGTTTATTACAGTGTCTCGTACTAAGACTTTACAAAAGAGTAATAGACTCATTCTGGTTTTTCAGCTTCTGATCCTCACAGATTCTGCTCAGTTGCAAACACATCATATGGCAGCAGCCACGTTCTTGAGGTGCAGCGATCCCAACCGTAGGATGCAACATGGTCTAAGTGAGATGCTGTGTAGCACGCACTGATTTAGAGCTGGTCCTGCATGGCCCTTCTGTTGGACTGAGCCAGCTGACCTGGTCAGCTTGCTTGGCCTGCCTGTGGCACAGCTGGACTAAGGTGCCTGCTCGGGCCATCTGCCTGAGGCCACTGACAAGACATCTTGCTTCCCGTGTCCTGTGCGGAAAACCCATAGAAATAAACCAGGAAAGAATTTCATCAAGGAAGCCATTTTTAACTCAGTCACAGATGCTGCACTGAGCTTTTAGTTTGTGAGTAAAGGAAAAATGCGTAATGTGAGATTTAAAAAGAAACCAAAGCAGAAACAGAGGCCCCCATCGATTCTGGTGTCTTTTACCACCTCAGGCCCAGTGATTTTTGTCACTATTTGAGCTAGTTAACTTGGTGCACCTCTTCAGCATAGTGTTAGAACACGGGCCCAGCTGCCCAGCTGTGCTGATCAGGGTTGCTTTGCTGGCAGCCTTGCCCGTCCCTTTGGTGGCACCTCAGTGACCTTCCCTACCGCCTCCAGCCTCAGAGTGGGGCACTTGGAGGGGGCAGATCACACAGTCCCGGAATTCAACTACCTCAGGGTGATGAGGAGCAACAGGTGACCCACAGTGTGTGCATTACACTGATTTAAGATGGTGCGGAAGCATGTCCTGTTTTGTAGAGTGTGGGTTTCAGAAGAGCAGTTAGTGCACATAGATACAGTTTCTGGAATGAAAGCCTGATTTATTTTATCTTAGTTGTTGTCCCCAGTATTCACTGTCATAGGCTTTAGGTCACCATGGAACAGCCTGATTATAATGTTATTGCGTGGCATTATTCTGAAGAAAACATGATTTAGTAGTGCTTGTAAAATGTCCCCATTTTTCTTCTCAGTATCTTCAATGCATTAGCTGTATGCACCAGCTGAACAGAGGATGCAGGATGGCAGAAAGAGATGAAATCCTCCTGCTAGCAGCACGGAAGAGCTAGCATGTTGTATGATCACATGAGGATTTATTTTTTCCTGGTACAGTTATGACAGACAGGTTATGTTTTAACTATAACATAACAGAATCAATAACAGAATAATGGAATCAATAACAAATGTTCACTTCAGGGATCTGATACAGTGACCAAAATTATATGAGTAGAGTGAGCATATTCAGTATTCCAGAATTAGCCTGTTCCATTTTCTAACTTGCCATGTTAGGGCTTAAACTATCTGACAGCCTGAGGAGAGGCAGCCTTTGATGTGCCCTGGAAAGACACTGCTATTCTTTTACACCACTCTTTGACCAAGTCAAACGGAGCAGTGGCATCCAAATGAGTTCAATTCTGTCTGGAATGAAGTGATGAGTGAGTAAGCACATCATTTTCCTCTTGGATGTGACAAAGTAGGCCGCCAAATACTGATGGTAATGTGCTTTATAGTACAGTGCAGTACAACGAGTGCTTTGTCCTAATTCAGTACATCATATCCAGGAGTTTGCTTGCATCAGGATTTGGGAGGAATCTCCAGGGGCATTTGTCAAGAGAATGTTAGCTGAGCTGGTAAATTCCAAAGTGTGGGGTAAATAACAGAGCGCAGATTTCATTGGCAGTGCTGTTAAATAACACTAAAAGCAAAACTAAAAAAAAACCCCTGTGTCACCATAATTACAGATAAAACCAGAACTGACAGTAGATAAAGTTGTTCAAATGCATTGTCACCTAAGGCTCATTACGAAGCAAAACTCAAATCAGGGAAGAGGCAAAAAAGCTTGGCAGGCTCCAGAGTCAGCAGGCAGAGCTGAGGATGGACAGAAGAGCAAAGGGCTGTTCCAGGCCAGTGACAGCGAGCAAGGAGCAGCTTCCTTGCTGAGCAAGTGCAGTTTATTCAGAGGATGGGAGCATCCATATCGAGAGGATACGAGCAGCAAAGCAAAGTACTTGTGATCGGAGTGACAGCCTGAAACAACTGTACTCATCCTACAACAGAAATGTGCAGAATGTAAGAAAACAGAGACAAAATCTACTGTGTGAAATCGGCCTCAAAAGGGACAGAAAATAATTGTCGTTTTGTTGTTGTTTTTCTTGAGAACACTTAAATGATGGCATCGCCTGGCTTGTGGTGCTTTGTGATGGTGGTGCTTTGTGGTGGGAGAACTTCAGACCAAAAGATAATGTGAACATTGCAAGGACCACAACAGGAAAAGCACGATGCCTGTTTGCATGCACTAGCAAATCTTTCAAAGGAATCAGGATGAAAACAAAATAAAGACTGCCAGACACGAGCAGCAGTATCAACTGTTCTGGATTTTTACAGAGACATTTTTAAAGGGAGCTGGCTGAAACTCTGAGGTAATGCTCACTGTCATGCAGGTGCTTGCAGCTTCAAGAAATAATCTCCCTCTGCTGCTCCAGATGAAAATAATAATGATTTTTTTACATTCCCGTTCTATGAAATTTGTCAGCCTTTAACACCGTTCATAGTTATCCTTAAGCAGGGATAACTCTATAGGTCTGTCAACATGCCAGAGTGAAAAATACAGCATCCATTCCAGTGTAAGCATCGCATTAAAACTGAAAAGATACGGCGGAACCAGCTCTTTTCAGCGCTGTTGGTCTGAGCAGATGCAGCAGTGGGACATGTTTATAACAGCTTTGGTGTTCTTTCATTTACATTACAAAGAAATGCCTCTGGCAGAAAGACAGTGTAAGCAGTATTCATTATTCCTTGAAGGCTCTTGATAATTCAGTATGTTAATATACCACAAGCTACTCATGCCAACAACCAGCCACCAAGATGTAAATTAAACCTTGTTCCAGGATGAGTATTCCTTTATGCAGTTTTGAGAATTAATGGGGATCGGAGCTTAGATCATGAGGCAAAAGCTAGTGATGGCTGATATGTTTGTGGGCCAGAGAAAAAGCATCAGGAACTGAATAAAACCTGTGAAAGAAGCTGTGATTCACATGCTGGGTATGTAAACAATGAAAAATGAGAAAACTGTTTCGAACTGACAAAATCCTCAAGAGAAATCCTCCAGCGCATCTCTGAAGCCTGGCCAAGATACAGAAAGGAGACGTGGGCTTTTCGTGTACCTATAGACATCTACCATCTGGGCACTGTGCCTATAACCAGTTGTTCCCCTTACAATCAGTGGAGAAAAAATGAAATTTTTAGGTGATGATTCACTTCATCCTAACCTAGATATTTAAACTAGGTAAGATAAAGAGCCTCTTTCTTTGCCTTCTTTGCAAAAGAAGATCAACTGAATTTCTCACACGTAGACATCAAGACTAAAGTTGTCCAAAGTTAGCCAAGAAGAAATCCATCTTCTGTGCCGGGACATATTAGCAGACGTCAGTAGGCTGGACTTGCTCTGCAAGGCCGTCTGGCAGTGGCTGCCGAGGGCGCTGGCGTCGAGGAGCCGGGTCCTGCGCTGCAGCGGTGTCGCGCGGCGGTCACAGCAGCCCTCTCAGCGCCCAGCTCTGCTGCGATGGAGTAGCTGGCCAGTCTCCACACACTCCCTCCATGGGGAATGCGGAAAGGGAGACCCCCTCACCAGGAGAGCCAGAACCGTGAGGTAACTTTGGTGCTTTGCGGGTGCACGTGTACTAACGCTTGGAATAGAAGTGTTCTTTTGAAGCAGACTTCCCAGATCTCCCCCACCTACCGGAATTTGGTTCCCATTGTTGATTCACTCATTCTCAGAGCATATGAACTTTTCTTTTTTTTTTCCTTTTGATAAACTTAACTGAAAGATGAACTGCACAAGGGCTGCTAATACATCTACCTGCAATGGGCATTCAGTCTGCGAGACCAGGTTAGGACTTGTCTGGGGAGAAAAAAGAAGGAAAAAAAAACCCTAAAATGTTAATGTGTGATTGTCAGCATTGATTATTTTGCTCTGCCGGTCTGCTATTAGTTTGCTGTAATTGCTTATCTAAACTTAACTTGAATAGCCCATGGAAGAGCCCCTTGCTCCATTGACTATGGGAGTTGCTTAGGAAGACCAGACAGATAAGTCAGCCTACTGAAAAGTAAGGAATCACAGAATCTCAGAATGCTTAGGGTTGGAAGGATCTAGAGATCATCTAGTCCAACCCCCCTGCACGCACAGCGACACCTAGAGCACGTGGCACAGGGTGGCGTCCAGGCAGGTTTGGAAGATCTCCAGAGAAGGAGACTCCACAACCTCTCTGGGCAGCCTGTTCCAGGGCTCTGTCACCCTCACAGGAAAGAAGTTTTCCCTCACATTCAGGTGGAACTTCCTGTGTTTCAGTTTGTAGCCATTGCCTTTTGATCTGTGATTTGGATATCACTAGAATTAGTGTGGCCCCAGCTTCTTGACACTCTCCCTTAAGTTGTTTTTACATGCCAATAGGATCCCCTCTCAGTCTTCTCTTCTCTAGACTAAACAGCCCCAGCTCTCTCAGCCTCTCCTTAAATGAGAGACGCTGCAGTCCCCTAGTCATCTTCATAGCCCGTCATAGAATAACCATTGAAAAGATTCTACAGCACTTTTGCCAAATTCAAAGTTAAAATAAAGGAAACATCCATTAAGCATAAGATGAAACAAGTTCTGTACAAGACCTGAGTAGTGAATTAACTGAAAATACAAAATGCCTGCTGATATCCCATTGCTCTTCTAGGTTTCCTAAGTAAGCAGATCTGTCTGATACTGCTGGTAATCTGAAAATACAGCTCCTCATGGGATTTCACTAATAGCAAGCAGTACAGCTCTAGGACTTCATCCGAGCAAGGGCTTCTTCAAGGACTAACTATAAAGGTATTACCTGGAGGTTATATGTCTGCAAAAGAGCAATGCAAACAGCAAAACAATGCATGCAGCCCCTTTCCATGCTATTGGCCTAGCTGAGTGCACCAGTCACTCCAGTGAGAAGTAACTCTGCGCACCGATAAGAAGTTACTGCATCGTTGCCAGCGTCCGAACATGGAAGAAAATATTTAGCTTAAAACATGAAACTGCAAGGTGGCAGAAGCGCCTGGTGAGAAGCATCCTGCCTGACAGGCAGAACTGGGCTCGTCCGAGGTGCTCTGAAGCATACTGGAGTCTGCTGAAGACATTCCTGAATACCAACTGACTTGGGGTCAAACTTTTGGGAAAGTTTGGGCAGCAGTTTGGGCAACTGCTGTAAGGTATTTTTACAAGTCTTGCTTCAGATGAGATTATCTAAGAGTGTCTTCATTGCTTCACAGGCTTTAAGATCTTCCTCATGCAATGTATTTGCTATTGCATAGCTTTAAGGAAGTTAAAAAGCCCTTACCTTTCCTGTAAAGAAATGTATTATTCATTCTCAGGAAAAAAAGTTACATATTTTACATTCTTAGTTTTTAATCATTTTGATTTAAAAAGCTAGATTGGCACATTTCTGCACGTTCATTTTTTTAAGGCTAGTAAACCGCTTCAGGCAGCCTTCACAGTTCAGGCTCAGTACGTGGTTAAATCTGAGCTTCCTCAGGAAGGCTCCTCAGGCTCCTCTAACAAAAAAATTAGCAGAACTGCCACCAAAGTATCAAACTTATGTATTTTTTAAAACAAACATATGTACTTTTTAAAAGTACATATGAACCAGGATATCTTATCAGTTGTTTGCTCTGTAAAACAGATGTATAATGGAAAAAATATACATAAAATGATGTCAATCTCTACACTTGCAAACATTCAGACTTTATTGTGGTAGTTTTCCGAGACTGTGTTTGTACTTTGTTGTTTTTAGTGCTACGATCTGTACTTCTTCATTATTGCATGCTATGCTCAAACTAAAGAGACACAATTCAATACTTAATAGCTAATGTTCTCTAAAAACTAAAATAGCAGTCCTTGTGACTCTGTTCAAAATACCCCTACTTCCACTCAAATAAAATGGGATGGGAGGTCACTACAATTTCAGCTTCTCTGCATGGCAAAAGGCAACACAGACAATTCTGGTTGTCTGTGGGCGTCTCTGCATATAACATGGTTTAATACACTGTTGTGATACTGCTTCTTTATTCTCTAACTCTCCCCATTCATTTGCAAAGGAGGTGCACATTAAAATAACTAAGCATTATTGTGTTGAAGAGGTTCTTTCCTCAAAGAATGAAGAAGACCAGCAAAGTAATGCCATGTAACTTCAGAAGTAAATATGAATTTACAGCCTTCTCCATGCCTATCTTTCATAACAGCAGCATCAATCTTGTTCTGCTTGTAAATTAGCCTGTACATTGTCCCAATGGGGGACTTACTGTTGCAGGCCTTGGACAAAGCCAACCCGAGCTACCTTCCTGCCCTTGAGTAACTCACCTGAGAGATCAGCTTGTGTAAGCATTGCCGCAGGAGTCAGGTAGGGCATGTGAGTACAGTAGCAGTGTCTTCACCCGCCAGTATGCTTGTAAAATTAGCTCTAAATTAAGACGAAATGCAACAAAGTGATGTGACAACTGAACACTGGGAGCGTGGGAGGGCAGGTGCGATGAGTGACACAGAAAAATGCTGTGTTGTCACTTTGGTGGGCAGGACGTGGGGATGGGTCGCAGTTTCTTGGGTCCAGAGTTTCCTTCGGGCGCCCATGAGGCATCAGCAAAGGGGGTGCCGGGCACAGCTCCCTGCCTGCAGCACGGGCAGTGCCCGCCAGCGCCGGAGCCCAGCGCTGAGGGCTGGAGGAGCTCTCCAGCTGCAGGCGGGTTTGCTCGCTGCCAAGGGAAAATGTTTGCGTGAAGGCTGACACCACGGCAAGGCCCATAAAGTACCTCGACCCTCTGCCGCTGAGGTGGCTCGGGGTGTACCTGTTCCTGCTAACTGACTCACTGGGTACACAAGTTAAGATATAGTGATGATGTGACATGCATGAAAAGGCACTCAACATGAGAATAAAGCATTGGCAATACATTGTATTTACATGCAATTGAGTGCACGCTGTGCAGGATCTCTGCCTGCTTGCCCCAGACGCTGAGAGCTAGATTTCCTCTGCTGCCAAATCAAACTCTGTGTCCTTAGGGATTTGTTAACTGTGCACACATCTACAGCGATTCCTCAAACACTAGTCAAGAGCTGGTTTGATGCCTATACTCACTGAAACGGGAGTGCGCAACATTTGCAAGGCTCTGGACACCCATATTAAGGCACCAGTCTCAAACAGAATCCTGCCGACATAGCCAGAGTATTTTTGGCAATTGAATTCTGTAAGACGAACAATAAGAAACATCATTGTCCAGGCTTTACCTTCCCCTTGGCTTGAAGGGTTGTGGCAACTAGTAGTGAGTTATTCACAGAAAAAAAATGTAAATAGGTATCACACAAAAAATAACAAGCTTCCTTACTTTTTAGAAATTTTACAAAATTTCTAAAATTTATTCCTCCTTTCCTTTTATCCACGCTCAATGGCAGTTGTGTTTATGCAGTACCTCTCCACTGAAATCGTCCGCTGTCATAAAGCCTTAAAAATTCAACTATAGTTAGAAAGCTGCTATGCTGAGCCTGGCACCAACCTGACCCTGGCTGACTGTTTGTATTCCCCCATGCATCTATACCATCTGCTATTTTCCTTCCGTTGTGCCAAGATTATCCATCATTTGGGGCAAGGGAATGCCTTTTATTTTGTGGCTGTCCAGGGCTAAAGGAATAGCTACTAGAGGAATACAAATCATCAGTACCACAGTGTCTGCAATGATTTATGCTCCCCTAAAGCTTGGCAGTCCTGCATTAAGACTTGAAATCCTTGCAGGCGTTTCTGAAGAGGTGTGCGCTTTTTTAACGCTTGAGCCTCCAATTGTTGGTGAAAATGATTTAGGATAATCAATCTTTTAAGCCCTAAGCATCAATATACTCAGCAGGGACCAGGACCACTAATGATTTTCTCCTGATGAGCAGTGGGTGCTCTTGCCAACCCAGGGCAGCGAAGGTAAAGTGGCGGCAATTACGTGCGGGAGGAACGGAGCCCAGCGCAACCCGGCGGGCAGGGTTTGTTTGCAGGTTGAGCAGGCGGAGCAGGAAACAGTGCGAGGCAAATGCGATAGATGTCACCTCCATTTCCAAAGCTTTCGCCTGGTATTTGTGAGTAATTGCATCTAATAATTCCACCAGGAGGAATCTTTGAGGAATAGCTCAGATTAAGGAAAGTGCCGTATCTATGGTAACCGAGCAAACAGGTAGAGGAAGCAAAGCTGAAACGCTGCTCTGGGCCCTGCACACGGGTGTTAACTAAACTGAAAACCTAATTTTAGCTTTCCGAAGTACAGCCACCCACGTTCCCTATTTATAGTATGTGTATATATATACATATATATATATGTACACACGTGCACATATATATATAGCAGGATGGGGGAAAAGCAAAGGCAACACAGAACACCTCTCCCTAGGGAACTTGGGCTCCCACAAAGGGGAAATGGGTGTCTTCATTTTCCCCCGAGGATTTCTGAAGAAGTACAAGCAGCTCCCTATAAGGGTATGTCTATATTGCAGCATTAGGCCATGGTGCAACCCTTCTAGACAACCTTAAGGCCAGTGAGTGTAAGTACCAATAACAGCAGCAACACAGAAGTTGCCCCACTGCAGAACCAGGTGAGCATTTAAGCACGTTGTCCTTGGCATAAAATGGCTACATAGTTGCCGAGATAACTATTGAAATCAGGTGGGGATGGATCAACGGATGCTCTGTGTGCTGGGATGTGCAGGCAGGGCTGGCTGCGTGCAGGGCTGCCCCTGGGGCTGAGGCCGATGCGGCCAAGAGACCCTGGAGATCAGCCTAGGACAGGCCACAGGAACGCTCGCACAGCACTCACAAACATGACGCAGAACTTAATGGAAACTCTGGAGCAGCAGCTGGAGACCAGGCAGGATATCTAGGAAATAAATGGGGAACAATGCTTAGGGATCTGAATGGAGCCCATTGACTCTTGTGGCTTGTGCTGGCTGCTGCTGCAGAGTCAAAGCATTTGGCAAGAAAATAAGCTGTATCTGTTTCCATCCGCCTGTTTCCAAGGCAGGGCACACAGCTTAGTCTTCTTTTTCTTTTTTTTTCTTTAAAGTCTTTCAGGACATTAGCAGGCTGCTTCACTTCAGTTCAAACGGGGATGGCCGATGGGGCACCAGTTTCCTTTTGGATCAGAAGCAGCCAGACAGGCTGAGGGCAGCAGATGCCTGCTGTGAACAAGTGAATCAGTCCCAAAAATATGTTCAGCTCATAGGCAAGATGTGTATCGTTTTAATATTTATCTTAAAGATACAAGACTTAAATCATTTTCATTGCAAAAATGAAGACAAATCAATATGCCTCTAGCTTTAGGGCACAGAGGGCTTCAATTTCTAGGTTCTTGCAGCACAGTCATGTCTGAACTGGGTTGTAATACAAGCAAAATAATGGGAATTCAAACCCAATTTCTTTCCAACGATGAAAATAAAATTACTTTTTTTTTTTCAAACCAGTGTGCAAGCATCCTAGACTCATGCAGGAAGGAAACTTTTTTCTGGGATACAAGTAACTAAAAATTTAAGGAAAAATTTCAGAGTAAGGAAAAAGTCACTACAGATGCTAGTATGAAGCTTCATCTTAACCACTGGAGCCCAAGAAAAATGAATCACAGTAACTCTCTCATCTTGAGAAATTTATATATCTTATAATCCCCAAAGGAAACAATCACATCTGATAAAAATATTTAGACTAAACTTAGAAAGTAACAATAAAGCTGGCAGAATTGCCTGAAATTCATATTTTAGGACAGAGTTATTAGAAAGTCAGTATAACGTGCATCTTAATCATACTCATCATGTACCTATTTGCAGTAAATTCTAACAACTGTAGTTTTATGCACCTCTGTAGACTTTATTTTATTGCTTACTTGCTTAGTAAATTTAAAGACAGTACATTGGCAATATGTCTAGTGTGTCTATCTGGAAAAGGTAACTCACTTTACCATTTCCAGTGCTTGGAACCAAATGCATGGCTTTGCAAAGTTCAAATCATTGTTCAAATCATTAAAAAGATCTTTCTTCAGACTATCCTTTTTTAGTCCTGGTGCACTCATCTGAATAATTCTGGCTGGAAGTTTGCTAAGAAGTTTTAATCAATGGTAGGCAAAATCTTAATGCAGGAATCAGTGATAAAGCTCTGATCCTCATCACTTCCAATATTAATTTCAAGAATATCTGTGAATATGAGTTAAACAAAAAGTATATGTATATATGTATTATGAGGTAATAATTTGGCACTACTGTGTAAAAAAAAATGTAGTGAACAAATAAAGTTAGGAGTGAAACTGATGATTACCCAAGAATTATTTTCTGTCAAATTCTAGTAAATACCTAGCGAGCTTCTCCATGACTTTTCTAGGAAAAAGAGACCACTAAAAGCTTATTACAAAGCTTGTTTTTTACCTTTTGGTATTCAAATAGTAAGTAAAAGGCTTTGCAAATATATTTGGTATCTTAAGCTTTTCTGTTACTAGCAATTTAAACAAATCATGTAGAGGTTAAGAATCTCTAAATCCCCAAATCCCTTGAACCCTCCAGTTCCCCCTGGAAAAGTCTGCTAAACCTGGATTTCTTCCCAATCCCGCTTGCTAAGGATGAATAGCACTGGCGCTGCCAGAGCAGGATATGAGAAGACAGGCAGCAGCTTCCATCAGGCACCCTGAAGACCCGTGTCAGATGTCACCAAAGTTTCCAAGCTATTTCACAGAGTTTCAGCAAGCAAAGGGAAAGATTAATTCAGTGTTTTGAAATTAAACATTCAATTCTCATTGTAATTAGTAGTAAAACGGGATGGAGAATTTACGTGAAGTCTGACAACGGGTTTTTACAGCGTCAGCAACACACGATAAATTATTTTTAAAGGACAGTTATTATTTCAAATGTTCAAAAGCTTCTGACAGGGGACTAATTCATAACATATGATTGCTGGGCCTAGTAAGATGGGTACCATTGTCTCTAAAACTCTCAATTATTGTGAAGACACATTATGGTTTCTGCTATATTTAACACTACTTCATTATTTAAAAATACAACTTTGAAAGAAAGATGACAAGACCAAAATTTATTTGCCCTAGAGGGATAAGAATAAAAGGAAACAGTAAGAACTGTATATATATTCACAGAATAAAATAATGAAAGGAAGGGAAATATTTCCACTGGGAATTAGTGGTTTGGTATAAATGGCTAAAGCTAAAAAAGAAACAGTTTGAGCTCTGTATTAGGAAAAAAAGTGTTTCTGAAGACATGGATGATTGATAGCTGGATAGAAAGGACACTGTGATGGTTTTTCAAGTGAATCAAGGAGAAGAAAATCCAATGCTGCAGTGGAAAACAGCATTCTCCCCCCTCCTCACCTTCCTTCTAGGCAACTAAAGAGTTGTTTGTTTGTTGGTTTGTTTGCTTGTTTCTGTCCTTTCCAGCCTAATTTATGGTGATTTCCAAAGTCAAAGGTAAAGAGAAAGAGTTGGCCTTTGCATCTTCTCATGAGGCCCTAAAATAATTTGATTTGTTTAAAGATTGCAGGATTAGAAACTCTTGGGAGATTCTGTCCTCCAATTTTACCCACTTCATGGACAAAATTAACCAGCGGAGAAGATGCCTTAGCTTCTGGAAAGCTTTCAGGAAGGTGTTCAGGTAGATGAGGAAGGAAATGAAAACACAGTACGTGCAGCCAATGTGCAGCGTTGCTGCGCAAGACACTGAACGTGTATGAGAGGTGGGCAGAGTATCCTGCGTATCACAGATGCTACAGGAGCTCTCGAGGAGAAGGCTTTGAGAAGCCAGGCAAAGAGTCCTCGCTATGGATTATCAACTCAGTCCATAGGTGGGGGGAGACATTCCAGATGGGATGATATACTAAAGAAAGTCTAAGTTTTAACTTATATAGAAACATCTGCAGTTAGCTCTTGGAGGACCTGTTTGTATTTTGTTAGATGAACAGGATTTTACCTGCATATTCAGCTAAAGAATAATAATTGGGTTATTCTCTCATAAAAACAATACAACAAAATCAACTACTATATTTTATTCACTGCACAACGAGCAATGTCATTGCCTTTCCCAGTACATTTACCACAAGAGTACAGAGCCCCCTGCAAAAAGTCAGCATTTATGGAGAAATAATGCTCAAAAAATGTCCTGGAATGAACTGCAAACAAAGCAGAGTCTTGGCTTCTCTGGTCATACAAAGCAAAGGTCGTATTGTCCATTTGCCTCCTTCCAAAGTGCATGAAGAGCTCAGTGCTGTCCTGTAAAAGACAGGGCAAGAGGCCCTGTTGACACGGAATTTTACAATTGAAATGAAGGTAAGTAATGATTCTTGAAGAAATGATTCTTCATAGCTTTGCCCAGTAAGTAATGATTCTTGCACTCAAAAACAAACCCAAATTAGTGTTTGTGTTTCCTGGAGAAAAATAAAGCCCATGTATGCAAATAAATAAAGAAATAAATACAAGAAAAATACATTAAGCTAGAGAATAGCCACTGCTTATTCAAGGTCTTTTTTCAGTTCACTTATTTGATATGATCGAAGGCCTGTGGGAAAAAAGCAAATACTTGATACAGAGATTGTTAGACTTTTCCTCTTTTTTTTTTTTACAGTGCCCAGATTGTGGCTCAAGAAGGTTTAAATAAGAATTTGAGACAACCTTATGTAAATAAATAAAAAAAAAAGAAAACTAAGGAAAGAGCACTTCTCCAGCAGCAAACCCATGAGAGCATTCCTTACACTTTTTGTCCTCTGGCATAGTTTTGTTAAATTAGTGACAGCTCTCATGTAGACAAGGCCTACCTCTAAGTTTGGCTTGAGCTGTGGTCAGACAACTGCTAGAGAACTGACACAGGTGCCTTTGGTTTGTTTTATTTTGTTTTGTTTCATTTCATTTTGGTTTCAGGGGGTAAGGATGTTCCAGGTTTAAATAAGAATTTGAGACAACCTTTTCTAAATAAAGAAAAAAAAAAAAAGAAAAGAAAACTCTTCTGCTAGAGAACTGACACAGGTGCTTTTGTTTTGTTTTACTTTGTTTTGGTTTCAGGGGGTAAGGATGTTCCGGTGACCGCTTCTGCTGAAGCTTGTCTGCCTGGCACAGGTGATCCTGCCGTGCTGCCACACGACACTTTTGAGCCTGACTTACCCTCTCTTTACTGCCTCGCGCAGGCATCCCTGTCAGCTCAATATGCTCCTGGTGGCCAGCTAAAGGGCAAGGAGCCCTTACCAAACCTGTGCTGCTGGCTCACCGCTGGCAGGGGGCAACTTCCAGCAACAGAACAGTGACAAAGGACACGTGGGCAAGGGGGATCTTGGAGCCCCGGCAATTTCCACGCTGGCTTGGCTCACCACAATCTTAGTGGTCTGTGTTAGTTTCAGAAAAGAGACGTAGAGCCTCGTGTACTCTATTAGTCAAGCTCCTGTACATAGGTAGAGGTGGAATCTACAGTAAGTGCCTGGGAACTGCATCCTCCTCCTGCTTCCGTAAGTGCTTTAAACAAGACTTCTTTTTCCTGAGTTTTTCTGCTAGTTTCTTAAAGCACTTGTGCTTCACAGTAAGTAATGATGAGGACAGCACAGCAAATAGGTGGTTGTTCACAGGAGGGAAAAGCAGGGCTCATTCAATAACAAAAAATAAAAATAAAAAAAACACTTTTTCTCCACATACACTTTTTAATAAAATATTTGTTCAGAACTGTGACCTCAATACAAGGAATAAAATCCCATCATGCTTCTGGAGACAGCCAAAACACAGTTAAATGGAGACTGGAAGAGAGGAATAAACACATATTAAAGCAGTAAATCAGTCTGTATTCAAAATCCTCCCCAGCTGTCTGCCCTGCCTTTCATAATGGCAAGATTGCAACTTCACATGGAAACCAGAGGACAACATTTTCTTTTTAAATATCCACAGAAGTCTTTGGGGACAAAACCACCAAGTATCACCCACTTTCCCTCACAACAACTACACTTTTTCAGCATGTGTGGAAGCTCTTTAGAATTAACAGGGATTCACTGATTTCCATGGACTTTGGATCAGGCCACAGCTGCCTTTGCAGGATGTAATACAAACGACTTGCCTTCCACTGGTGATCCTGTAGCAAGCATAAGCAACACGGGTTTGCATTTAAACCCACACCGACTTCGGTGGCACGTGAGGTGAACAGCGCCCCCAGGAAGACCTAACTTCCAAGTTGCGTTACCTACCAAGAAATGCTCCCTGCCTTTGGCGTAATTGCTCAGTAATATGCATTTCGTGTATGGAAGAGAACAGAACTGCTGACGGGCCAGCTTTACGGCTGCTGACACAAACTTTTGGAGCTTAGCTGTGTAAGTTTTGCTGACATAAACCTTCTCCTTGAGAACAGCTGCTATTGCCTGCTGCTTTGGGGAGGAGGAGAATGTTTCCTTTCTTTCTATTTTCTTCTCTCCTGTGAAATAATTCCAAAGTGCTGGCTGTGCCAAGAGGGCTGAAGGATCTACCAACGTCTTTTAGATGTGAACATAGAGATATCTCCCCTTCATTCTCCATTTTTTCCTTCAGACTATATAGTACTCTCAGTGGTACTTCAATACAGACAGTTATCAAAAGTGTTTGAGCTAAGGTTTCAGAGTGTAGCTAGCATAAAAGTTTCTTAAAAGACACTCAGAGAGCCTCTCAGCTTCCTGTTCAGCACAGATAATTAAGAAAGAGCTAATAACTCCTTCATCAACAAAGTACTTAAGGACACGCTTGAAGTGTTTTGCTGATTTAGGGCCCCAGTAACATATCTACAAGATCTGAATGCACACAACTCCTCCTCGAAGGGAAAAGTGTATTTGGATCATGGAGGAGTTGATGTGCTTTGCACAACTTGACCTATCCCAGCTGACGCAATCGAAAAGTCATTGCTTAACTTAGATACCCTACAACGGTCACTGTGAAATTGTGCCGGGCCTGACGAGGTACGTGCCCCGAACCGCCAGAATTTCCTGAGCTGAAGTGCTTGTGTGATTGCTCCCACAATTGCTTTAATACCATGCAGGGTTAATTTGCTCACTTTCTAACCACCCTGATACTTGCAAAAGTGCTTCTAGCTCACAGGTTTGGTAAACAGAGCTAGTCAGCTCCTTTGTACGTTCACATTTCTGTTGTCAGTGTTTAAGGTGCTGTGCTCACCGGAACAGCTCAGTTGCTTATCCTGAGCCTGAGCTGGGAACTCCTCCAAAGAGCAACCAAAACATAGTAACACCTTCAAACAGAAGATTTCTCTTTCCACGGGCTGAAGGCAAGATCTGGAGTGCCATACTGTCCTTAGAAAAATCTAAGATGACATCATGTAATTCTCTTGTCCTTTGTTATCTTTCTTCAAACATTTCATCCAGAATATAGAGGGACACAGAAGAAGGAACTCTCATTTAATGTGACAAAAATAAACTGGAAAGAGCGATCGACGTGCAAGATGCAAACATAGCTGGTGTCTCTCAGCTTGGGTGCACAGAGCTCTAGCTGAAAATGCAAACAACACTTTGGTGCTTCTGCTAGGCCTGAAAATCTCGTCTCTCCTCCTGTGCAAGAACAGGGAACAAGACAGGCAAAAAAAGGACATTTCCCAAATGCACAGGGTGATTAGCAGTGAGACTGAGGTAACAAGATGCTGTCACACTAGGAGCATTTTACTAAAAGGAGTCCTGTTCATTATGCAAGCTGCTGTAAACATCTCCACCTCAACAATGTCAAATAGGCTAAATCTGCTATAGTTCATAGAGTAGTTAGCTGCAAAAATATTTCAGGCTGCCTTAATTATGCATAAATCCTAAATGTTAGTTTAAACAGATTAAGCAAAGCACTCAGCTTGCATTAAAGCAGAAAAATCGCTTTTTCTTTTCCAGCAACATGGACCTGAAGTAGAAAATGGCAGTTAGAAAACAGAAGTTGCTAAGCTATAACATATTCTCATTCATTAATGCCTGTTCTTTATTGCTAACTCATTATCTTAGACAATTTATTTTAGCTTTTTACTGGAGACATTCTATGACAGTTGTTTCATATACTTGAACTAAATAACAATTCCTTCACCAGAAAACAAAGTGTGACTACAGGGAAGGCAGGACACACTGCATGGGGCACTGTATTTGAATTACTGCATCTGAAGGATCCTGCAGGAGGCTGAGGAAAACATTTCATTTCTTTTAATTCTCCGGGTAGGGATCTTAACTTGTTTTTCAACTAGATAGAGAATAGAGCTTTGAGACAGAGAAGCAAATTTTCATCCTACCGAAACAGCAGCAGCACCAAAGTCTCTTTGCACAGCCAGAGGAGCATGTCCTCTTCAGAGGAAGCTCAACAGCCCTGGCAAGAGTACCTACTGCTACCTGCGCTTTCCATTTCCAAATGTTTTCAGGGATCAGTACCCTTAGAACTTCTCTTTTTTGAATGTTTCAAAGACAGAATGGAAGCGCTGTGCATCTTTGGGGCTCTCTCCGCTGTGTGGAGCCTGTACACGGGTTTCCTAGGAAACTGCCACAGCGCGGAACGGAGCCGGGCGCGCCGTCCTGCTTACCAGGATGTGCCGCAGCACTCGGACCAGGTGATGGGAATGCACAGAGCACGATAACTAAAAGCTTTAGAAATATCTGACAGCA
This sequence comes from Tinamus guttatus, assembly GCF_000705375.1. The sequence goes on from NW_010579562.1 coordinate 84,170, forward strand.
TTTCTTTGAAAAATTCAGGACAGTTGGTGCCCTTTCATCAGAGATCGCACCAGCACCTTCGCTTGCAGCAGGCGAGGGAATGGTGCCGTAGGGGTGGAAGTGTCTGGACAGAAGTAATCCTCTGCGGGACTCGGAGAGCAGCCAGCCCTGTTCTTCTCCGCTCACAGTCAACCCATGGACACCCAAAGCAAAACAACATGTGAAAGGAAACTGGATTTCAGAAACTTTCACAGCTGAATTCCACATGCTGCCTCCATTTCATTCGGTAACCTGTTAACAGTGTTGTGCTGCTTGGTCTGATTATCCTGCCTCCTTCTCTTCCCACATCTTCTGAACAGGGAAGAGCCCAGCCCCTTTTTCCTGTGCTCCCCAAGTCTTTGCCCAAAGGCAGCACTGCTTTTGGTAGGACATTAATCACTTTGAGCAAAAACTCTGCATACAAGAGGTAATTCTCTCCCTGCTTGAGAGAAATGCTCACGGAGGCGCCGTGCACTCGTGGTGCCCATGGGCACATTTTCGGTGTTCAACGCTCTCCAGGGCCAACAGATCTGAATGCTTTTCCTCTCCTCGTGGAAAAGTTTAAGGAGGAATAGGGAGTTTTTGCATCTCCACCTTACTAATATATCGCATGAACAAGAGATGAAATACAGTCATCTAGAGCGTGAGATTGCACCTGGAATGAGTTCTCTCAAAATTGTGTGGGCACTGATTTATATTTAGATATTTTCTTTGAGCCTCAGATAGAAACTGATAGGAGAAATGGGTGAGGAGCTATACTGTATTCTTACCAGGGAAGCCAATTCTCTTTCTAAACAGCGTTTAATTTTATGGCTACATTTAAAAGACATTGTGTGCTGGGGGTGGGAGAAAGGAAGTCAAAAGAGAAAGTGTAACATTTAAACAGCTTCCTTCCTACAAACACCTGTGGATGGCTTAAAATGCTGTTATTTGCATCTGCCCCTACTCATCAAGTTACAATCATTTTAAAAAAGTCCTGTTTTGCTCTGTAAGATAACTTTTAAAAAAGCAACTTTACAGAGCATTTTACCCCTCCTTTCCTGTGCTGTTTCCAGCATTTTAGCAGAACCTTAAGCAGAAGTCCTGCTTAATGAACACACAGTCTTCAAATCCCAAATCCTTTACAATATTTCCAATCATTTTTCTATTGTATAAGCAAACACACTATTTACATAACCACCTTCCTTTTTTTTTTTCCTCCTCAATCTGCTTCTCTGCAAGGGCTAATGCCCCCGCGGAAGCATGCGGAAGGCACCTGTTCTCTCTGGAGCTGGTTGCTGCCGTCTTCGCGTTATCTCTGCTATTTCGTGGGGGAAGAAGGGGACTTGCAGGGTGGGAAGCGGCGGCGGGAGCAGCCGCCCCCTCACAGGAAAAACGGCCCCGCGGTGACAGCGACGGCCACCTCGAGGGGGCCACCACCCCGGCCGGAGAGGCTCCCCTCCCTGCAAAGCCGCCGTCAGATCTGTGCCCCTCACACAAATCTTGCAGACATGTCAGTCCCTTCATAAGCTCATCTGTGTGAAGGGGGCACTTCCCAAGACCTCGTGCCACAAGCCTGGCTTTACTCTCAGGGCCAAAATGAGTTGAGCGTAATGCTGTGCAAGAAGCTGTGAAAAAGAATTTAAAAACACGTATTAAAAGCAAAGAAAAATAGCTGTCAAAATGTTTTCTGTGCTGTTCCAGCCTTGGCCCCAGTTTCCTTGTACAAGATACCATGGGAAACAGAAGGAATACAGTTTCCATTTTCTACTGCATTGCTTGACAAATGTTATAAACATTACAGAGCTATCTCAAAAATACTGTTCTAAACAATTATAATGTGAAAAGGAAGTCTTCCAAAATTGTGCTTTGTTATAAGAAAAGAGTTTGCTTTTTTAGAAGAAAAGAGTAGCTTGAGCAGATGCAGATGGTTTGGACAAAATATACCTCAAGCCGTGGCCAATTTTTATTTTGCTGTTGTTCATGAATCCCTGAGAGAGATTTTGGTAATGAATTAACTGTCCCTTTTAAAATAAGACTAATTCGCTAATTCTCTGTTGTCCTCCTCTGATAGTACGGGCGTTTTGACTATGAGTAGCCAGAGAAAAAACCTTTTCCTTCTAGAGCAAAACAGCAGCACAAAGCAGGCTCTTGGCGGATGGGTGTCCTGTAGAGCAGTCAGCTGCTGGGACTCTGTACCGCCATCTGCCCTGAGCCAGGCCGCTCGCTCTCTCCCAAGACTGCTTTCTGCTAAAGCCATCCATCCTCTGATCACTTCCACTAGGCCTGTCCACAACTGCTTCTAGATCCCCCTCTGCTGGCAACCACACTCCCTTCACCCCCATTGAACTTTCCTAGACAGTCACCTGCTTCCTAGGCTTATTTCCCTCAGTCCCGTAACTGCAAAAACCCAGGACAGATCAGCGGAACTGAGTTGGTACTGAATTCCCCTTGGAGGAATCGGACTAGACGCGCAGAGATCCTGCCTGCAGTGATCTGCAAGATCCGCAGAGAAGACAGGAGGACATGAGGAACACAGAGCCAGAGCTGCAGCTGAAAAGCAATACGCGATGACAGAACAGTACAGCCCAGTCTGATTTACACTGATATGTACAGGACAGTCAGCACTGGCAGAGATAAAGTCAATCCTTTGGCTCTTGGAAAAATTCCCCTTGACTTTCTTTCCTGTACATGATCAGCTGTTAATCCTCTCCCTCCTTCCTCCACCTCCCTTCTCTACAAAATGTTTTATCCTAAATATAATTGGATGTTCTTATACTTCAGAAATAAGAGACCACAATGACTTAACTTGGCAAACAGACTGTATACCAAGGTCTTCAGAGAGTAAAGCAACCATCTTTTCCAGAAGCAAAAAATGAGATTAACATATGTTACAATAAAAGAATATGAAAAGAGAGAGTGGTTGAAGTTTTTTGTTTGTTTTTATGTCAAATTTCAATACTAGCTTTCATTTTTGAATCAATTAGAAGAGAGGTAGGCATTTTGCTCTCCCATGGCTATGCTGGGGATGTTCTTACTATATGCAAATTATAACTTGTATCCAAGGGCATTTCTTAAAAGTTCATTCGAAGTAGAGAATATCTCCACAAAAAGGTTTCATTTGCAACAAATTTTCAAGAACTTGTTTACACCTACAAATTGTCTGTTATTATTGTCAGAATGTGAATTTCAACCACCATAGGTAATTAAAAATGAAATTTTATTTTGGAAGCTCCTATTCATACAAATGTTTGGGAGAACTGTTCCCAAATAAGTTCATGCACAAGTTAATTCCCCAAAAAACAATCCAAACAACAATCTTGGAGGAAAAAAAAAAAAATGAAGCTTTCTCCCTTTCGGTGCCTCAGCTCAAATTCTCTTCACAAAAGAGAAATACCTTACAACTGCTAAGCCATGTGAACATGTTGTGTTGGTGACAGTCATACACAGTGTTCCCTCATCCAGGTTTATTTGAAGGGCAAGGAATCTGGACAGATTGCGGAGCTTCTCCATGGTTCAGCGGGGAGGCAGAGGGAGGCGAATGCCTCGAACTTGAGTCTATTACACAGTCTCTACAAGGATTTTGTTCCTTGCAAACCTCAGCGCACATAATCAACGATTCCAAATCATTCACTTTTCACTTTCAATTCACTCACATACACACAAAACTGGAAAACAGCACTAAAACAATTGTGTCCCCTCAGGAAATTTGGTTATATAAAACGGACAGACTAATTGCAGTACAAAAAGGCCTGTGAAGGCCTGACAAGAAACCTCTGCATAGTACTTGAATACTTGAAATGCAAATGGGCTGAAACAAAATCCTTTTTTTTTTTTTTTTTTTCTCTCTCTCTCAGAGGCAACATCCCTCTCTACTGGACACAAATACTGATCAGAAAGGAGGGGGGAAGCAGAGAGTGGGGAAGAATAACACCAGCCTAATTCTGCCTCAGATGATTCCACCAGCAACATCAGGCAGATGAAAGGAATGTCATGATCTACCACAACAAATGCTGCTGAGAAGGCCAAAAGAGCTGAAAAAGAAATGAAATCCCACCCACAGCTATCAAAAGATCATTGTAAATGTTTAAACAGTGGCATTGCAGTATCAGCTGCACCTAAAATCCAAACATGTTTTTCGCTTTTCAAAGTGTACTACAGATGATCACAGCACCTGCTACCTTCCCTCTCATTTTAGTTTAAAAATGTGAAATAAAAAGGCTTGCTTTTAACATTAAGCAGCAGGCCACAATTGAAAGGGGGAACTCATATATTCATTTAGAGGCAATTAGTTTACTTGCTATAAACCACTCATTTGATATTCAAACATAACTCCAGTCTGAAAATGTAGCCTGAGAAACCAACCACAGGTATAGATATTTTTAAGTCTTAACTAACATTTTTTGTTTCACTCCTCAATACTCTCCACAAAATTGTTTAATTTTACATATCCAAAATCTTGGATTATCCCTTGAAGAGTTTAAGTCAACCCAGTTCATGTCTTTGAACCAGACCACTTTCTTTCACTGCCAAGAATCTGGAGTTTCTTTTCTGGCTGCCAATAATTATTCAGTTCCTGTACTGTAAATCCTTGCTGTTCCCTATTCCGATCTGTCTTTAAAAAATTCTGTGTGGACTTCAGGGGAAAAACTTTCCATTCACTTAAGTCTCTGGAGTTTCCTGACCTGACAGTTCAAAAATCAACTTCAATTTGTCTTTAATATTCTTCACTTTTAATCCCTTTCCTCCCCCACTTGAAAGAGCTCAACAGTAAGATTTTATTTATTTCTTTATTCATTCATTCCATGAACTGAATATATTTTCCCTTCATCTTCTTTTGCCCTCAGCGTTTCAGTCCTACTCCCTTCCTGCCCTAATCGAGAGGGGCACCCTGAACAGGGTGTATTTAAATATTTAAAGCGCCAGAGACTTTTGGAGCCTGCAAAGTTGAGCAAAGGCGAAAGTGCAACGGCAGTGATGGCAGCCCTCAGGAGAGGCCTTTCCTGGGGTCAGAGGAGGGACACTGCAGCGGGAGTTGCAAGGGCCGGATGCCCAGAGGCCAAGAGGACAGACCGCTAGAAAAGCCCCCGACCGGCTGGGGACCTGGGCGAATGTTCAGCCAACATTTCTCAGCCCAGAGCAGACAAGTTTGGTCGCTCCTGTTTTTACAAACCTATGTGCTCTGACTCACGCCTGCTCTGAGTGGCAACAGAGACGACCAGATTTGTCACTTATAATTTCAAAGGCTGCTTGCTATGCACAATTACCCAAAGGCAGTAACACATTAGCTATTTCAATTTAGATTGGAGCTGCTCTTCCATGCTGGCACATAAAGCATATTGTAGCATTTTATCAATTGCACATATTTGAGCTGCAAGGTCTTAATTAGCAGCTCCATTAATGTCAATGCAGTGATATGGTCACTACTAAGGAAAAAGAAAAAAACTAAAATAAAAATCACTGCACGTCTTGTCTGTGTGGAAATGAGGAAATTTTTGCTTCTGAAGATGAAAACCCCTCCTGGCTGATTACTCTGAACAAAGCACAATCCAGAAGCATCTCAGTGTCCTTATGGGAAGTGTTTGTATGTCAGACAAGCTGCACAAAGCCCAACCATTTACCAAGTTAGCTGTACAAAGCCATCTATTTTGAGTCAAGGAACAGAATCTCAATTTCATGGACCCTGAAGTTACTTCATCCATCACCATCTCCCTGTCCAAAGCCATCAGGGCTATTTTAGCAGCACTTTTTCCAAACACTTGAACCCCCAGGTGCTTCAGGATACACAGATACCCCTTGTCCAAAGCGCAGGCCTCCCTGGGCTCGCATGCAAGCGTACACCTAAAAGCACCGTGAAGAGCAGAGAGGCTGTCCAAAGCTCGCATTAGAATTGTGCAATATTGTCTTAACACCTTAATAACAGGACCAGGAGAGTAGCACACATTCCTATTCTGCGGAAAATCTCGCTGTCAAGAACTGAATGTCCAAAAGGAGACAGAGGAGTCCTAAAACTTTATTCGAATAAAGGGAGAGTCCACCGGGCATATCCCTGTGGGGTCTCTCAGATTGCTGGGGGACGCAGCCCCCCTTTTATCCTAATTTCCCGACCGAGGGACGCCCTCTCCTTTTCCCCATTGGCCAAGGTACTCAGAAGTTACAGCCTTCCCGGCCCGCCTACACCGAACTCCGGCCTCCCGCCATCTGTTCTCACCTGAGCTCACCAACTCCTTTGTCCCCCTTGCTGAAGAATGTGGGGCAATTGCCCTGTTTCCCTCCTTTGTAAAGGCCCCATCTCCTTGCAGATGGCTCTTTTTGTCCTTCTGGGCTCATGGCTCCACTCAGTCTCCCCTCCCTTTGTCCTGCTCTTCAGCCAAACTGTGGAGAAACCCCCTTATTGATGAATACAGAAACTTGAGCATTCCGCTCACTATTAACTGCAGCAGCAACAAAACTGGATTCGCCTAAGGAGTCAGTGTTGCAACACAGAACTGCAGCAGCAACAGCAACAAACGCCTAAGGAGTCAGTGTTGCAACACAGTCTTGCTCTGCTCCTCCCTTAGGAGAGTTAAACAAGATGAAATGTAAACGTCTTAAAACATGACACTTTTTCTTTCTCTTTAATTAAAATTAATTTTTAAAGAGAATTCGTTTATAAAAGGATTTTTAAAAAGAGCGCAATTTTGAAAAAAAAAGGTTGCATTGAAGTAAAAGTGCTTGTTCAGGTTTTTAGTTAACGTATTTTTGAGTTTTAAAGTTGCCCCACAGGGTGTTGTGGAAATGGTCACAAGCCGCCCGGACAAGCTGCTCCCGGTGACCTCCAGTGCTGCTGCCCAATCCCACCTGCTTGGCAAGCCCCACACGTAGTAGTTGTATTACACATGCTTCACACCTTCACACAAAAAGCACAAAGAAAGGTGCTTTTGTATGTTTTCATCTTGATTCATCACAATCTTTGAATCTCAGCTGCAATGCACAAATATCAAAACTGGTTAGAACCCACTCTTTACTGCATGGGGACTCAGGGTTTCAGTTATGACTGCGGTGCACATATTCTGAGATTCTCCCCCACTTTTTTTGATTCAAAGCATTTTTTTTTATCAATTTAGATGGAGGTCTTCAAAATGTAAGAGCTGTCATAGGCCTGTAATTCTCATGCACAGAATTAGAATCACTGACAACACGATTTAGTGCATAAAAAAGGACAACTTTTGCATAAGCTTCAAGGATAATTGCTGCTGTCTTTCACTGTAACATCAAGAATGTGTTTATACTATTAAAGTCAACAGTATATTATTCCCTCCCGCCCCCCTCTGGATGATAAATTAGTCACCATTCTCTTCCCCCTTCACCTCTCCTTTCCCTCCCTAGCAGCAATTTGAATTTTTTTTTTTTGAGTTTTGCTAATATTTCACTTGTAAACCTCAAGGTCAGGCTGCAGTCGCCACACAACAGACGAGTGCCCAAGGACTCCCAAGCATTCCTTCCTCCCCAAAGCACACTCTGCATAGCACACTGGATGTTAGGCAACTACCCAAAGGGACTACCCTAGTCAAAATTTTTTTAAACCTGCCCAACATAGATTTTGTGCTTCATTTACAGGCCAAGTTTCCTTAGCACTCTACATTTTGTTTCTCCAAACTGCTAAATTTACCGGTGAGGGAACACAATAAGCAATAGCCAATTTTCTCTTCCTCATTCCAAAAAAACAGCAGAGCAGATCGAGTTTAACATGTAAGAATGGTTTGTCCTGGCTATGACAAGAACCACTTGGAGCAGGTCAGTTTTGCCTCTTGGCAGAAGCATGCTTTAATAAAACACATCTCATGCCTACAATCAAAGATTTCCCACAGATTAAGTGGCTGTGCTAGCTCTCCAGATTACCTCTCCATGGACTCAATCCAAAACTCATTACTGGCAACCAGCTTTTGCAAAAGCCCTCTATGTTTTTTCACAACAGGAAAGCTCTATATTTAATTAATAGGCTGAAAAGAATCCTAAACTCTTTGAAGTTGGATATTAACAAGTGAAAAAGATGTAATGCTTTCCTTGGGCTTGATGAATGATACAGGAGAGGGAAAACAAAACATCAATACAAAATGTAACTTATAGGGTGGTGCAAGTACTTCAGAGCATACCTTTACAGTTAAAGTCTACAGGCAGCAAAATTATTGATAGCTCCCTAATACTAGCACCATTCACAGATTAGATTTTAAACACAGATCTTAGAGAGGTACAGAGAGAGAGAGACACAGAGAAGCATGAAGGGCTTCCAAGAAAGCAAAACAAATGGATAAAACAATTTCATCTATGGGTATTATACCACCATGTCTGTAATTTCTTTCAAGGGGCATGAGTAGATTTTAGTATTAGTAACAAATATGCCAAATACTGTAATTTCACTTTTTTATTTCACTAGGAATTTGGAATAAATTTGGAATAAAGTTTATTTTAGATCTTCAGAAATGTGGCAAAAGAATTAGCATTTGCACTAGCATTTAAGCTGCAGCCTCCCAAAAAGCATGCTGGTGGCCTAAGTTTTACTCTGCTGATCTAGACAAAAATAGTTTTTGTTAATTAAATTTTCAGTTAGGTCAACTCACTGTTTATTTAAACATTCACATCAGCACAAGTGAGATAGCAGAAAAGAGTGGCCAGGGAAGAAGGAGAAACAACAACAAGACAACAACAGTCCAGATTCACAACAATGAAATTCTACCTTCAATGTCACCATTAAACAGATAACTAGGTAATGCTTGGTAAGGCTTCTCTACAGAGAAGTTTTTCCACTCGATGCCAAATGATTACTTCCAATTCCTTCATCCAAACAAACAAAAAACATAACCTAAAAAATAATTTACTACTCCAAATTATTGATTTTCTTCTTTATTTTCTTCAATAAAGCTGAGGCAGCAGCATCTAAGAAAATGAGGTCAGTGTCCCAAAGGGAGCTAGAAGGTGATCTTGGAACTTAACTGCATCATGAACAAATTCTTAGAGAGTTCAAAGGGTGTCCCCTTCTGCAGAGTCACCACTCAAGAGCCACCAAACTCAAAACTTTCATTTAGACCCGGATATTAGAGTTAAAAGGGCATTCCTCCCCTCCATTCCATCAATCTTATTCTAAATTAAAAGTGAAAAGCCCTATTTAGCTAATGACAGATATAATAATAATTAAAAAAAACATGAGGAAGACAAGGTTGTCAGAACAGCTTACAAAGAGTAATACAATGTGGAGGGCAGATGGCAGAGAAAAGCAAGTAGGAAGTGCAAACTAAATACATTTATCTCTCTTAATTCAGTTAATTTATACACAGAGCTGATCAGCGTTGACATCTCATAACTCTGTCTACCCAGTAAAAGGAATTGAAAGTTGAAGCTCTCTACAGGAACTGCAAGCTGAAGCCCTCTAGAACTTTTTGCCTTTTAACCTCCATTTCTACCTCTTCTGAGCAGGAAAACATGAATTAAGTGAATCTCAGAACACAAGAACCAGACACATAAGGATGACTTTATTTAAAGACATTGCTGATACGCAGTCCTAAGGATGATTGTACTATAACTTGTACTTAATAGCACGTACAAACAGAGCACAATGGCTCTAGTTTGGAGAGAATTCTTGAGAATATGTTAGCACTATCAGGTTTCCCCAGGTCAGCAGTGCAGCTGGAGCACATTTCCAGGTGCAGCCCTTTTTCACGATGGGTTAGAAGCTCGGCCAGAATATCTGAGGCTGGTGGCACATGCTTGGCTGTGCTTTCTGATATCACAGTGTCGGGCATGACATACAGGCTGTCAGAAACACAATTAACATGGAGCTCCATCCTTGTCCATCCAGGCGATTTCCAAGGCAGAGAGAGTAAACAGCCTTCTCCCAGCTTTCCTAGTTTCCACAGCTGAGAGTGTAGGATGTTTACAGTACCTGGCACTCGGACTGAACATCAGCAGACCTGGGCACTGACGACAGGAAACATGCAGGCATCAGATCAAAGAAGGAAAAAGCACATACACGATTATCTTACACCATACGAGTCCTAAACAACGTTAAGTCCTTGGTGCATATGTGGAGAGGTGCAAGAAGGAAGCTCACGAGAGAGCTCAGCTTCACCCTCGCCAGGGGACACTGCCCAGGGTGGACTGCACGGCGTCCTGCCAACTCACTCCAACATATTCCCGAATCCCTTGATGGAGCTGTGCCTGCAGACAAGAGAGAAGTCACCATTTTAATGAGTGCACATAAATACATCAAAAATAAAATTCTCCCCCAGTCTGCATTCCTCAAGTAAAAAATTCAAACATTTTTTTCAAAGGGCTGAAAACTTCTCGCTTAGAAAAATATGTACAGTATCTGACTTATTTCTAATCACTACAGGAACACCAGTTCTGGGATGTCTCTGAGCGGTTTGAGAAAAAAAAAAAAGGACTCTTCAAGATACAGATCAGTAAATTGAGGAGTCCAGTTAAACAACAAGAGAAAATTGAAACAGCAGTCTAGATACATTTAGAAGATACACTCCTCTCAGAAGCAGCTTAAGAAGCCAGTTTTAAATCTATCAGATTTGGGTGTGAAAGGGGTGGGGGTGTGTGTGGGGAAACACCACAAACCAGGACAACATGACCGCACTTAATGAAGCTTTTACCCATGCAGAACAAAAGACAAAATCTCCAAAAGGAAAACATGGTGTCACGTAGGCAGGCTACAGAGCACCACAGAACCACTCTGGGACAAGGTTATTTGTATCCTATGACTAAAAAAAAAAAAAAAAAAAAACCTTCCCCCAAAAGTACAAGTGAATCTAAGATCACTCAGGTCCGCAATTACATCAAATAAAATTAACCTTGCATTGAAAAGCCAGAGTAGCTTTATCTGATTGCTCTCATCTTAGTACCACTTCTCGCCCTGTTCTCACCAAGTGATTTACAGCAGGGTATATTGGACAGCTTTCTGAAGAAACAGCGTACCTAGGGGCACTAGGGATGTTTTAGTTGGGCTGAAGCTAGCCTTTGTACACAGTTTTCTCCTCTGCCATTACCTGCATCTCACTGCAGCACTTCTGCAAACCAGGCACTCACAAAAACCCCCACTGGTGGCTTGGGTCAAAGCAGAGCCTTGACGACAGCACCAGGAGAAGAACAGAACTTAGTAATAACATGCCCAACTCTGCCATTCATAAGAAGATTTGAAAGAACCTAAAAAAATCAAATAAATCTGAATGTTTTGGTTACCTGCAGCTTCCAGTCTGCAGCAAAATAAAATAAGGTTAAGTAATAAAGTGACAGCAACAGAGGCAAAAACTTTGTCACCAAGGACTTCCAAGAATTGAAAGGTTTATTTCTCAAAATTACTTGGCTGAATAAACCAATTCTGTAATTAGCAGCCAAGCAGCCCACTCTCCAGATCTGAACTCAGCAGATGCTTCTTCTAAAAAACTCCACTCATTTCAAGCATTCAGCAGGGCCATAAGTTGGCTATTTCTAAGACAGAGAAGAGCAGCGAAATGTTTGTTCTTTAACCAGGAGCATCAAATAACCTTGCATGAGGCAGAATAGCCTAATTTGTCACTGGCCCAAGGACAAATCAGCATAACAAATGAAAGGACGTAAAGCCCAGAAAAAAAAAAGTCACAGAGCTGCACCCTTGGTGCAGAGAGAGGAGTGAAACAGGGCGGAAAGGAGGCTTGAACAGGCGCAAGGGGCCATTTGGTCCAGGCCCCTGCTGGAAGAAGGGGCAGCTTCAAGGCTCCAGCTGAGCAGTCGCTCACACTTCAAATGCGTCAGCCAACATTTCTGGGTCAAACACGATTTATGAAAGCGATTTTGACCTTTTATGATAGAGAGACAGAAAAATAATGGTACAGGATTTCTCACTGAAATTACTGGAGTACTCTGGAGTACTGGCACACAAGCATCCATTTCAGTTGTTAACAGATCCTATTTTGATCAACCAAAGACTATGACAGAATTTTAGTAATCTCTTAATCAAGTGATTGAACATGGCATCACCATGACTTACACCTCTGTTAGTTAGACCTTCTTGCTGTTTGTTATCTCGCATGTACAATTCTGAGTTTGGTGTTTACAGTCAGACAGCTGGTTTGCAAAGTGTTAACCCATGTCAGGCCCATTTGCTCTAAAGTTTTTCAAAGTTTAATATGTTGAATCATGTCAGGCCCATTTGCTCTAAAAAAGTTTTTCAAAGTTTAATATGTTGAAAACACATGGAAACAAGTTTTCCTTTTTTTTTTTCTTCCCCTGCAGTAATGCAATATGTCAATAAGACAAAAAGAAACTTGTAAAACCAGTTTCACATTGTACTTGCTCGAGAGAGGAAATAGTGGAAAAAGAAAACATCTAGTTTGTTTTTTCTACAACAGCAAAGAATCTCACTTTCAAAATATGCCCATGAAGTATTAGAGCTGTTAGTTTCATATTTAAGAAAATTTATGAGAGCCAGTGCAATAAAGAAGAAAACACACCAAGGCCAATGACACAGTAAAAAGGAAATATTGAAAGAGACAGAAGAGAAACAACCAGAACAAGAAAAAAATCAGAAAAAAACTAAGAAATACATACTGCAATCTACGTTCTAAATCTAAAAAGAGATTTAATCTACGTTCTTTGTCTTCAAAGTTCAAATGAAAAAGTGACTTAAGATTTCAAACATCAGTTCTGCCTAGATATTCCAGATACGCTTCCCACCAGATATTTCTCCTTGGAATATTCTTAGCAACCTCAAACAATATAAGGAAGTCTTCTGACAAGCACAAAACACAGCAATTCCTATTCTAAAGGCCTTAACATTCAAAGCCAGTGACAGTGGAGCATGACAGTAATCAAATGATTACTTTAAGCACAAGCCTGGTATTTCTACCACTACCCTACTGACTGCCTCTGAATTCTAAGGCATTTCAGATGACCATTGTATTTGACCCAGCATCGGTGAAGTCTGCGTGATGCTGCTAAGGTGGGATAGCGGGGAGGAGTAGGAAGCAGCCCATCGTGCCTCTCTGCTGGGCACAGTTCTTCACCTATTTCTAGGTATGCAGATAGCAGCAAAGCAGACAGCCACCCCAACAAAGCGCAGCCTTCTGTATATTCTTGAGAAAGAACGAAGTAGGTGGCTCGCCAGCAGGTCTGCACCAGGCTAGCCTACAGCTCTGCACCACAATTCTGAAATATTAAATATCTGGTTTAATATTCAAATATTTAATATCTGGTTTGAAAATAGCATTTGAACACTGAGAAGCAGGCAGCAGTAACTAGTATTTTACAAACATCTGCTTTGCGGGCTACTTCCACATGTATCACACGGTGAAATGCGAGTTCAGACACCAGCCAAGTGGGAGCACGCAGGAAACGCAAACACTGCAGCGGTCTGCGGGAGTTAAGGGCAGGTAGTGCCCGTCCCGGCAGCCCTCCGTACAGACCGACGTACACATGACCACGGCACCAGCAGAGGCATCACTGCAGGGAAAATCAACTGCTTCAAAGACCTCCAAGAACCAAGACGCTAATGAAACAACGCTTGTCCAACCTAGACGTTGTTCTCCTAACCGTGATCCTCCTCTCTGCTTTCCTCTCCTGCACTGGGCGCGTTGCCCTATAAACCCTAACAGGATCACAAAGGAAGCAGCAGCCACCCCAAGGAAGAGGCTCTGAATCGCCCAGCACGGGCTGGGCTCCAAGGGAGCTGCTGACACTCATTTGCTTTCGTTCCATAACGAACAGAGAGAGAAGGCCTGAAAACGAGACCCTAGGCTGCCGCTACTCTTCTCTCCAGTAAGCTGTTCATTTTCTTGTGATGACAAGAAGTCAGGTGCAAACACGCACCAATTACTCATGCTCATGTTGCAGAATATTTCTTACAGTCAAGAACCACCTGATAACGTCACTCAATTGCAGATGACCTGAAAATTAAGAAAAATATGACCCTCAACTTGTAAGCAGGGGGAAAATTACATGTAGTGGGTGAGCTATAACACTCAAAGCCTATTAGAGAAGTTGACCTCCGGCTCCTTTCCACACACACTCTTCCTGCTAGCCTGCAGACACATCAGTAAAATGAGGAAAAGAGTCACCCTGCATTACGGATATTTTAGCACTGGCAGAATTAATGAGGCACTATCTACATGGAACATCACCTTATACTACCCTTCACAAATGAAGAAAGTTCTTAAGGGTCTCTAAAACCTTTTGCAAAATTCATCTGTCATGCACACAGGGGAGCCCGATTTGATTATAAATAGGCTGCTTGATCCATCTGAAGCAACCCATTTAAGTAGCACGGATGACTTGTGCTGCATCTCCTTCCCAAATGCAGAATGCTAAAGCAGCAGCTCTCTCAGGGAAACTCCAACGTATTTGAAACTCTTCCTTCTTTGATCTGGGGAATCCTGTAGAAGGCTCATGTTGTCTTTGTATTTGGGGATATATCCAAATTTCCTTTTGCACACTCCCAAAACAACAAGCAACATCTAAAGTACAAGCTGCACATGAATTTGAAGCAGGACCCTGGGTCCAGACTTGCAGGGAGCTGGCAAAGCGTCTGGCACCCTTAGTGCTGAGCTGGAGTTCACTGCACTCCTGCTTCGAGTGCCTCCGGCCTCCCCAGGGCAAGGTGGAAGCCACGGACAACCACGAGGACCACAAACTGCTCCCTTCCTCTCTCCTTCCCTGTGAAGCAGCATCTCCCTCAAAACCCTCAAGTTCATCTCCCCCGCCAACCTGTCAGAGTACCCGCTTCAGTGAAAAACTTCCATTCCTGGTAAGGAAGATTGGTTACCAATTTTCCATTGAAAAAACGGCAGTTATAACATTATTTCAGGATCACACCCATGAGTTCCTGTTCTCTTCCAGTTTTGAGCAGTCTGTGTTACACATTGGCAACACAAATATGTATTTAAACAGATAAAAAAAGAACTTCAGAATCTGTGTTAAACGGAATACCTAAAAGAGTAAAAGGATCTCAGGGCTCTCCTTTAGCAACCACGTGTGTCTCAGGCCTCCAGGAAACTACCACAGGATCCCACAACGGCTGAGCCTGGAAGGCCTCCCTGGAGATGGGCTGCTCTAACCCCCTGGTCAAACAGCTGTCCAGGCAGCTTTGGAGTATCAGCTTCAAACAGGGTCACCTGGGGCAGGTTGCCCAGGCCGCTGTCCAGGCAGCTTTGGAGTATCAGCAAGGACACAGACTCTGAAGCTTTTCTGGGCAACTTATTCCAAGACTCAGTCACTTTCGCAGTAAAGTGTGTTCTTATACCCAGAGGGATCTTCCTGTGTCTCAGGTTGCACTCACTGACTCTGCTCCTTTCACTGGACCCCACTGAGGAGTTTGGCTGGGCCTTCTTTACACCCTCCCTGGTGATGGCTGGACATGGGTAAGACCCTCTTGGCCTGTTCCTCGCCAGGGTGAGCAGCACCAGCTCTCTCAGCCCTTCTTCACATGACAAACGCTCCAGTCCCTTCATCATCCTAGAAGCCCTTTACTGGACTTGCTCCAGTACCTCCAGGCCTCATCCTGGGGAGCCCAGACCTGAATCCAGCATTCCCTTGGTGCCTGGGGTTATTCCTCCCCAGGGGCAAGACTTGGCTTTTCCCATTGCTGCACCTGATAAGGTTCCTCCTTGCCCATTTCTCTAACCTCTGTGTGGCAACAAAGTCCCCTGCTCTGGCAGCCACTTGTCCCAGCTTTGTATCCTGTTCAGTCTCTTCAAACAAGCCACCATGCAGCACCAGGAAAATAGGCTCCACTTCTACGCAGCTGCTGCACGGCACACACAGAACAAGGAGCCTCAAAATAAAGTCCTGAATACATTTTTAAACTAGCTCAAAGAAACAGGTTATGTTCAGTAATTTTAAACTTTTTTTCTTTTCAGGAGTAAAAAGCAAGACGGTAGGAGAAGGACAGCCAACAGCCAGAGCAGATTATTTTTTTCCAAGAGAAAAGGAGCCTACAGAAGTAACTTCCTCCCATCTTCAAACAAAAGATGATTCAAAGTTGGTTTTTTTTTTTTTTTTTGAATTGTAAAAGTCGCCACAAGATGTCAGTACAGCCTAGAGAACTTAAATCCTCCATTCCGGGCTGATCGGATATTTATTTTAAAACCCCAACTGTTAGAGTACACAAATCCAGCGCTCTGTTAAATTTATTTGACATGATTCCATAATGAAACAAGTCCAACAAAACAAAGTCTCACTTTAATACTCAGAAACCACCTTCAAGTCCTGCCATAAACTCATTTACACATTTTGCACACAGAGGCAAAAAATTCGTATGAAGAACAATAAGAGGCACCACTTCTTACTGTTACAAGAGGCAAACACTGGCTTTCTATTGAACCATCCCGTTAAACCACAATTCCAACCTCCTCCGTGTTCACCACAGCTCCTCTGGCTACATGCTGGCTGTGCTGCACCACATCCCGTGTTCACTCCACACGGAAACAGCTCCAGGTTCCACAGGGGACAGTGCCGAGCGTTGGCGCACGTTTAGCAACACGGCTGCTCGGCTAAGCACAGCGTTCTGTGCGACAAGCACCAACACGACTGTCCCTGCACTCGGCAGAAGCTTCTCGCTTTTTGAGAAGAGCTGAAGGAAGGGTTTGACAGCTATGGTAATTTAACTTAGAAAATTCTAATAGCAGAGTTTGCCTCATTTATTTATACAAGTATCGAAATGTACAAGCTCTCCATGGTACAAATTGGTTTCAGAGAGAGAAACAGCACAATTTTGCTGTTGAATTCAACTACTGATATTAAAGATGCTAACTAGAGATATCGCACAGGGCACTTGCACAGGGGGCATGATTTATTTTAGCCCTTTAGTGCATAGATGAAAATAACAAAAAAATAGAAATCACTCCCTTATCCCAAATATAACCTATAATTTATTAACAAAAATATTCAGCTTTGCTAAATCACAGATTTGTTCACCTGCCTTTTGTCTTGTTGCAAAAAATGTATTAACAGAACATCACAAGGAAAGAAAACTGTCAAACGATCAAGAAATCTAAGGTAAAGTTTCTTTGACTTGTGACTGGACGTTGGAGACTTTGATCATTCAATACTTTGTAAGAAAAAGTCACATTAGCAAAGTTGCAAACATTCACTAACCCATAGTGGTAATGGAATTTTACGGAATTTTAATTTAGGAGAACTTCATGCTTAATTCATGTCTTGGATATAAGTGTAATATAAGAAATAAGCCTCAGGTCTTAACACTGGCTTACCACATGGCCTTACAAACACCTCTTGATTTTTTCTTACTAATTGCAGTCAACTTGGCACACATATTCTGATAGTCCATTGTAAAGGATACTAAAACTGACAGAATTAAAGGAAGCTTTATGTTCAATTTGGAGAGTTGAAAAAGAGCTTTTTAGGCCAATGACTAGGAAGAGAATTCATTGAAAAAAAAAATCTGTCAGTTTTAGCACAGCTCTGACGTTTCAACGTACTGAAGTCACCTCACTCAAATTCTCCCTTCACGGGTTCATAAGTCAAACTGAATAAAACTGAGGAGCTGCAAAAATATAGGTACATAGAGGTTTTCTTTGGAGCATTTATATTTTCTTAATATAGATACTGGATAATTTAGATATCAGTAAAGGAATAAAAAGCAGAGAGGCAAACAGCATGCCAGAGCTCTTACCTTACGTCACTCCGAAGAGGAGATGAAACACAAGCTATCTAATAGCTGAGTAGCAACACCCCAAAAAGTGAATTCCAAGCCAACTGCTTCACATAAAACCCCCAAACCACCTCACACACTGTCAAAATTACGTCCAAAGTAGGGAGGTCTCTCTCTTTCTACCTAAGCAGGACTCAGAGCCTCGCTCGGCTTCAGATGAGCTACACAGCCTGAGAAGCTTCTAAGGCATCTGCCTGATCACGGATTTAGGAAAGAAGGCAAGTTCTGCTGCAAGCCTGACTAAGCGCTTAATTAAACATAAAACCTGCAAGCAAGTTTCACCTTGTTTTTGTGTTTCATCAGGAAACCTTTGCACAATTTCTATTTTGTTCCACGCAACTGCAAGCCTTTGTCAGGTTAAAACAAGACGTAATTTATGTACATTCTCAAGACTGGAATTTTTAATTCATGAGTCTTGGCTCCAATTGTAACAAAGACCCTTGAGGCTCATCGTTTCTCTGTGTTAACTTCTCTCTCAAATTCTCTACACGCAAACACTTGTTTCTACAACAGTTCTGCAAGTAGGATTTTTTTCCCAATTTTTTCAATATTCAAAATATGTAAAAGCCCCAAAGTACCTCAGTTCTCACACATTTTGCTTGCCTATTCAGATTTTGATACGTCCCAGTGAAAATGCTGTCCCAGCCTCCCTCTCTTCAGGAAATTTCAAACATTTCTAGCATCAGAAGTACATGACTCAGCAGCCAACTTGCATACTATGCCAAAACAATAATAGAGCTGGTCCTTTTTTCCATAGGAGGTCTAAAGTCTTAAAAGGTTTAAGATAAAATAAATAAATAAATATGAAAAGAATTTCAGGTTCTGTGGGGAAAACTCCAAAGCTCTGCTTAAAGGCTACTTTGCATTTCACATCAGCATCAAACTTGGGCAGAAAAATAACCAACAGCCAGTTACTATTTAAAGCGACTTGATTTCTTCTCAGTAATAGATTTATCTCTGGAGTTCACCTTTGCTCAGAGGCCTCTTTCCTTCTCTATGCCACCTAAGCTCTGTGCTCCGCTAGCTCCGCACAATTCCCTGCCACCAGCACCAGCCGCCTAGTTCGTCCAGTGCACGAAGGGCCGCAAAGGCTCTCGGACCACCCCACAGACGGGCACCGGCACCGCAGTGCTCGCAAGGCAGCGCACGTGTGACAGAGCAGACGCGGTACGAGGGATTCGTTTCCTTTTCTCTCAAAAAAAAGAGTACTAGATGCTTTTAAGAAAGGGATAACATTTCAGGTTGGTGGTATCATTTGTACATGAGCAAATAGATTCATTAAATGTAGAGATGAGGCCTGGCCCAATGTGTTAGACCAGCGAGAACAAGAACAACCGACTGCAAGAGGGCTATTAAACTCACAGAGCAAGAGCTAAACACCACAGGAAGTGTTTCCTACCACTAATGAGGTACAGGAGCCATGTTAAAACAGGTATTTTCTTTCCACATTTGATATTCTTTTCTTAATTCACAAGTAAGCTCTCTAGAAAAGCATACATTTATCACTACCAAGGAATTTTCATGCTTTGGTATTTATTTCCCTCTAATCTTTTCACCTTTACAGTTACTACCCAGGTTTTCATTTATTCTCTAAGCATAGAAGTTTCCTGAAGTTCCACTTTCTTATTTTCACGCTAGACTCTCTTTAACACAGTTAATTGTGTCAAACATCACCATTATGTGCAGCTACAAACCCACCCGAACACTCAGGTCTCCAGCTCCTAACAAGCCAACACCAAGTCTTGCAGAATCTTTGTACTTAAAATCAAAGTTGTAGCCCTTTCAACTGATGCCTAGATTTATGTTTCATCCATGATCTCTTTTTCGCATACAGTTTTCATAAAACCTTGTCTAAACTAAGGGGGGTGGAAGTTGCTGTATCCATAACACATTCAGAAAACTATAGCCAGAAATAACAGCTTAAGTCACCATCCTTTATGGATGCCCCTCTCAGATGAATTAAACAGCAGCTTTCACCGTGGTCTAGACCCAACAAGATCTACACTCATCTCTCCCACCCTTAGGATTCCTTCTCCATCGTTTCTTCCTCGTACTGAGGTGTCCTTCAGCATCAGTCAGCCCATGAGTTCAGCCTCTGCACTTTCCTTTCAGTCTCCTTGTGTTTTCCTGTGCTGCATCTTGCTGGAAATGCAATCTCACCCTCAGTGGCCTCCTTCTCAGCCTTCGTTAGAAGTCCCCTTTTCTGCTACCTACAAAAAGATTTAAGCAATGAACTGGTATTACTGGCTTATCAGGCCAACCAATATTGCCTTGAACATTCTCTCTACTTCCCCCAATCTATTTATCTGTGGTGATCTAAACTTACACCAGGGAGCTCACAAGAGATCATGGTGCAGTCTGGATTCGTCCTGGGCCTAGCACCATTAGGTGCTGCAGCATCATCTGATTAATATCGACAATTTTAAAAATAATTTGTCAGTAAAATAATGCTCATTTAAAACACAGGCTGCCAAGTTAGCAAGACCAAAGGAAAATAAATAAGAGCAGTACTGCGTATTTTCTGAAACAGTGAATCTTAAAATTAAAAAAAGATTTTAAACTCGCCATTTTAAACAGAGATTGTAACACAACTCACCTGAGCATACTTTGTATTCTCCTAAATAGGCAGTGAAGTTAAAACTTCTTTGTTGCTCTTTCTCTGAGGCTCATCACTATGGTATGTGAGCAACCCAAGCAGATCGAATTGCTCATCTGTATTAAACAACAGTTGCTGTGGGGTGAAAACAAGCCGGGCTACAGTTTTATAGAAACTCAGCTGAGGCTTCTGCTTGGCAAAGACAACCCGCCTGAAACAAGGCTTGGATCCCGATCCCATTCAATGCGTAGATTTCAGGCAGACTCAAAGGCTCATCTCCGTCCTTCCACCCCACAAGGCTTCTCACCCCTAGTGCTGCGAGGAGGGGATTAGGTGTCGCATTTGAATTTCATCAAATTCCTCTTTGTTTCCTCGCTCTTTCCCCGAATTAGCAGATTGCTGCTGGAGCAGGCCCTGCACGCTCGGCTCTCCCACTCGCCAACATCACGGACACGCTGTGGCAGGCATCCAAGCTGCTTTTTCCTGCAGAGGATGTAGCTTCTGTGGCTGTGAACAATCTTGCGCAGGAGCTTATGCTCATCAGCCCATTTCCTCTGCTGGAAGGGAGTCTCCCAGCTAATTCTCTGAACAAACAGAGCCCTGGAGCCAGGCTCGGACAGTGTTTACAGAGAAAGGAGTAGCACTGATACGACAGCTTTATATGTTCTAGCAAAGTTAGAGGCAAATTCTGTGTCATGAAAAAGCAGTAAACTTCTATGCATTAATCAAATGTTCATCTCTTTTAGCCATTTTATACAGAGGCTTAATTAAGAACCACAGCCATTTCGCTGTGGTTAAAGTAAATCTTGTGTTGAACAAAGGAACTGAAGGGTACTAATTTAGCAATAGCTCTTGATTCCTATACCCATTTCCGCTATTCTTGCTGTCTAACTTGTACAAATAAGAGATCCAACTAGAGCCCATATAAAGGGCTATTACTGTTGTTTTTCTTGAACGGAAACACTTAACATATGCACAGAGTTCTGGCAAACTGGAAGCAAGGGTGGCTGAACTATATACGCTAAGACGCTGTGTCAGCTGCAATTCTTCCTGCATACACTTTGACAACTTTATTTAATTAGCTTCGACCTTCCACTGCCCTGCACACTGCTCCGGATTGCCCTATTTTTATTTTATTTATTTTAAGGAAGTGGAACAATACAGTGATCATCAAAAAAAACAGTACATCAAAATAGTACACGCTGTACCTCATACTTAAGCAAATAAATACAGACAACTATAATTCAAGAGTAGGATAAATATAAACTTTGAACATCACCAAGTTCACGATAATCATAACGTTTGAAAAACTGAGTCTATCTGGTAATTAAAGTGCTGTCTCAGTCGCTTGTTCCTAACACAAGAAAACAGTAGAAAGCTGCTCTCAGCATAGTTCTTTTTGCATATAGATCACATTTAGAGTTCGATACAGTCGTCTTTGAGCAGGGGGAAAGCACAAAGCAGGGAGGCCACGTCCCGGCTGCTCCAGCCGCTCGTGCAACGCGGTGCCCGAGCGCGGCCCACACGGCTGCCCGGGGCAGGGAGCTGCCAGCGAGGGGCAGGGCAGACACCCAGGCCCCGGCGCACCAGCGGCGAGGAAGGAATTCGAGTGTCAGCAGTTGAAGATAAGGGCAGATCGAGGCGGGCTCTGGTCTAAAAACTTTTATAACCAAACAGCCATGCAACAGAAACACTTTAAAAGATTTCCAAGCCTCCTCCCTCATCGCAGCTGCTAAAACTCACCCTGTTGCCCCACTCGGAGCTGAACCACCCTGTTAACCCGAAATGCTGCTACTCACCCCCAGAACCTACCTTCTCTTTGCTACAAAAATTAGCAGTCTCCTTCCCAGAGAAAGCATCTCGCAGTTGGGAAACATTTTCCAGACTGCAGTATTGTACAGGGGACAGAGGCTTAGTTTCCTTTTCCACGACTCCCAACACCAGGAAATCTTAGAAGCACGCGGGGCAGGGAGGGGAGTTAAGAAAATCAATAATAATAATCCAGTGACTGCCTACAATTCCGTCTCTGCCCTTCCTGGCTCAAGATGAGAGCAGGCAGCTAATGTTTCAGATTGCTCCATGTAACTGACCTCCCAGCTACCACACGGTATTAACTTCCCAACCGAGCTAAGCGAGGGCCTGCCAAGCGAGGGACGAAAGGGATGCGAGCAGCTTGTGCACTTCCTTTCTTGAGGTATTTTTGACCAATGCTACAATCCTACAGGTCTTATCTAGACAGGTTTCAGCAGCTTCCCAGGTTTAGCCTCTGTGCTGAACACAGACAGGACTGATGGCAAGTGCCCTACAGGCTGCTCGTTACGGAGTAAAGTCAAATAATCAACCCACATGTGTTTTCTGGTGATATGAAAAAGGAAATGACATCTATTTTCTCTCCTGTTCTGCCATATTCAACAGACACATTTAGCTAAACAGAGGAGAAGTAGGATATTTCTAGGTTTCAGCCGCTGACACATGCCTCCTCAAAAGCCCTAACATTGCAAGTTGCACTAAATCTACTGCAAAACAGCACCAGAGATGCCCATGCCATCATTATTAGGCATTTTGGCAGAGGTGTTTGTTTTTGTTTGTTTGTTTTGTTGTTGTTGTTGTTTTAAAAAAAAGGTTTCAAGAAGCACATAATGCATATGCTCTCCTCACAACAGAAAAATCTGTTCTGCTGCTGCTTGTCCCAGTGCCAGGAAACTTTGTTCTTGAGAACCCGGCAACACGACACCTCTCACCAACACAACAGTAATGTCAAGAGATGCTAAAACGGGAACTGAAGTTGAAAGTTAAGTTGGGTTCAGATTTTAAGTTAAAAAATCCACCATCCTGGAATGATAAATATCAAAATGAAGATAAAGTGATGTTCAGTTTTATATCCTGTTCCTTCAGATTCTTTAGAAAGGTAAAGTTATCTGCTACCGCATTTCCTGTAACAGGAATAACTTCTCAGACTCGATTCAAATGTCTAAGCCCTGTTCTCTGAAAGGCAAATATTCTACTAAGTTTAAAGTGACTGGAAACTTCAAATGAGGTCTGAAACAAAGTGTAAAATGTGCGTATGTAAGTCAATGAGAAATAACATATTAGTAGTCCATCGGCCTCTCTTTTGCTCAACTCAAAGAAATTTCTGTCCCATCAACAGTATTTCTTTCCTAAGAGTAAAATCATTCCACAGATCAATTCCAGCAAATCGAAGAAGAGTATTAGCAACATAAGGCCAATGTCTACTCTGTTGGCAAAATGCTCTCGAATTAGGGAGTTAACTTACATAAAGGCTGGAAGGAAAACAAAACTTGCACCTGCAGATGGCCTTTTGAGTAAGCATATGAAATTCAGTGCAAAGTATTTCAAAATACGTATCACAAACCTAATTTTGTTCATGATACAATCTTAGCACTTGCTTGACATCTACGTCATACAGTAGAAAAGGTTGTTGCAACATCAAAATATCTTTAAAAGTCCTCTCTACTTTATTTTTTTTTTAAAAAAAAAAAAAAGAGTGTTTTGTATCTATACCCTGGAAGCTGAACTATACAATTTATACTAAGAGCCACTGAATTTCTAGGATACTTCATCAACGAAAACAAACAGCAGGCAATCTTGCTTTAGAGCTTTCATGGAGGAGAACATACGTGTTCGTAGCACCATGATCCTGTAACTCGACGCACGGGCAAGCGTAGCCTGCCATGCGTTTGGAAAGCTTTTCTTCTGCACGAGAAACTTTGTCGATGCAGTGACTAAGTACAGGAACTGATGTGCCCAGGACATCAGAATGGAAGTGCCAAGAGTCTGATGGACTTCAAACAACAGCTAACATTCCTGCAACATTTCCTAATCTGATTTAATGTTCTGGACAATAAGCCTCTGAACACCTGACATTCTTTGTGCACCTGACATTGAGCCTCCAGAGGGGAAAACGCAAGTTTAAGACCTACTGTGCAAACATGTCAGCAGTAGAAAATAATTTGTAATTGCAGAAAAGTAGTATACAGGCTGAGAACTGGGTCCAGCCAACACTACAGTAAGAACAATATATTCAGTGCATTTATCTTGTGCTTACAGCTTTTTGTCTGTATCCCAGGAAAAACAACTGCCCTTTTTCTCCCGTCTCAGCCTACCTTCAACTTGCAGTATGAGGGCTAACCAGTCTTAAATCAGCCTTTGCACTTAAATCAGCACTATTGACCAAAGATCCAAGTCATTCTGAAATAACATCCTCCTCATAAACAGCAATTGCAAGATGCCTGAGGCCAAAATATACTTAGTTGCAAATTTTAATAATTCAAACTCCGCACTGAAACATTTATGTCCTCCATTTCTCTAAGCGACCAATTTCGTTCCATTTATCCCATGAAAAACCTATAGATACTAAGATGGAGAAATGTTCAGGTTCTGAAAACACATCTGATTTTCAGAACAAGTTCACTAATTCTTTACAGTAGGGATCACACCTCAGTAGATAGGAAAGGCAGCTTAAGAAAAAAGACTTTTAATTGAAGTGGTATATGCAATTGCTTCCTCCCATGAATGAAATGCCCTCATCTCCAAGTCAGCATCGTATATGTTCATTTGCTGTATCTTTGCAAGAGAAATGAACACAAGAATAATAAAGCTTCTTCGCAAATATCTTAATCCAGAGCATTAAATCCTTGTTTGAAGATAGTTGCTATGGTATAGACTGAAGAGGAAAAAGGGAGAGATCGGACTTCTGTTTACTGGTTTCCAATATGCTCCACTTGAACCATCTTGAAACTGAAACCCTTTAGCTTCTTGTCTCTAGGCTGTCAGATGACAGAGGACAAACACTGTTAGACACGTTACAAAGCTCCCATGGGTTCCACATAGCTCGAGAAACGTCCACATGAGCCAGATGACAGACTTGAAGGACCCTATAATTTCAAGAATAACAAAAGCAATACTAAATCCTGCAACGAGAGACTCCAGGGAATGAAATGCCAGGTTATCTTTGAATGCTACTAATACTACGTGACAATATAATGTTGTATGGACCTATAAAGACACCATTTTGATACTCTCAGGTGAAATAATAATTCTCCCAAGAAGTCCTTGCACAGTTTTTAAGCCAGATAAGTATGCCTGGTTATTTGCAGATTCAAGAACAATAAGACAAAGACACTTAAGGTAGGATTCAAATCCGGATAAAATGCATAAACCAAAGACATAACAATTTCTCCTTTAGCCAATGAAGTCTTCAGAAAGATTCAGCTCATCCAGAGCAGACACTCTGGACATAATTCACTTACCCGGACGCTACCATTCTGAGTACCCTAGGACATCCTACCTCACCTCCAGCTGCCTCTGCTGCAAACCCTGTAGCTTCAAAATTACAACCATTAAGATCATGCATTTTTTCCAGATACTCAAGGGATCCCTGGCATTAGGTCTAGGCAAGTGAACTAAATCTCCTGAACCCCTGGTCTGCTGAACTGCAATCTAGACACCAACGAGAGCATCTTACCAGCTATGAAACTTGCTGCAGAAGAATAAACCTTAAATTTTGGCACCAGAGAGGAACTGAATGCACCCCTTGCCCCCTTGTCAGTCAGCAATGTAATTACCACTCATACAAAGGAGTCTTGGGCTATTCATTGTTTGGCACAGGTGCTAGGTAAGACGTTTTAACCAATTTTGGCCTGTGCAGCCACTTTTTTAAGGTCTAGTCTTCTGATGAAGCAGATGTACATAATTTCTTGCCAAAAGATTAAGCTAGAAGCCATATGCCAAACTTTTCTGTACAATCATCCTGCACCAACTTCCTTAGTCAACTTTTCCTTGGAGGAAAAGATAAGGCCCAATTACACAGAACAAGTTCATTTTCTGATTTGGCCAATGATCAGTCCGGTTCTGTCACCTACCTTTTTATTTTTTTTTCATTTCTTTTTTTTACTGAACATGCAGACATGCAGGGAGGATAGAAGTGACTAGAGTATCCAGAATAATTACAAGATTTAGGCACACAATGATGTAATATTCCTAAAATAAGAACCAAGTTCCTGGCACAGACAGATGCCTTTAAAGACCTCCAGAGGGAGATGCTGTCTAATTTTTGACATGTAAATCCCACATGTACAGGGTGCTCCAGAGCATCCATCTTATGCATCAGTACCAGCCACGCCAGCATTTTGCTATGGTCTGAGGATTCTTTTCTATCAGGTCAGAGATAGACCATTTAAAAAGCAAATAACAGAACAGGACCAATGCCAAATCTCAAATTTCATACTGCCTTTCTTGCTCTTGTTAGACTCCAAGTTCTTCAGCCCTCAATTATATTGCCCACCATTATCTATTGCTCTTTCTTTGTCCACTTACTGTTAGAATAAAGCATTAAAAAGTACTTTTTTCTGCTTTTACATGGGATAGAATTCCCCTCCTCCTAATTTCCACCATATACTTTACCTAGCTATTTTCCATTCCCCTAAGGTTTCTTTATCACCACATATGCCTGGAAAGCTTAACAAATCCCCCCAGTCATTTGCCCCATACTGACAACAATAGCTGAAAGAGTTGCATCTAATCTGTATTTGCGCTACTACTAGCACCACAGGAAACTTTAAGGAAAAAAAAAAGCATCTGATGCTATTAAGATAACTTCTTTCCATTCTTCTTTGGCTCTTTCGTCTTCTGGGATTCGTTTCCCAGAGAAGAACATCAAGCTCCTGGCTGTTAACGCAAAGCCCTTGTGGCTGCGTTCTGCCTGCAGAAATGAAAACTCAAACCAAGGCCAGAATCAGCAGAACAACTACTAACTTCTGAATGCTGAAGGAAGTATCTTCTCCTAACTGCAAAGCTTACAAGCACACACACGTGGCTGCTCCTTACCATTCAAGAGCCACCTGCATCATGGCAGTTACACGCGCTCCTCGCAGCTCGACGCCGGCAGCCGCCCTGCGCCGGGCGCTTCTGCAGCTACGCTCGCGACACACAGTTCACTCGGTAGTAGGAACACTTAACACAGTCACTAGGTTTCCATGGAGAAGAGCCGAGATCTTGTCTGATTTCATTCCAAATCTGCTGAAAACAGAGAAGAGCTTTTGCCAAGGCCCTTTTGGCAAGTATTTCCAGCAGCCTTCTAGTTTGCCAAGCTGCATTTGGACTTTGCTGGAGTTATTTACTTGTTCAGAATGCTCAGAGAAGTAGAAACATTTGTTGCTGTAGCGAATTTGGCTTACTTTAAAGATCTGAAACAACACTTAAAAGCTGAATCAGAAACAGACTGAATTAGGAACTCGATCTGTTAACCTCATCTTGTAGTTCAGCGGTATCTTTAAGTGCTAGGGGTGACCTGCAGTTCAGCTACTTCAGCTCTGAGACCAAACAACCCCATAAACTCAAACAACGCTTTTAATGTGTTACTTCTATATGGCAAAGTTCCTTCTTTTGCTCCTTGCAAAAACGCTATCTAATACAAGTCATAAGACAACCTTGATGATTTTTACTATCCACATGGAGACGTATGTTAAAGTCTCCTCTTTCCGAGGACGCTAACCACTCAGCCTCATAAAAATGAAGTTATGCCCCTTTAAGATCAGTTTTAGTTAAAGGCTGATCTCTTGAAAACATTGTACGCACAGGGTTGATTAGTACTGTTTCCACCCAGGCACTCAGGAATGCAAGAATGCTTTTGATCAGGCACTTCAGAGGTACAGAGGTGACTTTTTTTTGCCAGACAGAACAATGAACAACTCAGAAGTGAGTGAAGAAAAATCAAAGAATTTTAACAGTATTATCTGCAGTGGTTGTTTTCAAATTTTTGGCAACATCTCTTCCATGATTGTCTACTTCATATGGTAGGATGACACGCTCTCATCTTCATTATACCTTCCTAACATTTAGTTCATCTACAGCTGGTCAAGAATGACACTGTTTTTCTCTATATTAAAACTAACTATCCAAAAAAGAAAAAAAGCGCTAAGCAAGAGACAGTAAAGAACTGGTACCCCCGCTCTGGGGATGACTTCTATCTATCACCAACCACTGGATGATTCTCCACTAGAGTTACTGTTTTACACCTGTTTGACATTTTTGAATGCATCTGATGCATGGTATCTAGACTTCTTGATTTCATTTTTAGTCTTCAGAACGTTTGAGTTGCCAAGTCTATTATCTTGAAATACACTATAAAGGCAACTATTTATGAGACTGCTAGTCAGGGGGACAAAATAAAAAACAACACAGCAGACAAGCCCAATTGCAATGCTTTTGTCTAAAGCACATGACAAGCTGGTAGACTGCAAGCAGTCACACATTCTATGAACCCAGTTAAGCACTGGCACAAATTAGTTTCAATCTGTAATCTAAAAATAAAATAGGAGTACTCCAGATAAACAGTCCAGAGTTTCTCATGTCGCTATTCTCAAACTCCTTGACACAAGTTACTTGCATCATCTAATTTACATGGTATTTTAATAGCTGTTGTTAAACATCCTCCTTTCTTGTTAAAAAATTTAAGGAATGTCATCAGCATTTATGCACGACCAAAACCTAGTTCTGACCACATACCCAGCAAATCGAGCATTTCTATCTTTCTGCATTGCTATATGACTTCTGGTTGGTCACAAAGCACCCAAATTAAAACATCTTTTGTTTCTAATAAAGTCTTTCTTTCTGTAACTGTCCAGCTGCCCTCTCTCCCTCCATGTCATTTTCTTACTATTTTTATACATTGCTTCATTATCTGCTAATTTATATTCACGGAATAAAAGCTGGCAGCCATCTATTTAGGGATTTCTGGTGACAGGAAGGGAAAAAGAAAAAAAAAGTATTTTTAATAGCTGTTTCCACCTCTATTCTCAGTCACTTTATCTTTGATATCTCACTTGATTGTGGATTCTTTGACAATGAGTAAGACTTTTGCAAGCCCTTACAAAAAGCTTTGACGTTCTGTTTGCCTTCCATCTTTCAACTCGTGTGTTCTGAGACCTTTCTGCCTTGTGAAGTTTCCTCCTTGGTCCTGGAAAAGGCCTCTCCTCCTTCATTCAGGTGAGCCAAACAGGAGCCAGCTCAAATACACTTGTCTGCACCACGGCTGTGAGGAGGTCAGCAATACAAATCCTATCTCAAAGACATTTCTTACCAACTTTTACGAAAAATGGATCCTCAGAAAATATTCAAAAATTAAAATAACACACGGTTGAACAGTTTAAAAACATATAAAATTACATTTCCAGTGTTTTTCGGATTCAGACACCACCACATTCCCTTAGAGGATGTTAATTCCCATTTGTTTCTTTATAGAGAAGCTTCAAGGCTCAGAAAATAACAAGCGAGCCCACTCACTTGAGGAGCAGCAGACACACTTGCTCGGTTCCAAGGAGCAGCAACTACCCCCTGGCGGCTCCTTAGCCCATCCCCAGACTCCTGTGGCGATGCGATATTCCCGGCTGCCGCTCCACAGCTTCCAGAGGCACCTCTGAGCAGCAGCCACACGTGTCCCGGTGCCGCAGTGCTGCCCATGCTCTGACAAGCCCTGCACAACATAGCCAGGGACTGCAGGCTACTCCGACCATTGGTTTCAAGCACCGAGCTGCATTTCAGTGGGTCTGACCCATTCACAACACCCGGTGGGACACAGAAACCAGCTCCAGGAGGAACTGAAGAAGGTCCAAGGTTCAGAGTTCAGCCAGGACGTTGCCTGCAGAGCCCTCTGGGTGTTGCTTCATCTTCTCCCCTAGCGTGGGGAGAAGCAATAGGTTTGACATGTAAGTCTAGGAGCTGAACTAGCCTTTGGTGCTCACAGAGCAGCTGGCATTTTTGCTACCAAGGCTGTGCTTCCCTCCTCCTCTGAACTTGCTTGCTATGCACCACTGTCCATCTCTCCTTTACAGTTTTTCTTGCATTACATAGAAACGCATGACACAGTCACTGGCTGGAATGTTTTGAGGGGCACTACTATTGATATGAAAGACCAAAATTAAATATATATACATAAAAATACAGTGTTGACAGTAGACATCATTACAAATACATTTTAGGCTTTCAGTTATTTTTCTGCTGTTTAAGCCCTTAAAAAACCCTTCTCATGTTTTGAAAACATTTGAGGGTATTGATGAAGAGCATTTAATAGATATAGAATTACTCACTGCTACAAATCTCAATACCATACCAGGTACGCATAGAGGCTTTAAGATTATGCAACTTTCAACAATCAGAACAGAGGGTCTTTGTAGTTTTTTCTGGCCTCTGTACATCACATTGCTGGGACATTATTAAGATCCTGACTCTAAGGGAAAAGCAGCATTTTGTTCTTAATGTAACTAGACTAGATTCAGCTTTTTTTTTTTTTTTTTAACAGTAACTTTCTGCAAGAAAGCAAGAACTTCAGATGAGCTTATATATGGAATAATGTCATAGAAAAAGAAGAAAAAAAGAAGTAGCCAAGTGCTTGAAACTAACTGTAGTAATAAATTCTAGAATTCAAGCCTGACAATCTGCTCAGCACACAGATCCAGGCAGCTGATGCTCAACCTCCTTTGCCTCTTTCTTCCCCTCCAACCTGGTACCTATGGAATCGTGTCTGGCTTTGCTGCCGAGTTTGTACGTGTGGACATTTGTTTAAACAACTGCTTTCGCCCTCCTGCACAGTATCAGAAGGGAGATGCTTTGCCCAGAAATGGCTCCACACATCAGAAACACAGCGGTCAGCCCAGCCAGACCTACACTGAAATAAAGACTCACTAATCACAGGATCACAGAATGGTTGAGGTTGGAAGGGACCTCTAGAGATCAGCTAGTCCAACCCCCCTGCTCCAGCAGGGACACCTAGAGCACGTGGCACAGGGTGGCATCCAGGCGGGTTTGGAAGATCTCCAGAGAAGGAGACTCCCCAGCCTCTCTGGGCAGCCTGTTCCAGGGCTCTGTCACCCTCACAGCAGATAAGTTCTTCCTCACATGGAGGTGGAACTTCCTGTGTTTCAACTTGTACCCATTACCCCTTGTCCTATCACTGGCATCACCAAGAAGAGTTTGTCCCCATCCTCCCCACATTCTCCCCTGAGGCATCTACTTCTCCAAGTGCACAGAAGGCAATGAGGGCAAGGGGTGGGGAGGAAGTACTAGGAAAATTTTTATAAGAAAATATCTAGCAACCTGTAGTTGTTGACCGATTGTTCTTATATTTGAGGAGAGATTTAAATGTCTATAATGCAGAAGATCTTATAGGCCAGGTGGATGTGGGCATTAACACACAGGCTGTGATGGCCCTCAAAACTAAATACAGTTTAAGTAGCAGCTCAAGGCTATTTTATTTGGCTCTTGCTTGAGACAAAAAGTAGAGCGGAGTGCTGAGGAAGAGAAAGTGGCTCAGAAGTTTGCTTCAAGGAGCAACCACAGACTGAAGTACATGGGGAGGCCCTGGAAGAGACTCCTGGCAAAATCCCTCTTTCCGCTGATGCTCCTGCATGGCTCGAGAGAATCCCTGGGTTCTGTTAGCGCTGCGTCCCCGCTGAGGGTGCACATTGAGTCAGAGGACACGCAGGGCAGGGGGAGATGAAAAGCAAGAAAACATTTAGCAACACTCAAGATAGAAGGTTGCTCATAATCTCTCAAATTTCCTCCCAAGAAAAACTAAATGCCAAGGCAGGAAGGGCGAGTCTGCTGAAAACACTATTTATGTATGTTAAATCAAGGAAAATACTGTTAAATAACAGAAGCTACGTATGCATTCACAGCTAAAAAAATGTCTCAAGTCATCGTGTAGAAAAACACTGTATCACTGGACAGCCCGTAGTTTCCTTTTCATACCCTCCAGCCATTTGTTTCATACTGACTGTTAGAAGCTTTAGGGGAAAAACCCTGAACAGTCCGCATGAAGTTTTATCATCTATCAGTACAAAGCAGCAATGATTTCATGAACACTGGCCTACAAGTTATTACTTAAGGTACAAATAATGTGCCCTGTTCAACTCTCAGCAGTCATACTTCCAAGTTTAGATTTGTTGAAGAACTACAGGATTAGTTCATCCCCTCTTAGTACATCTTTAAACAAAACAAATACACTGAACACTAATGTATAACGCTGTTTCTCATATCATTTACAAAGAAAACTCCCAAAGAAGGGCAGTATTAAACACTGTCACTTTTCACCCAAAGAGTTAAAGTACGTATCTGAACAATTTATGTTTTTGAGTGTGGCTTGAGTAGGAACAGCAGCTCTGCACTGAAAGCGTTCCATTCACATCAACTGTTTTCTCTTCCTAACAAGTGCACACGTAGGCAGATGGGTTGTGCCTCTTCCAGCAGCTGTCCTGCTGTTTTAAAGCTAATTTCCACAGACAACATGCTCGGGTAAGTAGTGCTGGTTAACTTTCCCTCATCTTTCCCTCCTTCCTCACAAACATCTATAACTTCTGAATCAAAACCAGAACTCCTTATGCAAGTGTTCTCCACTTTCAACATGTCTCAATAGGAAAGCAGCTCTTTTAATAACGCAGCCATCCTTTCAATAAAGGGGTGAAGACAGCCTGACTTCATGTGTCCGGATCTGGATCAGGTCCTGAAAGCAAATCCTAATTAAAAACCACTCGAGAGAGAGTTCCAGGTGAGACAGTGACCTCAACAAGCACCACGTAAAGCAACATACAAAAGTATTTAGGATAACCCCAAATTCGCAGCCTGCCTCCACCACTGACAGCAACTATGAACCAAAGCTCTAATATTCCTCTAATGACCTAGCAGAATAGCAGGGTAGTGAGCAGGTCTGGCAGAAGAGCAGATCACTTGTCTGTAGCTGTTTTTCTGCAGGAAAACTCTTCGTGTTTTCTTCAAAACAGGCCCCGCACTACTCCATTTTCCAAGAAGAAACATGCTGAGCTTTGAGACAGTACGTAATTCAGGAAGAAGAGTAATAGAATGGGTATTGCAAGAATTTCCTGCCAAAGAACAAATATTATCAATATGTAAATCTTCACAGGAGGTACTTAATGCTTTTGATATTAAATACTCTGCCTATGCAGGCTCTCTCCTACTGCTCAACCTTCTTCTTCAAATACCTAGTGAAGCTTTGCAGATGAGGACAAAATGTTAAGAATCCTCTGCCTAGATAATATTTCCCAAGTGGCTTCGACTTCCATGAATTTCTGAGTGACCTTGTAATGAAAATTCTCTAGGTTGTCAGGAAAGCTAACTTGAAGTGTAGAAAGGTTGCCACAGCAGCCACCTAAAAGTTTGGTATCATACCTGCTGAGCTACATATCTCTAAGTATTGTCCCATTTTGCGAGCAGTGACAACCTTCATCATCATTTGTAGCTATAAAACTATAGCCTGACTCTTGTCTCAATCTCCCACTTCTCGTTTGCCATAGATGTGCCAAGAAAATAGTTGTTACTTCTACAACATGAAGAGGTCCCAATTCTGACACCCACCTTGACCTACACAGTACGTTGCCAAGTCACTGCTAGGCCAAACGTTGCATTCCCATTGGCTCTGTTTCCTCGGAGGTCACTGCAAGCTCTTCAGAACTTCTTAGATTTTTACAGGAATCACTTCTTAAATCACTCCATATTATCTGTCCCTTGTGCTGTACTTGCACAGGAAAAATAAATCAATACACAGCACATCCGCAGGCTTCAGCAATTGCTTTCCTAATTTCAAATATATGTACCACCCGACCAAACCATCTTCTTTTGAAATATTTATAGCTAGACAACCAGCTGCTTAATTAGATATCTTTTTCTCTTCTTCCACTTTAATTAAGCAAACAACTCAAAGCCACCTACACAGCAGACAGCTACTCCATATAATCATGCCTTAAACTTCACCCCTGGTCCCCATGGTTTTCCACTCACTCTTCCCGTTTGTTCCCTGCCCACATTATCTGGATTCCACTTTGATAACTGGTCTTGAATTAGGTTGCAATCCCTTGGTGCAAGGGCTCTTATCTTACTATGTATGGCAAAATGTGCAAAATGAGGTACAGTGCTAATCTGAATGGCAGCCTTCAAGCACTACTGAAATACATATAATCTCAGTCTACAGCCACCCAGTAAATCTACACTAAAAGTTATTTGCAAAGCATGGATTAATAAAGTTTTGTCAAATACAGAGCAATCATTCTGTATTGCGCAGACACAGCTCTAAGTAGATGTGTCAATCATGTCGTATGAAAATCCTGACCGGGACACAGCGCCTTAAACAAACAGAAAAAGCAGGTAGAACCTTTGTAACGTCTTAGATTATATTATGTGAATGCATATATTAATGCTTAGGATAAGCCTCTTCATATTGTTATATGAACATACATACACATTAGAGAAAGAAGGATACTGGCAAAGAGAAAATAAAGTAACAAAACTCTCTTTACCAAAACCTTAGCTAAGATGGATGCTAACCAAAACACCAATCACAATCAGAGCCAATATACTACTTCTTTCAAATCAACTTATATCACTTACGTGCTGCAAGAGAGCAGTGAGCTTGTATGACAGCAACCACCATTAAGTAAGAAGGCCAGCAGCACCCCAACCACAAACTATGCTCTGCAACTAAAATCCTGGGGTCATATTTAAATACAGGGGTCCACCCACACATGGAAATAATTGGCAAGAGCAGTCTTAAATATCTCAGCTGACTTCTAGAAAAGTATGAACCAGACTTCAGCATTTCCTCTACTTTTTTCAAGGGGAGGAGGAAAAGAATGAAAGGAAGAGGGTGTGTGTGGGGGAAATCATTAGGATCTCAGACAACGGAGACGCCCGGCTACATGTCAGACACGAGCCAAATCACGTGGTATCTCCTTGTCCTCCCCGTTTTGCAGCCTTGGCCCTTTCCAGGAAAAGTTATTTTTGTATTTTTTTCCACAGTTGCTATAATTAGCGTGTTCCTAGTTTCCAAAAACCCTGAAAGTGATTGCTTCCTACAAGGCTTGGGATTTCAAATTCTACATGAGCTATTAATGAGATGCTAAATGTGCACGAGTCTTGTAAGAAGTTCAGTGGAGTCTAGTAGCTGAGCCAGGCAATACACACAGCAAGGCAAGCTGTACGGAAACTTGAAGACTTCAAATTAAGTTTGCAGTTCAAAATAAAGCCCCTAATTTATTCTAATTTTGCTTTCTATTCACTTTTTAGTATCTCGCAGTTCCTACCAATAACTGAGCTAGTTCTAGGTATTTAGACACAGACATCACAAGAACAATTAAGTACCAAGCAGAAAGGTTTGGCCTCAATTTCTATGTCTGTGACAAACCCAACAGAAGTTTTAAACGGACAACTATGCTTTAGGTGTCAAACGTTTCTTGACGTCTGTGGCAGTTGGCAGCTGCAAACATCCGACTGAAAGCCCCATCTGCTGCTTCACAGCTTCCAGTCGAGGATGTTTACAGTCGCTCACTGTCAACAGCAACACACATTCCTCAGCTGTTTATATTATTAACATGCAGAGGCCTCAAGCAGGTTAGTTATGGACGCTACAACTTCTCGTCTGCTGTGTTGCTACAGTCTGCAGTTTGTGTGGCTGCTTTTTTACAAGAATTTACAAGTGAAGTTTAAAACAAAGAGTGCAACTTCCAAAAGAATATTTTCAAACAGTCAGGCATATTCACTACTCTGGCACTGTGTAGCTTCCCTTACACGTGGTAAGGATTAAAGAATGTTTTAGGAAGAACAAAAAAGCAATTTGCTTCCACAGTTGTAATCCACTTTGGTCTTCAGGACACTAGAGCAATTCCGTCATATTTACGATGAGACCTGCATTACTACACAACTAGGTAAGCCAACTACTTATCAGCAACATGACTAAAGATAGCAGCAGGCACTAAAATAGAACCAAACTCACTCTAAGAATATTTCCATGCAGTGCTCAGGATGGTTTTCTTCCCTCCTGAAAAATGGATGAGGGAAGTGTGTTATTAGAAGTTGGTTTATGTAATGTCTGCTTCCCAATAAAACTGAGGTGGGAAAAAAAAAATCAGGATTGTGGGGAGGAGGGAGGAACTCTGTATCAAGCTCTGCAAAGGGAAGCAGAACTCTTGAACTTTATTGAAGAGTTCAATAAAGTTCAAACCTGTTACAAATTTTTTTACAAATTATTTGAGGCAACCAGTTGCTGCCACATTTTACACAGTCCACGGAATGGAATTTCTCATCAAATGAAAAAGCCAAAAGGGTTTGGCATAATAATGCCCCCGTTGTACAGTTCTGTCGTTTGTTTTTCATTTTATCTCCAGTTTCCTTATTAAGTTAATGATGGGTAAAATTAATCACTCAACTATTTTTCTGAAGTCATACGAAACCACAATATGTAAGCAGAGTGATTGTATCACTCTAATTAGAAGGTGTTTTTCCTTGAAGCTTTCATGTCCTGAAATGAAGTTACCACATTGTAAACTCACTAGGTTATGAGCAAGATTATAGCTGTTTGAAGCGCAGAAGCCTGTGGCATATTTACTCAAACTGATAAGTGTGAAGGATCTCTATAAATCACTTTCAAAATGCAGGGTTATATTTTCTATACGAAGGTTAAGAAAATTAATCTTTTAGGCAGCAGGTGAAAACAAGCAGAATTATGTTGGGGCCTTTCCCTTTATTCAACACCAACTTTGAGCTATTAAAGCTTCCTAGGAAACCACACTTTCTCAATGGGTCAAGTCACTAAGGAAACAAAGCAAACTTTATCAGTGCTGTGCAACTCCACATTCCAGGAATTCTTACCACTTGGCATCTATATAGTACTCCAGAGCCATGAGCTTGACTCTCCTCTGCTTAGCAGAGCTACCAGGGCAAACTATGAAATTACCAGTAAGGTGCCCAACTCACCCGCGTGCAAATATGAGGAGCTACTTATATCCCTGTGAGAGAGAGGTCTCTCCAAAGACTCTAGGGAAGGAAATGTAATTCCAGTACTAACACCTCTGGGAGGGAAAAAAAAAAAAAAAAAAAAAAAAAAAAAAAAAAAAAAAAGGAAAGAAGTGTGCCTACTCTGAGAAGTTCCACCTCGTATATCATAAGCCAGCTAGGAAAAATGCAAATAATCACTAAACAAGACGATTGACAGGGTTTGTAAAAAAGGCAGACGCACCTTGTCACAAAACAGAGAGGGGCTCTTCAGTTGTGGAGGTAGCGGCCCAAGATCTGCAGCTTTAAAAAATGGGTGGGGGGAGGGGGGTGGGTAGAGAGACTACGAAATCCTGCTAAGTTTGAATTAATTAGATGAAAGACATTATGCCAGCAACAATGTGCGATTTCACTCCATGGATTGCTCCTTTTCAGCTTTTAAAAGGCAAACAGATTATATCTGTACAGAAGCCGATGCAAGGCCAGGCTAAAACTCTGAGGCGTTTTACCACATAGTTCAGACTGGTAGGCAAAAGAATGTGATCACTTATCTTCACTGTACTTTATTTTGTATAGTGTTCTTACAGAAAGGTTTGGGTACAAAGTATCTGAGACACAAGCAATAGGATTTGATTGATATTGATCTTGATAAAGTCTTGAAAAAAATAGGCAAGAAAAAGGAAGGATCATTCTAACAAGCTAGCACACACTTTCTGCCATCTTCATGAACGTATATTTCATGCCACAAAAGGAGGCAAACCAGTGGTACTCGAGCACTTTTCAGTCAACAACTCTGATGATTTTTCTCTCACTGAAATCTCCAAACAAGATTAATTTAATGATTGGTGAAAGAGATAAAGTTTTTTCTCTAAGTCCAAAGAGAACTAGAAAACAACCATAAAACTACAGAGCCTCTACTTTTTCCATCACCCTCCATATAGTTGAGGTGATTTGCAAACTTGGACAAACAAATTGTTTTTTAATCGTATTAGAGTAACACTGAAATACCAAGAGACAGATATGCAAATCAAAAGCTTTACAACACTGAGAATCATGAAAAATAACTATTTTCCCAGCCTTCTTTGTAACATATATTTTACAATTTGTCTGTCATAAGCCTTGCTTAAGATCATTATTAAATACAGAAAAGTTATCCCTCCTCTTCCTATCACTGACAGCACAGTAAGATTAACCACACACTACACATATGAACTCAAGTTCACAGCTGTTATGATGCAGAATGAGTATCTCCAACTGTTGCTGCACTTCCAGCTGCATCTGAGCTCATTAAGCACTGCCTTAAGAGGCAAACTCCGCCACGTGAAGGCAGCTGCAGGCAGGCAACTGAAATTACACACAAAATGAGATATACAGCGTTCATTTTGAAATGAAATGTCAGAATTAAAGTTTGGTAAAAGCACAAACAACACGTGGTGCGTTTTCTTGGGCCTCTTCCCAGCTGTGTACTCATTTTCAGTTTTTAAGCCAGCTCGCCTAGGTGAATGAATGCTAGCATGCATTACAAGTCCTAAAAAAACAGCTACCCCGGGAGAAACATGCCTGAAAAAGGCACGGAAACTTACTTTTTTCTGTGAGTCTGTCCCACTTCAGTTGGATTTATGCAAGATACCCACGCATCCAGGGAGAGCTGCATTCCTCGGCACTGGAGGACGGGTCCTCAAGTTTCCAGGAATCTGCATCACATATATTAACAGAAGCTATTGTCATTCCAGAAGTTCAGTGTTTCAGATCGCACAGTTCTCATTAGTAAGACTGTCTGAAATAAGCCAGACAAATGTTAACAACCATTATGAAAGCCACGTCCTTTGCTGCTACAGTCCTTGAGAATTTAGGAGGCGTTTCAAGTGGCACATTGCTCTTCAGTGCAGCCACCCCTCAGCTTGTGGGGTGAGATGAAGGTATCACAAGTGCGCAGAGCCCACAACAAAGCTAAATTTTTGACCAAAGAGAGGTAGAATGATTCTTTCAAGAGGTCTATAGACTCCCAGCTCATACAACCAGAATCAGTCATACAGTAAACCTGAGACTGAGGCTACTTCAGGAAAGCAGAAACCCCAGACTCCTCCTAGTTATGTCCTTTAAGATAAGCAGAAGAAACTTATTCATTCATTCTTTTATGGAGGAAAAGAAACACAGAAACCCTTTGCACACAGATGGATAGATGAACACACAAGACTGAGAAAAAGATTCAGAACAGAAGGGCAGGAAGAGAATCCAACAAGGAGAGCTAAAATAAAACAGTCAATAGAAGGAAAAGGATACCCATTGACAAGCCTGAAATCTCTATTGTGAGCATAAAGCAAAAGCACAAGAAATATGGGAAGTTGGGCTTATTAACTGAAATTCACAGGCTCAGAATATTTTATCAGTTCCCTCTTCTTACACTTTTCTTGGTCAATTGACCAGCTCCAACAACAAAAGAAAATTAGGTAGAAAAATCAGCAGGGTTCACACTTATCTGCCGAATCAGCAGGCAGCACTCAAATGTTTGCTACCTTTACAGCTCAATACAAGAGCATCAGTGTGAAATCTATAAGCCCCCAGTACTTAAGTGCCAGTGTGTAAAAAGAGGGGTGAAATACATGCAACCACCCTTTATATCACCTGGCAGAAGCGAACGACACGAGTTCAGAGCAGTAATGTGCTCACTGGCAGACACAGGTGCCGGTCGCTGCTCCATGGCAGTACGTGACCTGCCCGAGGTTACGCATGAGCTGCCGCTCCGCTCCCCCAGAACATTAAGTTCATGGTTTTCTCTTCTAGGGAAATGCTACATGGATAAATATAAAGACTGCGTAACCTTCGACACAAGACTGTCTGAGGCAAGAAAGCAGCAATTTCCTTACCTGCATCTGCAGGAGAAGTAATACCCAAGAGAGCAACGCACGAGTTTAGCGAGCAACTTTTAAGGTTTAACAGGGTGAACAAAGCACCTCTAACAGAGCTTAGTCAGCCCCATCACTTGCATTCAGCGAGGCCAGACAGGCACGCAGCAGGTTTTACAGAGGCTGAAGCAACTGCCGCTAGGCCAGCAAGCCTCCTGCATAGGGCACCTGCTCCACGGCATAACATGTTGGGGATGACCAGAAGACTCTCCAAATAAACCTCTGCCCCAGCAACCCTCAAGATTTTCTTAGGGCACCTAAAAAAATCTTTTTAGGTATCGTTTTTCAAAACCTCTCATATCTCCTGTTTCTTACATGCATTTTCCAGGACGTGTAGTTTTATCTCAAGGCATATCTCCAGGGAATGTATTTTACACCCTGCTCTAGCCTTTAGCTCTGCTCCTTGTGCTGAATCACTGACCCGACACATCACATGCTAGAAGTCTACACATTTAGTCCTGACTTCAGGGTGTCCTTTATCCCCCAAATCTGCTCACACAATCAGCCGGGGAATTAGCTTTGATTGCACACATCTGAACAGGACAGGAGGGCAGGGAAATGCAGGAAAGGCCACTTTTCCTATAACTGCTTCTCTCCTACAACACACAATTAGGACCTAAAGACTCCCCAGATAATTAGCACGATCACAATACTTGTCCTTCATCAGCAGTATATCAAAGGTCGCAAAAACTCTGACCGTCATTTACTTCACAGCGACCTTTATGTGCTCCATAGCAAGTCACACGGGCTCCAGGCTCTGAGGAAGAGTCTCCCAGGTTTCAGCTTCCACTTGATTTACCTTTGAAGTTGAACAAGGCACAAATTGCTCTTTTGCCCCACAGGTACTTGACATTTCCAGAAACTTGTATTAGACGCAAGCGAACTTCTGCATACTGCACTGAGCGACACATCCACTAAAACGTGCAGAAAACAACTTGTTACCACCACCATGTGCTAAAGTAATTTAGTTGAGCCTTGTCTATTTAGAGCAGTGTGCAAGTAAAGCACAACAACACAGATATCCTTAAAGGACCAAACAGGAGTTCATGTTCGACAAACGCATGTGCCCAGACCAGCTGCGCTGTACGCTCGAGTCCAGTTTTCCCCTTATTCCCACGGCTTCCCCTTTCTGGGGTACGACCAGGCTTACGGCATGAGGAACCAGAATGAGGGTGACCATCACGTTTGAAGGCCTTAAATAAACTGCTTGTCCCCATTGCAGTTGGCAATTAAATACTTTAACATACTGGATAAAAATGCTGGCATCATATTGACAGGGTCACGAACCTGGAACCCGGTTAATGTTACACCTTTAAATATCACTTAACCTGTAATCTCATCAGTATAAATGCCCCTTTTCTAGAGGCAGAAGATAAAATAATACACACACTGAAAAAAACATCCACTAAGTTAAGCCACAAAGAAGCCACAAAAAGCCACACGAAAGCGAAGTGACCCCACGTGGAAGGGCTGGCACCAGGACCTTCCAGGACAGTTTTGAAAGACCAGGAACAGGCGTAGAAAGAACACCGTTAACTTCAGACACTTGCAACTTAAAATTGCCCTCCTTTTTACCCTCCTTTTCCCCCTCACACTCCAAACCTCAATACAAATCATGAACAACTACTCTAGTATTTTATCCTGTGCATAGCCTTCTACAAAAGCAAAGCAAACGCTTTATTTTGATTAGCAGAAATAACTGCCCAAAGTTATTGAACAGAAAGGGGACAGAGTATCCAATAAACAGGTCATCTCCAAAATTTTTCTGGTATTTTGTAGAGGGGAAAAAAAAGCGAATAATCAAACTTTGTAGTCAGCTAAAAATTAGAGCTATTAGTGCATATCTTGACAGCTTCAGAAAAAGGTCTCTCTTGTTTAAACTCACAGGAAGTTTGTAATGAAGTTTCCACAAAAGCTTTAATTTAGAATGTGTGTCATGGAGAAAAACCCTGAAGCAACACCAGAATGTACTTTTCAAATGTATTTGTAACTAATCCCCTTCGGATTATGCCAAGCATGTCACATTAGGGTGGCCTGGGCTCACCTTGGCCAGTGAGTATGTTAAAATACAACTAAACCTGTCTATGTTTGCCCTCAAGGGGCTAAAGACGAAAGGCATCTGGACTGACACTATACACAACCACACAATCTTCCTGCTTTACTCAGCACAAAATCTCACAAACAAAGGTAGTGTTGGAACATAACGTAAAACTCACTTTCTGCGCACCCAGACTTAAAAGACTGGAGGGAATCTTTCCCTGCTCTTAATCTTTCCAAAAATATATGTGGTGTGACAGGTTCCTTTGTTATAAAAGCTCCATTTATTCTGTACAAATTCCCGGTGCAACAAGCTTACTTGCAAATTGACGGATTAACAAGCTGAAGTTGAGAATGAGCTTTTCCCATTTCTATTCATTTATGGCCCAATGTTGCATTCCTTTCACGCAATGCCAGAATCTGCAGCAAATGACCTCACGTTATCCTCCTCGGAGTAATCTAGGAACGCAGATCCCAAGAACATGAACCGCCACCTTCAGGAGCCTCTCTCTCCTCCTCAGCCCTCAAGGGTTTCGGTGCCCGATAGACCTGCAGATAGGAACGAAACTTACAACATCACCTTGTGGGTGCCGACTACTCCAAGCACATATGTTTCGGCTAGTTGGTGCTTGTACAAACACCAAAGCCTTCACAAGAATTACTGGAATCAGTAACCCACGTCAAGGGCCCCGTGAGTTCTCAAGTCCTTCCTGTGTCACCTACTGCTGAAACGCTGAGGACTTTCCAAGCTTCCAGATCCGTCCTTTATCCTGGCAATCAAGTCCTGACTCCGGGCAATTCAGCAGCAGCACACGAGACCGCTTTGTCCATTACCTGAAGATTAGGCCCCGAGATGTTCGGGTTTAAATTCCCTTTATCTCTGACCACGAA
This sequence comes from Tinamus guttatus, assembly GCF_000705375.1. The sequence goes on from NW_010579562.1 coordinate 127,077, forward strand.
CCACAATTTGACTTTATTTACCCTAGTTGACTGCCTGAGCCCTTCTGGTGACCCTACACTTTGCACTGAAGCGCCAGCAGGGCAGGCTCAGCCCAGGGGTTCCTGTCACCAGCAACTTCAAATTGCTCCTCCGAGTCAGCGCAATGACTCCAAAAAGGAGCTTTGGTGCAAGGGGACTAGGCCGTGAGCTTCTGGCTTTCTCTTGAAGAGATCTCGTTGGGTGTTCATTTTCGGAAGAAGCTGCCAACTCTGCTTAGGCACCTAAAACCAGGAAAGTATTTGCAATTGCAAAGAATATGAATGCATAAAAACCTTCGTGCAGCGAGATCAAAGCCCGAAGGCCCTGTGAAGGGGGCTGACCTCAGGCCAGACCCTCAGCATTTCCTGCTGGTCAGCTTAGCTCTCCTATTCACTGGCTTCAGAGGCTGCCATTTTTTAACCTTCCCCTATACATGATATAGGTTATATAGGGAACAGGTGCCTGACTGGGGCCTAGTGGGCATTCAACCACCTGGAAGTCAGGCACCTGCACCCTGCAGCCTCCCAACAGCCTGTGTGAAATTTTCCTTCTTCTTCCCTCAACTTTACATAACGTGCAGACAAGCTGCTGTATTTATTTTGACTCAGCTTTCTAAAGATACTGGAAAATTAATCACAGGCACCGCTTTATCCATCATCCTAAAACAAACAAAAAACTCACCCCCAACAAGGCCTCGTCCTTAGCATTCAAAGCATTTGCAGGTCGGCACCCACGAACACGCGCCGCAGCGAACGCGCGCCCCGGGAGTTAGGAGCTCCGCGCTGCACGCAGCGGCAGGGCTCCAGCGGCAGATGCAGCTCGTACATCACAGCTGACTTCTCAGCTAGGGACGGGGCTGCAGTTTCAAACTTAGCACTGAGAAAGCAGAAACATTCAACACACACCCCGCAAGGTCTCAGAGCAGCAGAAACACTGCCAGAGGTGCCCGTTTCACCTGCAAACCTGCCCCTCGGGGCGCGAAGGCAGCAGAGACGCAGCTCCGCTCACGTCCTCCCACAGAGCGTCTCCCGTCCGAGCATCCGCGCGCTGCGGTCGGAGCGGAGCTGTGGCGAGCGCCGTGACACAGGCAGCGCACACCTGGACACGGGCAGCACCTCTCACTTGCCTCAGCAAGTGTTAGCGGGTTGTTTGGGCTTTTTGGTCTTCTGCAAACCGCCTTTTCAAGCTCAGGCTTCTACAGCAAAGCAGCTGAGCTCAGAAGAGCTTTAGAAGCAAAACCAAAGGGAACCCTTCTGTTCGGGCCCACGCTGGACACAAAAGCGACCTCCGAGGTTACCTTGCCCTGCTTGAGGCCTCTGCAAGGAGCAAAACCAGGGCTCCAGGAAGGGAACTGCTGCTCCCAGCGCAGGCCACAGCCGGCACGGTGGCTCCCGGCAGGAAAGCACCGCGTGCCGGCTCCGCCGCGGGGCGAAACTTTCCCCGTTCGCAGAAGAAAAGCGGCTCTCGCTCAGGAGGCGGCAATTATGCCGTGGGATTTATATGCCGAGCACGACCGGCCGCAGGAGCAGCGGATCAGTCAGCCATAGCCCCGGCGCTCCGAGCACGATTAACAGAATGAACTTCCAAAGGTCAATTAAATGTCAACACGTTTTAAAGGGATATTCTTCTTAACTTCGGTCACCTCCCGACACACCGGTGCCGCTCCTGGCTAAAGTCCTGCACGCGTTGGGCAGGAGTACGGACGATCACCAACTAATCGCTTATAGGAAACTGGGGCTATTTACGCTCTTGGTTTAACATCCCTAAGTGGCTGCCTGTTAGTTGTGTTCAACCAAGTACACGGAGACGCTCCCCTCCCTCCACCACCAACTTGAACTGCTCTGGGAGCAGGAAAAGCAGCAGCTTTTGCTTCTCTCATTAGTAAATAACAACTTACTGCAAGGAGGAAAGAAGGGGGAAAGTTGCGGGGGAAAGCAGACGAGCGCCCACGCTTTGGAAACGCGTTTTAGCCACCAGGGCACAAGTGTTCGGGGAAGGAGAAGAAAGGAGAGAGACCGCTCACCTCGTAGCAGGGTCAAAATTAACGGCAAGAAACGTTAGCGACGCTTTCAGC
>NW_010579562.1:129547-162082 GCF_000705375.1 Tinamus guttatus
CGAAGCGAAACGAAACGAAGCTCCGCGGACCGCGGGGTCAGCGGGGCTGTCACCGCAGCGGGCAGCGAGTCGGCGGTGCCCGTGCGGCTGTTCACACGGGAGCGCTTCGGCGGCGCTTTTAATTAGCAAGTCCCGCATCACGACAAGGCGGTCGTGCGCTCTCTCGTTGCTCTTATCCTTCGTAGTGTGTGACGAAGGGTTGACACTTCCTCCCCAGAGGTCGTCAGGGACGCAGACAAGGTTGTGTTCTTGATGTATTCACACGTACCGCCGGATAAAGTCTGCGCTTTGTTGCGCGGTTAGGAGAAACGGGAGAGGAGGAGCAGGAGCCTGAGCACCACAGAGGGAAACGAGAGTGCCCGGCCCTACCTGGGTCCCATCCGCAGCAGGGAGGGTGGGAGGAAGAAAAAGCACAGTCATTTTATTTGATTTTTGAATGAAGGACAAACTCCTTAACGGCAAAACCAGTGATGTATTTTTGTCCTTTTGATTCAAATGAGAGATTCAATATTCATGACCTCACACATTATTTCCGTCTGAAAAACTACGTTGAGGACAAAGTCCTATTTCCCTGTAGAAGAAGATGCTTTCTTCAAAATCCATTCAGTATTCCAGGGTTTCTTCCGCACAGTTTTCTACCAAAAGGAGAGATTCCTTAAGTTTCCCTCAGGTCTGTATTTTCCATCCTGCACTTGCAGCTGCGACTGTCTCCATCTCTACCTGTTCCTAATCACAAACAAACAGATCTTCAGGCAACACGCACTGGCTGACACTGTTTCTAAGCACCATGGTTTATATGGTCTGAGCTTTTGGGATAAATTATTCTGTGTTCCTTACTCCAAAAATGAGCATAACTTACTGCTTAGGATTATTTTCCATAAGTAGGCACCCTAATCAACAATTCTGAAAAGATTTTACCCAGCATTTATTGAAAATACTGAGGGATGCAGCCCTGTGTAACCAAAGATTTTGTTTTGCTTTTTTTTTCCTGCCTGTCTAAATGGCTTTTCTATTACTTTTGTTGTTGTTGATAATTATCATCGTAATGTTTATAAGCAAATCTTTTTTTTCCTGCCTGTCTAAATGGTTTTTCTATTACTTTTGTTGTTGTTTTATCATCGTAATGTTTATAAGCAAATCAATTTGTATATATATTTTTTCATCCTTTGTTATATATATTTGTATTAAAAAGTTACAAAGATGACCCTTCTCCAAGCGTCAAATTTCAGTGGTACAGAATGATTTTCTGCATAGTCCAGCTTTTCAGACAGCTCCGTCTCCGATTTTATAACGTCTAGCATAACAGGAACTATTGTGAGTTGGCCATTGCTCGAGCCATAATGAACCTGCTTAATGAATAATACTAAGACTGGACAGATCTGTCATTCATTTCTAATTGAAACAGTCATTCAGAAAAACATCCCGTTCCAAAATATATTTTCTTTTGCATTTAAAAGTTGGTTTCTCTCCTGCAGGAGACGTCATATGATGAATGAATCCGCGACGTGCAGGCGAGCGGGGTTAGATCTTTGCCCTCCGCTATTGTGTCCCGTGCTGGAACACAGTGCTTTTTCTTTGACAGCATAACGGACACTTTTTTAAAGTGGCATAGCTGAGAAACAGGACAGCAGCAGATGTCCAATTCAGTACTTTTATCATGCTCACAATGAGTTACAATTAGGGAGTAGCAGGTTATGTCTTGTATAACCTTTAAAAACCATGATCGGAATAACTGAAGTAGTGCCTTCCATATTTTTTTCGCTCTGGACTACAAAGTAAAAACAGCTTAGCAAATGTTACGATTTCATCAAAAGTCATTTTTAAGTCACAGGGATTTCAACTACAACTAAATATTGTTTGATATGATTCAATTTAGTGCCTCACAGAGATGTCCATCGAATCTCCAATATTACTAATCACCTTCTTCTTTCCCCAGAGTTATTGATGTCCCAGTTTAACTCCGTATAGCACAGTAAAGGAAGTATATGCTAATGAAAAAGACCAAAGTTTCCTAGCAAAATGCCCAGCTGGAGTGTGCTGACCCCAATAACACATGCTTGCTGCTACTGGTAAGCTTGGCTGAGTGGTGCAACTGTCTTCTGAAGACTGAGATGCCACTTCCAGGTCTGCCCAAAGGTGCACATGTTCAACAGGTCTCACATTAATACTTCATGCTCTCGTTTATTCTTCCTTTGATTTTCACAAATATCTTACTCTAGCCAAAACATTTTAAAAAAGGTCTCTGTAGCACATGCTGTTTTGCTGGCATAACACCACCCCTGCCAAGGGCAAGGCTGGCTGTACCGACCAACCACGGTAAATGCCAGAAAGAGAAACACAGAAAATGCCTGTGCTATCTAGCTGCTGACACGTGCTTTGTCCCATATTCATTCTTTTCTGGGGAATGGAGATGCAGGCTATAGTGCATTCAGGAATGACAATAATGGTACATTTTCCTGTTTGAGGAAAGAACATGATGAAGGCAAGTGCTCTTTGCCTAAGCCGTCCTAAATGTTAGGCCAATAGGTTGTATTAGCAGGGATGTCCCACCTTCTGTAGCTCCAAATAAAAGTTAAATTGTAAAAGGGCAGTTCTCTTCCTCCCTCCCCCACTTAACTTTTAGTGTTTCTGGATAAGGTAATTGGATCATTTTACGCATCTTCATCCTCCATCTGTTTTGGGGGGTTTTGTTTTTTTACAAGAAGAAAATCAAGGCTTGCAAAGCAGATGGAAAGCAGAGTAGCAGTACTCGGTCGGGCTCCGAACGGGGGTGGCTGGGGCTTGGGGTGCTCCACAGCGTGTGCTCAGCGCTCGCTCCAAGTGCGGGTTTGGGACGTACACCTTCTGATTTTTTCCTGTGAGATGAATTCACCCAGAAGAAGAAGAAGAAGAAGAAGAAAAAGAAGGTATTCTGGAAGAGCTGGTGTGCTGTGTGCTTGCAGTTTCTGAGGAATGCTCTTGTTGAAAGCTTGGACCATAGCCAGGTCTCGAAAGGTACAGCAGCGCTGTACATTCGGATGAAGACACAATAACTTCAATGCTCCTGTTTGCTTCATGCTGGGTATTATGGCTCTTCCCTCGTCCTAAGCTGGCAGCTTTGGAATTGGGTAGAGATTTTTCCAGCAGTGGTTTTGAATTGTGTTGCCCTATTGTTTGACAGCACCGTTAGCTGCAACCTTAGCCTCGAAGCCAAAGGGAAGCCGGGCACAAGGGCAGCGACGAGGGCGCTCTGACTTTGAGCTGCTGTTTAGGCAAAGAAGGCCACCAAGAGCCACTGCGAGTGCTGGGTCACAGCGCGGGGATCCTCCCTCCCTCCGTCCCTCCGCGCTGTCACGGGCGGCCTTGGGAAAGACCAGCGGCCGCACGACGCTTCACCTCGTAACTGGCCATGCCAGAAGGGAACAGGACAGTTCAGTTAGTGACCACCTCATGTTAGCTAAGGGAGGGCAAAAAATAGCGCTGAAAGGCAGGCAATTAGGCAATTAGGTCATAACCAGAACTGCTTCCTATAAGTGTCTCCAAAGGCACAAAGAGCAGTTCTTCTGACACAAGGGCTTCTATATTTATTTAAATTTAAAACAAGTTATATTTGTAAGATTATAAGGGATCAATAACTGCATATAGCTCTTTGCACTTTCCCCAAGGAATAGACCAGGACATATTAAAATTGTAATTTCCTAACAATTTAGATTCTGGGATAGAGGTGAATAGGGGGAGAAAGGAGAATGCAAAACAGTGTTACAAGAACTAGTGTTTACCCTTTCGGGACAGCAGTCTCATGACAGCAGATAGGCCTCACTCTGTGCAGTGGAGCCTGGGCTCGTGCACGATGCGAGTTAAGGGTGAGGCTGCCCCTGGCTTCAGCAGCACGAAGAGGAGCTTTGCAAGTCACCCCTTCTCCGCAGGGCAGCTCCTCACTGAGCGCCCAGCCTGAAGAGCCGCCCGGAGCAGGCGCTGTCGAGGATGAGGGCCCTGCACGAGTTGGGCGGGTTGCCCTCGGACAGCACAAACTAATAAGGCTCTTCTGAAACACGAGCTGCTCAGTTCACACTAATCATATGAATTTCATAACACTTCTCTAGCTAAACGTCTGGGACATTAAAGGAAAGTAATTAGTCCACATCCTTTGCTTTTCCTGAGATTACTTTTCTCATTGACTAAAAATCTTTCTTTGCCAAAAGATTTTTTTTTCTTAACTCTAGGCTTTCCATGTTGGTCACTAAAACATTTTTACAGTAAATATACTGTAAGGATGTAAGGACAAAAAAACCCACTACAATATTTTATAGCATTATTGCTTTGGTAATGTTCAATCACTGAACATATCATTCATGTTTAATAGATTATTTTCCATAGTTAATTACCAGTGAAAATAAGCAGCAGCATTTTTCTTATCATTCAGCAAAATGGGATCCAGAATGTTTAGCTGATGGAACATAATTACAGATTGTATCATGCAGAGACCAAAAAAAAGGATTTAAAGAACATAAACAACCTCATTCTATTCTTACATTTGGTAACACGTGCTTGATTTTGTGGTTTTCTTTTAATGCAGCTTGTTTAAGTAATTTTTTTTCAGAAGAACGGAGGAGGGAAAGCCCTGCAAACACTGTAGCGCTGCTTACCTGACCGTGGCACATGGGGGCTGAGCCCTTTGGGCTCCAAGCAGGAGTTGCAGGCACCGAGGCGTTTGGGAGCCATGTGTCGTTCCAGGACCTGAAGCCATCGCTTTGACACGAACGCTCACGGTTCCTCCAGCCACAACTCTTCCTCTCGCCACCAAAACTGCCCCCAACCCGCCTTTCTCTTTCCATTTCTTTCCTTTTGGTGAAGCTGCTGGAGATCTGCATGCAGGAGCTCCCTAGCCAGCATACCACGGCTGCCCGGGGACGGAGGTGAGCCAAGAAAGCCAAGGCCAGAGCGGGTGCACGGCCTGCAGGGTGCCGGCAGCAGGCGAATCCAGGGCAGCCATCCCAACCACAGCCTCCAGCCAGACCAGCAGAACTGGCAGCAAACCCGTCTGGCGAGTCTCAGCAGCACAGCGGTGCTGACTTTTTGTGTGTCCTTCAGCTGTCCCCAACAGCAAATCTGCCTTATGGGAAATCGCATGTTTGTGAGTTAATCATTAGAGAAAGTTTTGTCGCTTGCCGACGCGCTTTTGCCTTCTCTAGTCAACTCGCAAAGTGTCAGCGGTCTCGCAGAGGCTGGGGGGCCTGGACGTGCGCTGTAAGCGTCCGCACGGCAGGAGCGAGGTCACCACGGCTGGTCGAAGAGCTGGTCCCCTCCGCTGAGCCCATATCACTCGGGCCCATGTGCTGCCCATGCCCCTGGGTCCTGCCCTCGTGTCTGCCACCCCAAGTTGCGTTAAGCAATTTGGGGAGCAGCTCTCCCAAATCCCCAGCAATTTGCATGTTTTATCAGTCCCGTTGTAGCCATTTCAGAGAGGGGTTACAAAACGGGCCACACTGAAAGCGCTGTTGTGCTGGGATAGTTGGAAAATGCCTGTGGGACAGAGTCCTGCTTCCCTGCGCGCTCCGGCCTCCCGGATACCAGAGCTTTGTTAAAACTTAGCTCTGCTTAAGAAGCGGAGACTAGAAACATCACAGTACATGGGTTTGAATGCGAACTGCAGCTTTCCCATCAGTCGAATAACATAAAATACCTGTATTTATTCAGCAAGGACGTGAATGGGCTGCTGTGAAAGTAACTTATGATGACAAGCTGTGACTGCCAGGCGGTGCCGTCTATATTAGGTCACTGCTCTCCTCGGCGCCCGAGACAAATATCGGATTCATTGGTGGATCTTTCAGCAGAAGGACAATATGTTGAAAGGCAGCTCTGTCAAAATGACTTTGCCGCGGAACAGTTTCTAGCAGGCCCAGAATCTGAAATCTAGTTTATTAATTGAATCATATCAGCAAACGCTCTGGAGAAACCAGCACGGCTGAAATATGTTCCACTTAAACAAGATTAAAGAACACGACAGAAGTTTGTATAGGATGCCTCAACCCACATTTCCTGTGAAGGATGCTGCTTGTTATTTTTCAAAATATGCTGAATGCATTTTCTTTGTATCTTGTTTTCTTTATGGCCTGTGGGAGCAATTGTAAATCTGAAGCATAAAAGGACATAAGGAAAAAATAACAGCTACACCAGAGAAACTTCCAGATCCTGAATGTATTTTCTATCCTATGTAAGAATAGGTCAGCAGATATTGAGCCAAATTTTCTCCAAAAGGGACACATACTTAGAATCTTTGCTAAACATTTGTTAAATAATTGTTCAAATACTTTTTACAGCTAACTGACACACCAAGAGAAATAAATTCAGCCTTAACATGTACAAAGGAAAAGGTAACAAAAAAAGCTCTTAATTAGCAACATGCAGCAGAAAATATTGCCCTATGACTTTTGGGGGGAATAACCGAAAATAGTGCATAGTCCTACAGCCTAGGACAGAGTCTTGCAGTTTTCTCTATGGAGGGTCATTGGGAGGCAGCGAACTCGCGTTTTGGAGCCAGCTGCTCGCAGGAAAGGGGTTGAATTCTCCTCCAATTTGTGAAATCCAAGGCCGTTTCTTACGCGTTACGCTACACAGAGGAGGCTGAGCTATTTCCAGCTCCAGCAGGATTTTTCTTCTGCCCTTTTGATCAGAATCTCTGCTACTCTCCCCGGTAGGAAAAAAGGGGAAGAATAGTTCCCTACCTCAATAGGAGGCTCAGCTTTAAATTTAGTAGCCGCTTTTAGAAAGTACTCGAGGCTTCTTGGCCAGGTGGCTTTGTGTGAGCGCTTCTGGCCATCATTACTGTCTCCTTCGGGATGAGAGAAGCCTTTACCAAATATTCAGGATAAGAATAGCAGCAAAGAGGCCTGATACCGCACTCGTGCAGGGTGGGTGAGATGACTGTCACCTCCTTTTCATTTTCCCCTCACAAATCCTCTCCCTCTTTTTTTTTTTTTTTTCTTTTTCCTCAGAGATTTTAATAAGAAATGGGTGAAGTATCTTCAGTAATTGGTATGTCATCCAGGAAGTTCCAGCTATGGAAACAAGCTGGCTAAACTTTTCATGTCATCATTTCCTCTCAGCAGAAAGGAATTGGAATTTCATGCATATCAAAAGTTCTGGTCCATGGTTTTGCTTCTACCTGTTTGCATTGCTCTAGGTGATTTTGATTTCATGAAAAACTACAATGTACACACACACAAAATCCCTGATGGAAGCCACCAAAAGAAAAAGTAATTTTACCTTAATAAAAAGGTAAGATAACTTGGCCGCTCAGCAAATCCCTGCTTGGCAAAGCAAGAGCCCTGTGGGCGCTTGGAATTCACTGCTATTGTCTCCTATGTGAATTGCTTTGGAAAAGGTCACATGAGGAGGAAAGGAAGTTTTGACTTTCACATGCCTGTTATTGCTAAGGAAACCACTTCCTTGGTATTCACGTATTCAGCATGTCTCCAGTTTTGGCTCCCTGACAAATGACATCGTGCTACTGCATCAGCTAACAAAGAAGGGTGGAGAATGCTGCTAGATCACTTGGCATGGCTCAAAAACCAGCACCACTTTTGTAGGACTGCCAAGCTGCCAGTGTGCTCCATAAAAGCAAGCAGAGCTTGCTTGTAAGCTGCAAGTGAGATAACTAGAGTTCAGAAATACAGAGAAAAGGGTTTGGGGCTACATCTAACGACGCTCAGGTATTTCTGAAATTTATGAGGTTGTAGCAATGGCAGTGTTCTTGTAGCATGTTAGATATTGGGAGATCAGCTTTCAAATACAAACACACCTGAATTATTTTCTCTGTAAAATTTATTTCGGCTTTCAAGTACATACTTGCCTCTATTTAGGCACTCACATATCAAACTGAGTATCCAAACGCGACATCTGGTGATTTCATTAGAGCGCTTGTATTTGAACTTTGAGGCTAAAGTTCCTTTATGGAACAAGTATGTTCCTTTGAAGGAACATATTTGCAAATTGCAATGTGACAACAAGAACTTACCATAAATATCTTTTCTATTTCTGCTTTAGGGAAAAAATTTCTAGTATGCTTCAGGCTATAAGCAAGTTTCACTGTAAATATACAGCAGTTACTGAGATTCCTAAGACCAAGCATAAGGCACACACAAATCACATAAATTGAACAGCTAAAGCCCCGCTCAATTTACTGAGAGTCAACCATGCTTCTGATATGTCAAGATCTATTTCTCTAAATGTTATTCGTAAAAACAACATAATGTAGCGATCTGAGCCTGGCACTATGGAGGTCAGAAATCAATATTTTAATCCTGGCTCTGCCTCAGCTACATTCTGCAGTTCCAACCTAGTAGTTTAATCTCCCTATATGTATGCCAGAATAAAATTGCTCAAATATAATAAACTCTGTACTCCACTGAGAAGTTGAGCAGATCAGTTCACAGCTTCCGTAGCTTCTCTGAAGATGTGAGTTGTTACACAAATCCTACTGTTATATGCAAGACTTGTTCCAATCGTCTCCAGGAAAATATTTACCTTGCATTGATGGATCTGAAATACCAGGTCTATTTCTAATAAGCTTGCACTAGTCCCATGGAACTTCCTAGCAGTCTGGTGGCAGCACAAAAGACTTTTAAAAGTGAGAACACTTAGAACTACTATCTACCACAAAAAATATCATTTCTTTCCTAAAATATTTGAAAACAAAATTATTTTGAACATAATTCACTGTCCTGTCCTCATTTTTTTTCCATGCAGTCAGTGGTATGAATCGATCATATTTCAAGCAAAATTATCAGCATAATGCAGAAATAGCCAAGATAAGGAATCATGGGCTGTTTATTTAGAAAGTAAGACCAGATAATAACAGAGATTCCCTCTGGCTCCACATCTGTGACAGAGTCCCAAGTTTCATGTTCTGCTCATTTTGCCTAGAGTCATTTCTCAGCCTCCACCTTACCAGGGGTCTAGCTGAGTCCCATTTCTTCCCAAAGGCCTCTCTGCGGGTGAAACAACAGCTATGTAAAATCTCCTGAATAGAGTCATGACGACTCTTCTCTTTTTTAAAGAAAGCTTATCTCATATAGAAAAGATACAAACACCAAATATGCCAGTACCTTTTTTCCAGGAGAGGAATCAGTTCCAAGGATAGAGGACATGAGAGAACTCGTGACCCAGGGAAGTGTACACTTTTTACAGCTCAAAAGAGAAAATTTATTTTGCCTGCTCTTGAAACTACCCATGGCCAACATTTGAAAGTTTCTAAGAAAAATCCAGTGCTAAAACAGCAAAACTGCTGCGCACATTGGTTTTGCAATCATTCATACTTGCAGAGCTAGGCCAACACCACTAAGCTTTTTTTTTTCGACCTCACTTATTAGTCAGCCTTCTTAGTTCTGTTGTCATCACCAGCTGCAGCTGAAGCTAGACCGCAGCTTACACAAGGCTTCGCGCATCAGCAGGAGATTCATCGTTACGTATTTGCCACTCTGGATGGGGAGGCCGTCCGTGGAGCGGCGCAGCCGGGTGCCCGTGGCCGCAGCACCGCGCGCGGGCAGGCCAGGGCGCAGAGCGCGAGTTGTAGTAATGCCCCTGCAGAAGAGGGTCAGAAGGGCAGTACTTGAGAGCTACTGCACACACACTGGGGCCAAATCGTATTCTCGGCAGAAAGGAACTTGCTTGGGATCTGCAAGAAAACGAGAACCCCTCAAACCAGAAGAATCTCAAAGGCCAAAAGGCAAGGGCGTTAAACATAACTCAAGCTAAAGCGCGTGTGGCCGGGCCTAGCAGAGCTCAGCTATTGAAGGCTGCTGGGTAGTTATATGACCCCAGTAAGCTGCGAGTAAGGACTGCAGTGGAGACTAAGATTCCCCTCGCTCCTGGCTTACAAGCCTAACCCAAAGCGTCTTTCTCCTCACCCACAAAAAGCCAATGTGATCTTACATGTGAATCACCCAGCACCTGTTTATTTCCCATTGTATGGATATAGCCGTTCTCCTGGCGTCTTCTCCTCTTGGGCGCTGCCTGAGGTGAGGCTGCTGCCCTCTGCATCATGGCACAGCTCAGAGCCACCTTCCCGCCTTCCACTCTCCTTAGCAGGGAAGCTTGAAGACTCATGGAGATGCTGATTCGGGACACTGAGGCTGCACCTGGAGTATTGTGTGCAGGGCTTCCCAGTACAAGAGGGACGTGGAGCCTCTAGAGAGGGTCCAGTGTAGAGCCACGAAGATGATTAAGGGACTGGAGCATCTATCTTAGGAGGAAAGACTAAGCGAGCTGGGCCTGTTTAGCCTGGAGAAGACTGAGAGGAGATCTGATCAATATGTTCAAGTACCCGAGGGGAGAATGTAGGGAGGATGGGGCCAGGCTCTTCTCTGTGGTGGCCAGTGACAGGACAAGGAGTAATGGGTACAAGTTGAAACACAGGAAGTTCCACCTCCATGTGAGGAAGAACTTATCTGCTGTGAGGGTGACAGAGCCCTGGAACAGGCTTCCCAGAGAGGCTGTGGAGTCTCCTTCTCTGGAGATCTTCAAGACCCACCTGGATGCCACCCTGTGCCACGTGCTCTGGGTGTCCCTGCTGGAGCAGGGGGGTTGGACTAGATGATCTCTAGAGGTCCCTTTCAACCTCAGCCATTGTGTGATTGTGACACACAGGCCCACGTGGAATCACGGATTTCAGTGACCATGCTTGTAATTTATACTGACGTAATCAAGATTGAAATCTGTCCCACAGCAAATGTTTATCGGAGCGAATCAAAGGCAAAGCGTTCCCAAAAAGAAACAAGCAAAACAGTGAGGGCCATTAAACTCTGCCAAGACAGATTTCAAAGTCAGCGAAAACCACCCCAGAGACACAGAGCTAAAAATGTAGGACAAAGTCGAATACAAAAAAAAATAAAAACAAGTTTCCAAACAGAAATGTCCTACATCTCTCTCAAAATATTTTTCATTTACTCATAACTCACAAAGATTAAGGAAAACCTACATGGAACTAACAATTTGTGACTAACATCAGCTATCAGCACCTTGCTGCTTTGTTACAGCTTCATTTCTATGGTACACACTCCATTTGCTGCTGCCATCTCAGGCCAGGAATCTTTTTTACAGAGCATTAAGGGGAAAAAAAAAACCCACCACACACATACACAGCTAGTATTATAAACAATGTAAAATAATGGGATGCCACATTTTAATTAGATAATTAAAACTCTGTTGCTGCTTGCTACATGCCAAGGACACTCAGTTTCTTGGCAGCAGACCTCTGATTTTCCTTCCTTGATATCCAGGTCACGACCATTCGAATTAAAGGATCGTTTCCACCAGCAGTGCACAACAATGCCATGCAACCTGCTGTCCTGGGGTAAAGAGTCCCCTGAAGTGAGTCCTTCAGCTGTATTTATAAAACCTGTTGAGTGTTAAGGCCTTAGTATGGGTAACTTGGTAAAACACACAAAGATAAGGGGACATGTGAGCACGTGCTGCTCAGCAGCAACAGCGTCTATGCTGTTGCACCACAAGAGCCTGTGTGAAAGGGGCCAGGGAGACGGGGGGACAACAGGAGCTTCACGCCCAGTTCTCCAATTAGTTAGAACATTACATGTATCCCTAACCACTTACTGCCATCTTACCCTCTAGTGCAAAAGGAAAACACTGTCCTAGAAAGCGACTGAATCTGCTGTTCGCATTACACGGTGGAAATTATATGGATCTGTGATGAGTTTTGACTCGGTCAGCTAGCTGAAAGAAATGTAAGCACGGGGCAATGCAGCACTCGAGCTTTGTGTGAGCTGCCATCACTTAACGATGCAGCAAACTCCACGCAGCCGAAGGACTATAAACACCACCACCCCTGTGCAGGGCTGGCTTCCTCACTTCCAACCCTACTGCAATCGAGCAGACATAGCACACATGCATATTTGGAAAACACTTTTTCACAACAAGGGACCATACGTACAGCAAGCTACCAAGTAACAGGGAAGCCAGGACAGATCCCACAGCACATATGGAAGTCACATTGCTCGGTGCACTGTTGGAAAGCATCCAGCTAGCCTGGTGATGAGTGGTAATACATACCTACACAGAATAATGCTCTTTGTTAAGTGCCAGCAGTTTATTACGTTGTGCCTGAGTATGGCTGAGGTGAATTCAGTAACTGCTCACCGTTCCTTCTGGCAGCCCTGACATTGCCCCTGTGCTGCTGCTGCGGCTCACAGTGCATGGTGGACAGATGTGAACTTGTCCAAGCTCCACAAGCCAGCTGTCCACACGAGCAGAGCACCAGACCCGCTCAATAAAGCACTCAGCAGGTACATGAGCTTACACTTGCTGCTACACCAACAGCCTCTTCGTTCTTGGTCAGCCCAGAGCTTAACCAGGCTTGCACCCACGCATAACAGAGCAGACCCTAGCAAAGGTGTTTGCACGAGGAGGTTAGGGCAATACCGGGTCAAGCACCACCTCTTCAAGCCCTTCCAGAACACGAATAGTGACTAGGAACAGGCTCTCGGCAGCCTTTCATCAGGCAAAACCAGGTATGAAACTGGAGAAGCCCTTCCAGAAAACGAATAGTGACTAGGAACAGTCACAGAATCAGGCAAAACCAGGTATGAAACTGGACTTTTAAATTCTTCTCTTTTAAATAGCCTACATCCGTGCCTATAATCACAATTTAGCTCTAGAAAACTAAGTTTAACCTTCTTTTTTTCCCAATCACAAGAAAAATTTGATTAAAGGCAACATTTCAAAATGATATTTAGCAGAACTCTTGCCAATTTTTTTAGCCACCTTTTTTTTTTTTTTTCTACTGGCTGTCCTAAATCAAGCCATCGTTTTTTTCCTACTGGCTGTCCTAAATTTGATCTTGCAGCTAGGCACAGTTGATCTAAACAAAGTGGTCTCTTGACCATAAAAACCTGGATTCCCTTGAGATTCTGGCAGTGAAATTAAGACAATGCTGCTTTCTTCTAGAAAACAGTCTGGTCCTGTGAGATTGGTACCTAATGCATGCGGGAAACAAATCAGGTTTTACTCAAAAAGACTGACTATTTCTCTTCGACTTTAAAGACAGCCATAGCTTAAGTTCTGTTATGATTTCATAAAGTGCTAATGATCAGATGAGCCGCCATTTCCTTTTCTCTTGTGCAACCCAGTAGCTGAGTGCAGCAAGGGTGCATGAGCTGCCTCTGCTGCCCATCACTGTCCGCATCCAGTCATCTGCAACATTTAATAAAATATGGATTAATGTAGAGAGGAAACTGGCAACCTTACCGTTCCATATAAGCCAACCCAGTGATACGGCTTACTGGAGTTGGGATACAGGTATGAATAGTACCAAAACATAACTGAAGATTTTCTTCTATGTTTATTTGGGTTATCTTATAAAGGGAACATTCCACGGTATGATGCTATATAATTAGAATTTACAAATCTGTATATTTCTTCAGAGGAAACACAAGTCATGGCACTAGCTGAAACATACAAGAGGATTGCGCTGTTTTAATACACAAATGATTTAACCAAGTTACAAAACAGAAAAAAAATCAACAAAATGTTCTTTTTTCCTTCACAAAATCTTAATGAAGAAACTGTACTGAAAAGAGGTAATGCAGAAGATAATTTTTAAATCATACAGTTTAATATTATGTATCTTCTTAAAGAAAAAAAGAAACAATCAAAATCTCTCCAAAAATACTTCAGGCTTCAGACAAGATACTTGTTAGAGGGCAGTTGTATTTGCATTAGCACAGCTTGATTTTATGACCTGACTTCTTGTAGAGAATTACTTTCCAGTTAGTCACCATAAATCTCTCTCATGTTTAGACTTACAAGGTGCCTATCATCTTCCTATTTAAGCAGTGAAGATTATTTTATTTTTGTTGAAATCATGACCTTCTTTATTGCTACCATGTTAGTTAGTAGGCTTTACTGTTAGTGGTCCACTCATATTTCAAGACATTTTATCATACTTTGTTGCGGTCTTTGATTTTTAATTCTAGGTCTGCTGCCTATGAACAGAACTAGACTCCCAGCACACATCACCCTTCCCAACTCTTAAGAGAGCTTTGCCCAGCTTTCATTTTGACTGTGAACACTTGTGAACTAATCAAGAGTACAGATCTTTTGGAAAGAGTAAATTGTCATTGCCCTCAAACCAGAGTTGGCAATCTTCATCCTTCCCTACTGCCGCGTGTTCTTCTCAGAACCCCTCACATACGGACGCAAGTGCTTCCCCAAGGGGCTTGGTGTGCCTCTCCCCAGCGTGGATCCCATAGAGCAGCTGGTCGTCCTTCACGGTAGCCCAGGACATCTGCTTGGTGGAGAACCTCGCTGCCCACTCCCCGGCACGGTTAACAACGATGACACCCCCCCGGCCCCCGACTCGCGTCTCCATGTGGTTCAGCGCAGCGTCGGCAGCCATCTCCGGTGACATTCCTGACAGGAAGAACAAATTACCTACACGGTACCGCTTTGGATGGTAACCTCCCCACTACTGAGCCAAGCAAAACTGATTCCTCCTCTAACCCAACTGACAAGCGCAGCAGAGGAGCTGCCCACTTCAGAGGCAGGCTCTGGATGGCTGCAGATAGCTGCTGTGGTGCTGCTGCAGAGACGCAAGCTGAGTACTCTGGTATTATATTTCACTTCCAGCTTTCAGTAGAGACAAACTCATCAACTCTGTGTTCAGGACGCATCTCATGTGCCAGCATTTAAGGGGGAAAATGGAGCCTGCAAGATTTCCATGAAAGGCCTGTCACAGGCCTCTAAAGCATTTATGATTTAAATGCACATTAAAACAGGCAAAATTTTCAGTCATGATGTGTATTCCAAGCCCACTGGACACAAGGGAACTCAAAGCATGTATTTCCACTATTTATCAAACACAGACATTGGTGTTGCTCTTCCTGAGGCTTGTGAACACAACTGGGAAGATGAGGACTAAATGGACTAGGCATCAGAGAAAGCAGCAGCAGAGCAATTCCATCTTTTTGTAACACTTCATTCATATTAACAAGAATATTTTTAAGGAAAAATTACTGTGTACATCATATACAGAGGCCTGTAATAGCTGGAGGCTATTTGCGCACTACGAGATCGAGTATCTACACAGGAATGCAGTTAGCTTTGTCCCAGTCTTCCAGGATATCCATCATCTGCAATGTTATGCAACTCCGGCTGCAGAACAACTGACCTGCACTCCTCCCCTCCCAACCTGGAGTCAAGAGCAAACACACACTGCAGAACCAAAGGGTCAGTATTTCACCGCATGATTTTTTCATTAAGACAACAGCTGTCACCATAAGGCACAGATTCCAGTGGCTATTAAGAATTACAAAACAATTTGCTCTCTAAGCATGTAGATTTATTTTGCAGTATTGGTCCCAAAGTATTTACTGTGCAAATTAGTGAAGACTGAAGAGCGTGTTAGGTTTTACAGTTGTTCTTCAATACGCTACTTTGGTTGGCAGCTCAAGGACTCAGAAGTCACAGTAATTAGGGGAATTTGTTTTCAGCACCTTCCTTGAAATGTAAAGGAACTGCCTATTATTGCTGCACTTCCCTAGCAGTCAAGTTACACTTCTGAGCAGGGTGAACGGAGGCAGAGTAAGCACAGGAGTGGGGAACAAGCTCATACCAGTTTTTTTTTTTTTTTAGCAGACAAGTTGATTTTCTCTCGCACCCCTTTCTCCCCCCTTTAATTTTTTCTTTTAATTTGTGCCTTATTCTCCTTTCCTACTAGTAAATTATGGGCAAAATAACAATGATAGGTATTTGCAGTGAAGGTAACTTCAAGCAAGTGAAGAAACTGTCTTGCACAAGATTAAATAGAGCTTAGAAAGTCATTTCTAAGTGAGTGAGGATAGACCACGATATGTTAGAACTTTGAAAAATAACCCACTAGTGTATTTTATGCTGAAACCTTGAAATGAAACAAGAGAATTGCAGAGAAATACAGATCTAGTATGAAAACAGCACTGTGAAGCAGCTCAGCTGTTCAGCTGTTCTTGTCTCCCTACTTAATGCTTCTGTGACAAAAATGTAAACCGAAAGTTTTCCAAACATTTCCCGTTGCAATGCCCCAGTGCTACAGCTCCCCAGTGCCCAAAAGCCAGGCTCTCTAAAAATAATGCTGATAGCTCTATTAATGATTCTTCAGCAGCGTGCAGTGCAAGCTTGTTGTGTGGCTCCGTGTGCAGGCTGTAACATAATCAAGGGTTTGGATGACAGCCTCCCTCCCGAAGGTAACGCTCCAAAGGGTCAGCCCACAGGCAGATTATGTTACAGCCACACAAGACACACTGTGTCAGCTGTTTACCACATACCCGGCAGACAGTTTAGGACACTTTCCAAAGCAAAATGAAAATTTCAATCGTAGTTATTCTGAAGTGTCTTTAAAGCATTTCTGTTGCTATAATCAACGTTTTTAAAACAGGGAACATTACAGCTCATTAGAAATGTGATACTCTACGTTCTTACTACTGCTTTGATTCTTCTCTCTAACCTTTCCCTAATTTCTTCTTAAAATCCCTGTTTATTTTTTTCCAATTTGAAACTGATTTTTGTGAACCAAACTTTCTCAAAGAAAGTGTAACTTCAACATGACGGAGTAGACAATTACCTTGCAACATACATTGTCCTAAAACATGATTAAGCATCAAGCAACAGAGATTATTTCCGTCCATTTAAGGCTATGTTATCATTTTTATTACTTCAGGCCTTTTTGTTTGTTTGTTTTTAAGAGGGATAATCCAACCACATAACTCCTGGAAGTTACTGTTTGGACAAGGGCTCTATAGTGATGGCACACAAACCTAAACCTGTCTTTGGGCAACACTTCCTATCCTCCTTATTTTAGGTGACAGGAGGTTTCAAACATACCTTGCTCCATGTGGTAGAGGACCAGCCGGGCTAAGACGACTTTCATGATGCTCTCCCCGTGTCCCGTGGTTGAAGCTGCACCACAGCAGTTGTCAGCATAACCTCCACTTCCTTTGAAAGGAAAAAAAAAAACAAGGGCAATATTCTGTAATATAATATACAAACATTGCATTATTTAAGAAAAAAAAAAAAACAAGGTATCAACCATTTCCTCCTGATGGTATGGAAGTTCTGTTCACTTCTAGGAGCAGTGTAGGCAACTAACTCCTTTCTCTTTTCTGTCTCTGAGAAATCAGCAACAGCAGGATGAAGCCAAGTGCCAAGTTATGAGCGCAGGAAAACCATTGCTTTGCTTGGAGCAGAGCAGCAAGAGGAGGCCAGAGATTCACAGCGTGGGGGGGACATAAACATTTTTCAGAACAGCAAGGGACGGTATGTTGAGGATCGGCGGGATAGCAGTAGGATGCAGAACGCCAGGTCAGACAACATAACTACTAGAGAAGATGTGAAGGAAACAAAAACTGCAAAGGCAGATGAGGGATTTGAAGAGCCTGGGCCCTGGTGCAGCATCACGAAGCACCCCTGAAGATCTCCTAGCTCCTCATCTCAAGCAGGGTGTTTCTTCTGTCAAACTCTTCCCTCTTTTTTCCCTCATCCCTGTTTGCTGGCACCCTCCCCACCCTGTTCTCCACCAGGCTTTCGCTTGCCCAACATCCCTGCTCCTAGCACATCTCCAAAGAGAAGTATTTCCCAGGAGCACGGGCAGGAGCATGCCGGGGAGCTCAATGGATAAACAAGGCACTGAGGGAGGGGAAGGAGGCCAAGCAGAACAGCGAGAGCTTCTTCCCTCCCCTACTTTCCTCATCTCAAACCTCCCTTGCAACAGACCCTGATTTACAAGTGAAGCATTTTGCCACAGTTGTCAACTCCCTTTTCAAAATGAGTATGGGCCAAACACTATGATAGTTAAAAGCATCACTAGATTTTCTGCATCCAGTCACACAAACCTCTAGCAGAGGCAAAAGTTGCAGGCAACAGTACTCTGAGAAGGCTGCAATCAAAAATCAAGCTGAAAAAAAAATCGCTCTCTAAATGAGGAGGGTACCAGAATATATCAGTTATTTGGGACATGAGAAAAGGTCGATGATAATAACGAGCTGCCAACAGCAGAGTGCAGCCTGCGTTTGGAACATATTTTACTAAAAATAATTATTTCCCAAATCCCAACTTCCTGACAAAGTCCTGAGGTAATCAAAGGGCAAGTCTGTCCCACGAGAGGAACCAGCCTGGGGGAAGGATTACAAGTGCCTCTCTACACTGGGATAAGAGATCTCTTAAAATATTTTCTCTATTCCACACCACATCTACTAGGTTCTGATGCAGTCTTATCTGGCTCTCCAGGAGCAGGAATCTACTCCAAGTTGTCAGGCATTTTGGACTTTGGGCTGGCTGGTATAATGAAACCACAGTAATTACAGTTATACCTCCTTTCCTAAGTATCAAGAAAAAAGGGATTTTAGTACAGAACAGGGTACATTTTTGACTTAACTGTGAGCAAGGAATAAGGATAACATTATTAGAAGGAACATAAAGGACACACAGGAAAAAGAAAATAATCAGATCTAATGCTATTATTTTCCCAAATCAAGAAGGTCTTGGAGGATAGTGATGACAACTCACCTCTATTCCTACTCTCTACTTGCAGCCCCCATGTTGTACAAAGGAGCCAAAACTTGGATACACTGAATGTTAGAAACCATTTTATACTTTCTCATATGAATGTTTCAATTCCCTAACAGCAGGGAGACTCTACGTGGTTTAAATAAGACACATGCAAGCCCACGAGGGACATCCCCACAGCCCACACCTATGCAGGCGGTGTCACCAACACGGCCGATCAGCTTGTTGGAGAGTCCTCCAGTGGATGTTGCACAAGCGACGTTTCCTTCGCTGTCTATAGCAACAGCACCGACTGTTCCCAGGTCCCTGCCAAGAAAAACAGCTCACGAAATCAGGTAGAGTTAAAGCCTACGTGCCAAGGCACGCTGAATCTATTTTCCAAGTACCTTAAAAAAATTAGTGCAGATCCGATGTGAAAAAGTTTGATCTATGCTTATGATAAAGGCATTTTTATCATGTTTTTATTATAAAATACACTATCTTTTTAACTAATAAGCAATAATAACAACTGTGATAACCTTATTATTAATAACACAGAAAACACTCTCGATATTTTCAGTCTGCCTGATCTCACTGCTTTATCTTTACAGCATGGCAACCCCTCGTGGAGGGGAAAAAGAAAAGTTACCCGCGAGGGAGGAATATTTCCAGCTGTTAGGGTTCCAGAGCAGGTTTGGTTACATGTGACACCTGATGCACAGCTTTCCCCTGCACAACCACTCAAAGGTGCAAGAATTTTCTCCATTGCCTTAAAGGGAAACTAACTGGGAATATTAATAATAATGCATGTGAGCAGGTAAATACAGGAAGAGCAATGTTGTTATGAATCCATTGAATCATTTCCTTCCTGGTTCCTCCTCTTTCCTCTTTCCTATCCTCCTAAATGTCTGAATGCCACAAAAAGGAAAGATTATTTCTGTGCCTTTCAGTTAATACTTCGTAATGCATCATTAATGCATTTTTTCCTCTGTACTTGGCAGACAAGTAATCTTAAGGTTTAAAGCACTCAGCCAGTAGAATCTCTTGGAACTGAGTATCAGTTTAAAAATCTTCATACACTGTGGAGGAAAAGTCTCAGCAATTGCTTCAGCACAGAAAAGTCAGCTGTAAGAGACTACTTTAAAAAGTACATTTGCATAGTAGAAAGAGAGAATGAGCAAGTGAGAGAAAGGCTATTGCAACTTACTGTAGAAGTTACTGATTAAGAAGCAATATATTATCAATGGGCAAGGGCTTGAGTGTCTGGCTACATATTCCAATTTTGGTAATTCAGGTAATGACATAAAATAGTATCTATTTGGGAGCGATGTACTCAAAATACCTAAATCCCTCCACAGAGGGAAGACTTTGTGCTGCTTTCCCAGGATCTCTCCATCGCCCCCTAAAACCAAAGCTAGGTCAGGCAAAGTCTTTGTGCATCGTGAAACCAACTTCTGTTTCCTTCCTGCTTACACAAAAATTGGCACTGCCAGCCCCCATGCTCCAATCGCAACGAATCGAGGCTGACTGGTGAATCTCACCCCTTATAGAGTGCCTTGACGTTTACGTGGAGCTGGACCTCACCTCAGACTGACATGATGCTGCAGATGGGCTTCCCATCCACCCATCTGATACAAATCTTCCAAATGAGAGACTGAAGATGAAACAAACTACATCTTATTCTCAGCAAAAGGGGTACACAATGTCGTGTTGTTCATGCAACAGAATCACAAACTTTTAACATGTTCTCAGAAATACACTCTCAATATTTAGTTTTGTGAATCAATGCAGGTTTATGACCAGCAGAAGACAAAGGTCTCTTTTCTGGATACACTGAACTTCTACTTGGAAAGCCATGAATCCAGAAGACTTCCAGGACAGTCAGCTGATACATTAGTAGGGCCTGAGGACTGACAGGGAGGTACCCACCAGCCTTTACCTTCCCAGTACGATCTCATATTATGTTGCCTCTACCTGATAACACATTCACCTCCTGCCTGTTTGCCTCTGGGGGGCTTCTACATAATCGCTGTGGACACTATGAGTAAAAATAACTTTCTACACTCAATACAGGAACAAACAGACTAACAAACAGACCTGCTTTCAACTCTGTGAGTTTGAGAATACTGATTTTCCGTTTGAAAAAAAAAGGTCAAGCCCCTCTGAAATAGACAAGTCTTCCAGTAGCAGATAGTCCAGATCAAGACAACACTAAAACTGAAGATGCATAATGCCACTATAAATAAGAGAGTTTCAGAAAGAACCAAGACTAGGACATGTTGCTGTTCAAACTTACACGAGACGGTGGGTGTTACCCCATGCTCAAAATTCTTGAGCATGAATTATACCTCACAGTCCTTGATAGGCAATGGATCAAAACACTTGTGTCATACACAAGATGAACTATGGCTGTGACCTTTATTGCCAAGAACAACTTCACTTTGTTTATAAGACCATATTTACACTGGTCTTGTGAATTTGTTTTTCTTTCTAGCAGTATATCAGATTTTTTTTTTGTGCTTCCATTTCATGGATTTTAGTTATCATGCCCACAAAGGAAATGTCCTCTTTCTGATGGGCAAATTCCTCATCTCATTCCCACTGCTTCACAGAAGAGACAAGCAACATTTCCTATGCCACAACACTCCCATATATACGGAAGCTTAAAAAAACGATATTTATACCTATCTCAACAAGACAGAAAATACATTTTTGATGCTTGATTTTTCCTCTTTCTGCCTCTACTTTACCTTCCTCTCTATTTTATGTCAGGTTGGCTTATTTTCTAAATGACTATTCTTTTGGTGTCTATTGCAATCCAATTACGTACATATTAGCATCCACCACTATGCCGATCTTCTTGTCTATTTTTTTCTTCTCCCCACTACCCGCAGCTGCATCAGCACTCAGAAAGCCCTACAGACCAAACTTGGACAACATTAACTATCTAATCCAGTTTAGAGAGACAACTGATCATTTACATTTCAAAACCAGTTTTTAGAAATATATATTTTTGCATGTGGACTGTGATTTTTTAAAAAACACAGTTGTTCTGTGGTAAATAATTTGTTTGTAAAAGCTGCTCTAGGCACTTCTGTAGCTGGTGATTTTAAGAGCAATGACAAGTTCTAATTTTGTTCTCCATTAATGCCACAAAACCCCACAGTAAGCCAAAGTGAGCATTTTCCTTCTAGAGTATTAAGAAACTTGTTCATTAAGCTCCAGTTCCTTAGACAGAGCAAATACAGCTTTGCTTTGTTTAAAAAACATATTTTTGCATTTTGACTTTCATGCATTACTTTCACTGAGGACATACTCTGAGGACAGTATCAATAAGAACTGAAATACTCTCAAATCTGAGAAGAAGCCCACAAATTCTGTTTGCTTTTTGGTTTTGTTTGTTTGTTTGTTTTTGGATCAATACCTGTATTTAAAACGAAAACATATTTTAGGAGAGCCCTACTTCTGAAACTCTTCGGGGTTGGAATCTGGCTCGAGGTTCTTCTTCCATCTCTCCCGGGATCTTTCAGTTATGAGTTTCTCCTCTGGGACCTCAGGAATCCCCATGGCTCGAGCAAAGAGCTGAGCCCCATGGCCCGTCAGCAGCAGGTGTTTTGTCTGGGGAGGGCAGAAAATGACAATATTTGACTGACAATATTTGTTTGGTCTTACATTGATAATTCTGTATGATCATTCGTCATTTTTAAAATATGTATCTAGAGAACATTCCAGATGTGGTTTTATTTTTAAACTTCCCAGATTTCTATGCTTACCTCCTCATCCACTAGAAAAGCGTTACAGCTTTCCACAACACAGATAGAAGCCCTCAGTATTTGAACAGAATTACATTATAATCTATTTAAAACTGACTATAGTAGAAAAAGAAAATGTGGTAAGTTTGCTCATTTTTGCTAATTTGGGTAAAACTTATATTTCTATTATCTTCAGTCAATCTCCAAGTCATTACTTACCTTAATAATTGGTTTGTCCAGTTAACTAAGAAATCTAGAATGACTTTAATCACAGGAAAGAATGGTAAATAAATCCTTGCTCTGGTCAAAATAACTACACTTTGTAGAAGTAGAGTAACAAAAAAGATTTAAATATCATTCGCTGAAGTGCTTTTTAATATCATATAGATTATTTATTATTAATATTGCCCTTACTAGTTGCTGCTCTTAGGGACCCCGAATTTCACATATAAGAATAGAATATTGTTCTCCGATTTCACAAAGGGCTGCTTGCTCTCTTCTAACAATATTTACATTTGCTAAGTTCTGTTTTGATCTTTTCATTCAGCAATGCACTAACTTGATCTTAAGTCAATAACCTTAGTTAAATCCATGCTTCAAAGTCTGTATGCCTTCATTTTTATTTTAGAGAAACTTGCCAGATTTGTTTCATTAGTCCTCCTACTTTATTGCTAGAAGCTCTAAAATCTCTGTTCATGTGTTTTGTTTATTTATTCATTTTTAACAACTGTCCAAAATAAACATCAACTTCTTATACCAGTGCACAGCCATTATTCATAGTGGTGAAGCTTTTCGAGAGTGCTGGTCTCATGCTGTTGTACAGAGTTATTTTAGAGCACAGCAACTAACTTAAGGCCTTAGGCCCTTGCAGCTTAGCACAAAGGTACTAGGTTAGGGCCAAAAAGCAGAACTGTGTCATGCTGGAAGCCGTCACGTGCCGGACAGCCAGGCTGGCTGCAGTTGCAGTATTTGTATCAAGCTGGGGTCTGCAGAACACATAGAGTCTCAAAGCTTCACACTTTAAGATGCTGCAGCATTGCTAAAGCAATAGCCAGCAATCACCATCATGACTAAGCCACAGCACAGCCTTTTTGAGAAGGATTAGAGTTGAGTAGAACTTTTCCCGAAGCCACAGATACTGAGCTCTGCCTCAGCCTAATACAGTCTCCAGACTAACATTTTCAAACATGTATACAAGCAAAAAACGTGCATACACTTTAAACTCACTCCTGAATGGTCATTCATACATGTAGTAGCCATAATGGCAGATATTTGAAAATAATTAAGTATCTTTTTCCTGCAAGTTAAGTCCTTGCTTCATGACAGCACTGCTATACAGAACGAGACTAAGGGTTGCAAAGAAAACTCATCTGTATGCTTGAAAGTGGAGTCAATATTACCTTGTAGGAGATGTTACCAAATGATAACAGATCCATCTATTTCTGACAAAGCTGAAGTTCTTGGACTTGGAACAGAACTTTTTTGTGCAATACTGCCCCCCTGCTGCCACTGTACCTAAACACCAATAGCACATGGCTCAATACTGCAAACTTTTATTTTTAGAAAAGACAACTGAACTTTTCCTTTGACTGTCTACATGGGAAGACCATCTCCTCCATCATTTACATGCTTCAGAAATAGAGAATATTATTCTTTACATATTATATATATATTTAGCTTTCTAAGTGTTCCCTCTCCCATATGCACATTCTGATAATATACCTGCCCCTATATTGGCATATAGAGGAATAAGCTTCTGTGATAGTTTTTTTTGCAGTCCTCGCTAAGAAAGGTTATCTGAGGAAGTCATCACTTAGTTTTTCTTTCAACGCCTACTGTCATCATAAGAGTGGGTGGAACAGTGGCAAACAAATGAAAAAACCTGTTTGTCTTATCCTTCTTCTACATCTTCATGAATGCATTTGCTAATTTTAAGTGTCCAGTTTTTCTGGGATACATTTATAGTCTGGAAGTAGTGCAAAAAGACAAAAAGAGGTCTGAATAAGAAATAAATGATAGCAAGTTTCATTGATTTTATGGAATATGGGGAGGAAAAAGACCATCAAGCTTCTGCACTTGCCTGGAATTCCCACCAAAATGTAACCATCCTGTCATCCTGCAGAACAGAGCAGAAGTTTGAGTTTGTGTTAAGCAGCCTGTGCTCTAAGTTAAGTTCTCTTTAGTCTAATTGAAAGAGCTGGGCAATTCAGCAGGGGGAAAAAGGTACAGAAAGGCAGCTCGTGTGTTCCAACATACGTGAGAGCCACCTAATATACATGTTGGGGCAGAGGGGGGATTACCTTCCCTACTGAAAAAAAACAGAAAGCCTTTTCAATGCATCATATCTTTGTTCACTGCACACAGTATTAATTTAACAGAAATTGAACTGCTTTCTCAAGGATTTGCTGAATTAGTTAATGAACTAAGCCCTTCATCTCTAGAGACTGCTACGTTCAACATTTTAGTAAGGCATGGATGGAAACCATTCCTGTGCCCTCCTTTGCTCTACGCCATCAGCCAGGACAGTTTGAGGCCAGTGATGGTGTGACAGCCTACAAGATACACGTGTGCGGTAAATATAAAGGAGTTCCTTTGACCACCAGATGGAGCCCCTATTGTGCCACAAAAGGAACAGAAATAAGGATAATTGTAAGAGGTGGTTTTTGTTGGTGGTGCTGTTTTTCTCTAAACATGCTCAAGACCCCATGAAAACTCCAACCTCTGCATCCACAGGACACCAAGTTCAAAGTATTTTCTAATTCCGTACCTAAGTTTGCTCTTCCCTTGTTCCCTCTTCCACCAACGAAAATAATTTGGATACAGGGACCCATAATTCCTGCCTAAGAGCAGGCAGGAGAGCAAACATCAGTGGCTGTTCCAATTCGCAGTATCTACCACAGAAGCTACTAAAACTTAGCTTAAGATATATCAAGAAGTTCATGCTAATATATACCTCTGATCTTCATCTTTTATGCAGAATTCCTGGCATCCGGGCAAAAGGAAATATACTTGATCACAAAATGGATGTGCTTTTCATTCTATATTTTCTCAGCCATATAATTATGCTTGGTCCTCTACTGTTAGATTTTACTATTTCATTTCAAATTTAGCCTCAACATTATGAGCACTACAAGTGTCAAGAAATAACAATAAAAATCTCATCATACTTGAGCAAGTTTTTTGTTCGTTTTGTCTTTTGGGGGTGGTGGTTGTATATTTTTGTGCTTTTAAATGCTTTGGTCTGTTATTTTCTCAGAATTTTCTCAGAAACAATTTCTGCTGCCTTGACTTTATTCTTGACGTTGACTCATCATTAGAAAATGGAGACCAAATCCATTTGGAATATGAACTGAACAATGGCATTCAAATAAATGATTTACAGAAAAAAAAATTAAAAAATATACAAACATTTTTCCCCAGTATTCTAAAAGAGATGTCTCCCTTGAACCTCCATCCATATTCTCAAATTACAAAGTATCTGGTCTTGTGAAGCTGCCTACCAATATATATTCACTTATTTGTCCTTGTTGACTAGCAGGATAAATCCCATATAAAGGGTCAAAAAGCTTATTCATTACAAGTTTAAACACTGCTTTTTGTTGGGCACACATATCTATATTTTACTGAAAGGTTCTGCTTTTAAAAAGAACTTCTCTCCAATTAAGGGCAAAAATAATTCTTATGTCCTTTGAAAGCTTCTGAGGACAAGCTGCATTTAAATCTTCTTTATAGAGAGAAAAAAAAGAGGTTTTGTTTTCTCAAAAGTCACTTCAAAAGGTTAAAGAGACATAAATCCTCTTTGTTGATAAGTGTTCTTGCAAATGCAATCCCTTTTCAACTACAGTGTAGCTGCACTAGCAGGACGAAAAACACACATGCCAGAAATGGTGCAAACTTTTTGCTCACAGTCAGAGGCTAGTTGTGGTAAAACAGATGCACAGGGTTGCAGGGGTGAGTACTCATTCAGCATACCTTTTCCATAACAAGTCGAGCAAGTTTTATAGGGTTTGCTATGCATTTAACTGCAGATACTGCTCCCGAAGCTAGATTTTTTCCATCCATGATAATGGCGTCCATTTCTACTTCACCTTTTTCATTTAGAACAGATCCACAGCCTAAAGAAAAAAAAAAAGAGAAGAAAAGAGAAAAAGAACAATGTTATTAAGAGTTAAGCACCATAATTCAATTATTAGACATCATCAAGCAGACTTTTTCTTTTCCAGTTTGTCTTCTGACTTATTGAAAGTGACTACCTCCTGCTTATAAAAAGAATTGCAGAAATGCTGCCAAGTAAGGCCACACTTGGCAAAACCCTGTGCCATTAACAGAAGCCTTGCATGGTAGAATGACTACTTAAAAATGAAGAGCTTTTTTTATTCTTTTATAAGATGGAAAACACACTTGTGACTCAAACGCAAATCATTAATTCAGTATATGGAATGCCATTAGTGTAATCCCATCTGAAATGCTATATGAGATATGAATGATAAAGTGATAAACATAAAGTGAAAAACAGGACTCGTTATCACCCAAATCATTTTATGTGCACATAAAGCTACTTTACCTCTATATATTTTTTCCGAACAGTAGAATACAACACAACCCAGCAAAATAATTTAGGCTTCAATCCTATCAGGAGATTAGCATCTCAGTAACAGCCTAAAAAATTGCTGAAATTGTTAAGAGAAAAATAAAAGGCTAAAGCATCCACTCACTAGCGTGCCGAAAACTTGAAATACCATGTTCTTCATTGCCAAATAAAAACAGTAGATGAAGGGATTAAGAAAAAAAGAAAAAAAAGGCAATATTAAGTAATAAAATGTTGGTTAGTTATTTTCTTCTATAATTATCAATACGATGACTAACCTAATCTAATATTAATGAAACTCAAAATGAAATAATGCAAATGCTTTATATATATGTATATATACATATATATAGCCAATAACTGCACAACAGGGGAATGGTGAGCAGTAAGAGATCAAGTACACAAGTCTTGTTAATGGAATATAGAGAAAACAAGTTAAAAAAAAAAAAAAAAAAGGCCTGGCAGACTCACACTAAACCAGGTAGAAAGACTTGAAGACTGTGCAAAGGTAAAAGAGATTTTTATTCTGTTAAACTAACGTTAATGCAAAATGGAAACCACTGCTAGCCACTGCTGACATGAGACTTCTATACTAGTGTATTTCAGACCTGATATATAAACTTCAATCCCATGCTAAACAAGGCAACAAAATCCTGTTTCTTCCTCCTGCAATCTCCAAAATTCCCCCCAACTTGCATGCACATGAACTCTGTCCCAAAAGGTTATTTTTTGCCCCTCCTCCCACCCAACAACTATTCTAGAGCTCAGTCCTGCATTGTTCAGAACACACTGATTTCTGCACTACTCTGATCCATGCAGGTAACTTCCTTGCGTCCCTGAGCCTGCATCACTCTTCCAGCTTCTCCCTTATGCTTCCAGAGGATGCCCGGCTCCTGAGGAAATCCTACCAGTCCCTTTCACGGCTGCATTTGTTGTAAGCCACAATACCTGCTGCACATCTCTCAGGGGAAATATCCTAGGGCTTCATTCACTGCCATTAATCATCTGCATCAGGCACTGACCTGCTGTTACATTGTGTACATTACATTATGTACATAATTGACACAAAAAGAACTGAGCTTCCTCTTTCTTGCTAAAAGAAAGGGGCCCTTCCTCTTCCAAACCTTAAATAAGCTACTCCTGTCATATCCTGAGCAGAAATCCATTGAAGAGTCCATCTGGCTGAAGATAGCTACCTACGAAAGGCTCCTTTTATAGCCAGTGGAGATCCTCTCAAAGCACAATTTAAAAATGCCTCCTGGCTGGTTACCCACGTGCTTCCAGCTCAGCCTGTCTTTCCATCTGCCTTCCAGAAGGAGAGGAGGTGCCCACCTGCTGCCCGAAGGAGCTATATAACTGCGGCAGCACTGAGGTGGGGGGGAAAAAAGTCTCAGATATGAGTCAAGGGCAGGGGAACAAAGCAGAAACACAGAGGGAAAATCTAAGGGACCCTACATAAGGAATGCATCTGGCATTTTCCAAATGCCAGCAGGGATGCTTGGAGGATTACCCAAATTCCCGCTATCTACAGGCTACACTGCAGCTAAGTCCAGCAGAAAGGTTAAGAAGGAAAGAGCGTGCAAGGATCCCTGCACTGGAATGACAGTTCTTATACGCGAAGTACACAGGCCAAGCTATTAACACTGCTATTCATTAGACAGGCACCAAGGAAATGGAGCCACGGTCACTTCCTCACCACAAGCAGAACGTGACGACTTTATTGTTAGCTGGATGCTGCACAACTCCTTGAGGCGGTCAGCTCAGAGACAGTGCAGCTTCGGAGCCCACCACCATGCCTGCATGGAGATGCAACTAGAGTACAGCTGAACCCTATTATCTGAAAGGGCCATAACTTGATCCTTACGTGCATCCTTCCCAATCTTTCCTGATGCCTCTTAGTAATGTCCATGTTTTTATAAAAAAACCATTACAATAGAACTGCTTTTACTTTTACAGAGATAAATGCCACACGGTGAGTTTTAAACAGCCACTCCAATCAGGGCCCTCTTCACACAGCTTGCAGCTCATTCTCCCCAGCTCCGGAGAGCAGCTGTATCTAATGAGCATTAACACAGTTAGATGCATACATAAGTGATTACAAGACTACTCACCATTTCGATCAAAATAGTCAAACTGAACAAGGGCTTAAAGTTCATAAGGGCACAGTTTAGGCAACTGTTGCTAAAAATTGCTCATTTAATATATTACAAGAAATAAATATTGAATTATTAGAACCAAGAATGAGTTGGAGTAAATGCACTCAGATAAAAAAAAAAAAAAACTCACACAACCAAAAAAACCCACATCCTTATTTTCCATCAAGGATAAAACATGACTTTGGACCTTAAAAAATGCTATCACATGCATATATTGCACTTCATATGTTAGACAAAGTGTTAAGTTATAAGTAACAGTCATTGGATAACGTAATAAAGGTAATCTTTACCATATTTTATAAACTTTCTTTATATACCGTTATTTATATACCTTATTATACCCTCGTTACATTATTTTTATAATATTATTTACCAAAGGACTAATTACAAGCATTAATTCTCCAGTGATATCATCACTTCTAGATGGAAGTGCTGTAGATGAGCACACAGTGTTCACAGTTGTCAGCTCAATGATGTAGCTGGGAGAGAGGCTGGAATCTTTGCTCTGGACAGAGGAGGTAACATTTAAGCGATTGCACAGCCTTCCCTCCTACAACATCAGAAACAAACCAGAAGTAAAGGCAGAGCAGAGGTCAGTGAGAATGCGTCCAGATGAAAGACCGGATCAATGCTACAAAATAAGGAAAATATTTTGTCCTGTGTCATTTCACCTATTTTCATCTACTTCCCAAAGCTCAGCATGGCTCAGCGAAAGTAATACTAGTGATGAGATTCCAAATGAAGAGTTTAAAAAAAAAAGAAAAAGAAAAAAACAGAGAGAGAGAAAAATGTGTGCCATATTCAAACACAGAGCATGTACTGCTACTTACTGTGCTTCTACTCACCAGGAAAAGTGTGCAAGTTCTTCAGGCTGTTATGTGTAAGTTACGTGAACTTAAGCAGACTATTATGAAGTACGCTTTCACCACAGAGAAAGTTACACTACAGCTAAAACATGTTTCCCGTCTAAATAATTTTCTTTCTTTTACACAGTATCACGAAAACCAATGTATAGTAAACCAAGAAAGTATGCAGCTGTTTACACAGAATGATTAAGAGATGCAGAGAATCTTTAAGTGGTTTATATATTGCTTCCACATCATCAGCTGGACAGCTAATATCAGGCAGCTCAAGAATAAGGGATTTTTCCTAGCCTGAGGCAGTTTGTGTTAAAAAAAAAATCTAAAATATTTGTCAGAGGAGATATATAACCAAGAAGCATGACAATAGCTAAAGGCTGAACAGGTACTGATTTACTGATATAAGCCATATATTACAAAGGTCAATGACAGGTTTAGAGAATAGATAAAGAGAAATACAAGTTAATATGCTAAGATACAAGCTGTGAGAGAACACAAGCCAGATATTAATTATATAATAGCCTAGAAAGTAAAATTGAAAGTAAAATCTTTCCCTCAACCTCAATTACTAGGTGAGAAGAAATAGGTGAATCTCTGCAAACACAATGTCTTCACTACTATCCAGGACACCAGACACTGGCAGGTCTTTCTTTTTTTATGGTCATTCTTGACATACCTTGGTGGGGGAAATATTTTCACTGAACTTCATCAAAACAAGCCTGAGGTCATATGAAGAGGAGAAAAATTTTACAGAATACAAATGTATTTGTTAGGAAGTTCAGTTTAAAACACTTAAAGTATGAATTCAATGACATACCCTTATTACATTATTTTTATAATATTATTTACCAAAGCACTAATTATAAGCATTAATTAAAAATAAAATAATATTTCCAAGAACAGCCCTCCTCAGAAAATTGGTATAGGCAAAACATTAAAGCTCAAAATTTTGCTCAAGGCCATATTCAAGGAATTTAAATATGAACGTTAAGTAAACATCTACTCCGTTAAGGAATCCGCGCCTTGAAGACAGCACAAAATAAGAGAACATTTACAGAACAGTAATACTGCAGCAAGTATATAATGTCTGAATGAGACATTGAATGAAACAGCAGGTATAAAATGTCTGAAAACTGAGAAAGAGTAACTCATCTGCCTAAGCATGCTCACAAGAAACTGCTACACACCATGCCATTTTATTATATAGAGAGAAGCAAAGTATTTGTAATGCAAATATTTATTCCACTGCAATGCGCACAATTCAAATACAACACAAGTCAGCATTTTCAGGATGAGCTGGACAAAAAAAGAAGTGTTAAAAAGTTATTCCAAACCCATTTAACTCTTGGTAACTTTCTTAAACAGTTACCTGCGTTGAAGTGAGGATCATCTTCCATTGACCGCACGGCCTCCTCAACCGCATCCAGGGCAGTGCCCCCCTCTGCGAGGAGCCGGTGCCCCCGCAGGGCAGCTCTGACAACCCCGGAGCGACATCCTCCTTCCCGCTCCGCAAAGACGCGGCCGGCTCCGCCGTGCACCACGATGACGGGCCGCATCCTGCCCACGCGCTGCTGGGCCTCTGGGCTGCACAAACGGGTGATGCTTGGTTAGCGTGCTATGGGAGCAGGAGTCTTTCACATTCACAGAATCACAGAATGGTTGAGGTTGGAAGGGACCTCTAGAGATCATCTAGTCCAAGCCCCCTGCTCCAGCAGGGACACCCAGAACACGTGGCACAGGGTGGCATCCAAGCGGGTTTGGAAGATCTCCAGAAAAGGAGACTCCACAACCTCTCTGGGCAGCCTGTTCCAGGGCTCTGTCACCATCACAGAAAGAAGTTCTTCCTCACATGGAGATGGAGCTTCCTGTGTTTCAACTTGTACCCATTACCCCTTGTCCTGTCACTGGCCACCACTGAGAAGCGTTTGGCCCCATCCTCCCTACATTCTCCCTTCAGGTACTTGAACATATTGATCAGATCTCCTCTCAATCTTCTCCAGGCTAATGGAGAAAGCCCTTCGGGTGCATTTAACAGATATACTAAGTTTGATTTCAATGTTTTTATCTTTCAGAACACTGAGCATTCACGTGAATGCGTTCTGTGAGATTTGAACCCCAAATGGACAAGGCTCTGAAAAATCTGATGCCACTATGAAGTCAGCCTTGTTTTCAGGGGAGGCTGGCATGGAGGTCCCCTGCGTGGGCCCTCCAAACATAAATTATTTTGTGATTTGGCCTTTTGGAGAAGTCATTACATTAGAAGTCAGGCAGAAGCAAGCGCCTGGCTCTCGATCCTAACTGTTCCTCGTGTTAGAGGAGGTGCCCTTTTATTCAAACACAGTAATAAAAACAGAAAGAAGGCACCGACCCAGTCCGAGTTAACAGCTTAACTAAGCCCCCTGCTCAGGCTTCCAACCTCCGACCCTGGCAACCCTCTGTACTTTGTGCAGCAAAACACGACGACAAAACCAGGTAACCAGCAGCTTGTTTTTATTGCTCCGTGAGCAACAAGCGCTCCCCGCAGCTCCGCTCGGGGCTTTCCTTTCACCCTGAGGCAAAGGGGGAGCGACCCGGGCCCCGCTACACCCCGAGCCCAGGGCACGCAGCGGGGGACACGCTCCGCGCGACGCCGGCTCCGGGGGCGGCTGCTTCACCGCCCACGGAAGGAGCGA
>NW_010579562.1:162291-182352 GCF_000705375.1 Tinamus guttatus
CCGGATAGTGCGGGGAGGGTGTTGGTGTGGCCGCGTGCTTTGGAAACGAAGGTTTCCTTGGAGCTGTGGCGTCACATCAGTGGCGATATAACTGATTTAATTCCTCTTGGTGCTGCACCTTGTTGTATTAGATATTAGCAACGCCTGTAATTTCCTCACTGCTTGCCACTGCTGAGTTTCTCCTCGAGTTGAGTTAGAAAAATGGCACCTCTGCCTCAAATTTGCACCAAGGGTTATGTCCTGTTCCAAGGGATCCATCCTGTCCTATCTGCCTGCCGTTCTGTCCCTCTACCAGGGTCATCTGTTTTCCAAGTTGAAGCTGCATGAGTCTATGCACGTGGAAACCAGATGCAGGCACGAAGGAGACCGGGTCTCATCTGTGTCCCAAGCTTGTCTTGAAATGGGCCAGATGCCAAAGGAGTTATATATACATCCTTCTAGATCCTACATAGATAACAAAAGCAAGAAGTCAGATTGTTTTGTTTTGTTTTAATAATAGCAACTGGAGGAACAAGTACTCGTTCGCTATAAAAAGAAGTTTCCCAACCTCCTCGCTCCGTCTTTTGCTCCTTGCTTTGCTCTAGGCAGGGCTCCTTGAAGGCCAGTAAATGTGATCTGCCCCGGTGACACTGTGAGCTGAGTTAACATGACTGCAGAAAGCCGAAGAACAAGGATTTATGGCATTATAAAACTGAGCAGCCACTCAGTTTTAAGATCTGTCTTGAGCCTGGATGTCAGGTTAAAATGCATTAGTGCAGTGCCATTAAATAGAACTACACTGGATGGTGTTTCCCTCTTACTGATAGGATTAACAAAGAGTCAGAAATTTAAATTTTAGATATCAATAATTGATTATCTGCTTTTTTTAAAAAATAAAATATATATCTTGCCTTTAGGGATAGTGTCAAAACAGGAAACTTTTACTAATTGGATAAAATAGTTTAGAAGAATTATTTAAGTGGTTTCATGGATAAGCGAACACTAAACTGATAAAGTAACTTAAATTGAAGTATTAATGTTAGTCTAACACAGTCATGATTTGGACTGTTGTATCATATTGGCTTGAATTCCATGTGAAAACAAATACCAAGACTGTTTCTATGTCTGTTTAATTGGAGTTATACTTGCACGACCAAGAAGAATTTGAAACCCCGAGGCAGGATTTTTCCTTGTTAGGACAAACAAACAAATCATCACAAACTTAGGCTGTCATTGATCTCTTTTAATTTATTACAAGTGCATATCTGTAATACAAGTATACGCAAGTAATAAAAATACAAGTGTAATACAGGTATCGTGAGTTTTAAAACAGAATCGGCCATCCAGTGCAAATTGAGGTTTGTTGTACTTCCCTTGTCAGCACTTCTATTAGTGCACAGATTTTTTAGCCAGGCAATAGATTGAGCCAAGCTGTTGCTTTTAGCTCCATGTTCGTCTGTTTGTCCTTGTCTGCTCTGAGCCTTTTTCCAGTTCTGATCAAATTGTTTGTCTGTTTGTTTTTTCCAGCCCAAGTCACTGTTTGTTTCGAAATTAATACCAGAACAACACAGGCATTACCAGTACTGCCTGGAGAGGACCTCCTGGAGGGGAATCATGTATTGCCAATAAAGTAAAAGCCATTTTTCAATATATTATCCCTTATGAACTGCTGAATCACCCCTCACTGAACTGCTTTCTGCCTATTTCATTAGGAGACAGTGGTCATTTAAACCTTCTTATAGAGATAGCCTGTATAGCAGCATAATCCACTTCAATTAACTTTTCTTTTGCATCTTGAAGAGTGGAATTAGGCAGGGTAAGCAAGCATGCTGATGAAAATGTCCCACAGAAGTTGTTGAAGATGAATTTAATGAGATTCTGTATAAATAAATGCTATGAAAACCCACAGAACTTACTGCAAAGTATTATTTTTACTTTTATAGTTATTATTTAGGATTTTAAAAATTAACCTATTCAATTCTATAATGGGAATCTCTCCTAAAACTATGTATATTTTTTTAAAAAGACATTTCTGTAGCAACCCATTGACTTACTTCCTTCTTGCTAATTTTCTAATGAGAGCTTTGCATACTGTAATTGCCGCAGAAGCAACTTTCAAAATATGCAGAATAAATTAATTCTTTTGCATGTGCAGCTCTGTGGAGATAAGCTTTCTCGCTTGTAAGCTCAATGTGATACACTTGAAAGAGATGGGAATGTGTTACAGTAAGTAAGGGCTGGAGGGCTGAAGCTGGGGGAATAAATCGTCTTACTGCGTATGAGTAAGGGATGTGTGTGTGAGAGAGCAGCTAAATACCGTATTGTCTACCCTGCATCTCAAATGACTAAAGTATCCCTAGAATTATGCCTTCTATTTTCCCACAGAACCCATATAAATAAGGGCAAGCCTGCCTTTCTAGAGTAAGAATTCCCCAGCATCTCACTGAAGTTTTAATTGTGGGAAATAGTAGCAAAGAAAATAAAATATATTGGAAAATTAACCCTTTTACGATATACACAGTGAGTCCTTTTTTTCCAGTATGTATTTGTGGATGGATTGTCTGCTATCTATAAACTGTATGAAAATCTTGATAAAATGATGTGAAACAGATCTATTATGATTGCTTGAATTCCCAGGCCAAACAGAGGTGATCAAGACTAAGGCTTCTTGGGTATGTGTCACATAAACATGCAGAAACACAATATTAATTCAAAAAGTGAATGTGAGCCTCTCTTTTCCCTGATAGCAAGATCTTGCTGATCTTGCCATAGCAAGATCACTGCAGCATCAGGATATTCAGGTCGTGCTCTGCAAATGCTTGTGCATGTTGAATAACTTCATTCACATGTACAGTTGAATTAAGTCTGTAAACCACTTCATGCCATATACTATTTATAAAATATGGGAAATTCAGTTCCTCTGAGAATCAGTCTATTTTCTAAATGTAAAGTATGATATTACTCTTACTTAAGTTTTCTTTCAGATAAAGAAAATCAGGAATGAAAAGTGCAGCAGTTGGCATGGCATTTGCTTAAACACATTTCTGATAAACCCAGATTTATTAATTTGCATGTTGAATAGATTAGCCGGAAGTATATTCTTGGAGAACAGGCTAGAATCACAAATGACAATGATGGCTTCTCCTCTTCTTCCTATAAGCTAAATAGGTTCATTTTCATCCTTTGAGGAGATTTTAACCCAGATTACCTGTACATTTCCATTATCCATAATATTATAACTCCCTGCTCTGCTGAAGGGCTCAACCTAGGGAAGTGTCCTAAACATAGGGAAATCAAAGTATAAAACACTTCACAGAAACCTAAAACACAGAAACCTAAATTATAAGTAATAATTTTCCTTTTTTTTTTGTTACTGTAATGCTAAAACTGGGTTGCATTCTTGTCATTGCTCTTCTGAAAAAAAAAACCCAAAAGCATATTCATCGATATGTGCTTTGAAATCTTTCCCATAGTTTAGAAAGTCTTTAAATTCCAGCCAGCTCCATTCTCATCACTTTACCTTCAAATTAGGCAGGATCGAGTTGAGTTTTTCAAACCTTTTAAAATTCTTCTGCTGTTTATTCAAAGCTTTACATTCTCTCAGGGAAGCCTTTTCAGTCACTCTTACTTGGTTAATCTGTGTAGTCCACATGAGCAAATATTAAAAACCTGATTTACATCTGACCGAAGTTCACACTCTCTGCTAGAAGCACAGGAAATTTGTGCATCACTTGTCTGGAGAAGACAGCACCCTCCGAGCGGGCAAAAGTCCTGCTTGTTTCGGTCCACCCCCTCTCCCAGGCCTAAAACACTCGACAGGTCTCAACAGTTGAAAGCACTTAAAAATCCAAGATTTGGAATGTATTTTTCTTACTTGTTTCCCATACATATTTCATCCTTTAATTTCGTTTAAATCCTGTTCTATTCTTAATGGTGTACATTTAGCATGCTAAACTCTGTAATAAGAGAATGTTTAGCCTGTGTTTTAGGCAAAACCGTATTTGTCTTTAAAAATGTGATAGAATAGGTTTGCTTAAATATTTCTTGAAATAAGGCCTCAAATTTAAGAGAACCACAGAATTATTGGGTAATCTTATAATGTACTTCAGCGGTTCACAAGGCTCAACCTACTATTTGACCATGTATGTGATCTTACCAAGAGCCGCAGGAGGAATGGCTATGGACCGTTTCCACAGTGAGCAACAAGTTCTCTTGGGAAGTGGCTGGTGGCAGAAGTGATGAGTAGAACTGGTGTCTTTTGAGGAAATCCTGTAGGGACTCAGCAGAC
Organism: Tinamus guttatus; assembly: GCF_000705375.1. The sequence continues at coordinate 166,559 of NW_010579562.1, forward strand.
CAAAACGGCACAAACTTTCCACAGTCGGGATGTGCGTGAGACGCGTTCACTGCTGCACAGCTTGGCGATCCCAGCAGCCGAAGGGAGGCAAGAGGGTCTATGCTAATCCCCCGATTTTCCTTATAGTGTTATCTGTAACATACAGCATTTTAAATGATACATTGTGAAGTTCAATGCCTTACTCTCTGGGATGATGAGCCAGCAATTCCTGGTACAAAACAAACTGGAAGGTAAGTTTCCTGTATGCAACTTGTCCAGGAAAAGAAATTCCAAAGAAACTTTGTAAATGCAGCTGCATAGGCTTTAACTGAGAGTTGACCCTGTGGACGAGGTTTAATTTTGCAGAAAGGTAAGCAGGGGAAAATTAAGCTTTAGAAGTTTGCTAGGCATAAGTACATTACGTTGCAGGTATATTTATATATAGAAGTTACTCTGTTACCAGGAGGGTTATAATGACTGCGTGTTGCCGTGAGAAAGGAACATAAATGCATGATATTCTTGCTTAGTTCAAATGTTTGGATTATTTGTTAGATTTGTTTTCCTATGTAATGAACTACAAAGCTGAGGTATAACAGCAGTAGAACCATGGAAATTTAAGTGATGAAGTTAGTTTGAGGGAATTGATTTATGTAACCAATAAAAAGTATATCCCAGTGTAGTAATTAAGATTAAGAAAAGAATTTGCCATGTAAATGGCGATTCTCCAGAATTTTTCTTCAATATCTTTCTTCAGAAGACTTTTTTTTTCTTTTTTTCTTTTTTTTTTCTGTACCACTTTGGTGCTGCCAGACTGGTTTTGAGCAAGCATCTGTTTTTTTCCTCTCTTTTTTTCAGTAGAGAAGAATTATATCTCTGCCTCTTAACTTCTAACTTGTACCTACTTCTACATAGAAATTGATAGAATCTCTGTATGGCTCCAGCAATCTGAAATGAACCTAGCAAAACTCTACAAATAAGACATCATTGTAGAGCTTAATGTGGAAAATAACTATAAAGGAAACACCAAGAAGTAAAATGTTCATTTCTCTTCTATCCCTGAGTCAGGCTCTCAAATCTAATGAAGTTTATAAAGACATAAACCAGTTTTCAGTGCTGTTGCATATCAATCTAAAAGTCTGATTTTTAAATATGGACCCTAAATTATACAGAAAGGTATGACACCACATAAGTTAGGGCATGAATAGCAGCATCCTTATGGAAAATTCCGATATGTAAGTTAAAGGAGTTGGTTGTAAGGTTGTTGGTGGGAAAAGCAGATCAAGCAGGGAAGAAGGGAGAGGATTTTAAAATGAGAATGATAATGAGATAGCTAATTGATACCTGCATCTTATGTTGAGAGTTACTACAAGTGTGACTTGAGATCAGTTTGCTTAAAGATAATGTTGTAAATGCAACATAGCAGGTGGTAGGTATGTGGGAAGTAGGTATGTGGGGAGATTTGTGGGAAGTTCTGGAGCAAGCTGTGGAAGGACTCTGAAAACAAAATGCACGTTTAAATCGACAGTGATATGAATGGGAAACCAATCTAATTGTTTAAAAGTGGTAATACTAGGGTAACTTTCTTGTCCAACATAGGAAAGAAAGCATTACTGTTATGCCTGAACAATACAAAATACAGATTTTTTGAGGTCTTGGAGAATAATTTAAACCAAAAATATGGAGAATGTTGTAGTGTTTGTTATTCAGGTGGACGAAGTTGTCTACTTTGGCTGGGCGCAAAACTATGAAAATGCTGGGATAGACTGCATTTGTCTTCTAGTAAGCAAAAATACAGCTTCCGGGTGCACACTGGACTGAGAGATGCCTGCAAAACCAGGTGTCATCCTGAAGACTTCATCAGTGTTGCTGTTGCTAGCAAATTTACGGATGAGCCCATATGGAAACTTAACTCAGAATTAAGTATTATTCTAAAGTTACAGAAGCAAACAATTTAGCTATTGATGTTTAAGGAAACACAAAAGAACGAGAGTGGGTTCATGGTATCTTTTACAGAAAAGACTAAAGCTGTTGCAGTAGTAACAGCATATGAATAAACAAATGAAAAAAATGCAAAGAGGACTGTTTTGAAGATAGGTATGGAGTGCAAAAAAGACAGCGTTGCTAAGTATCAAAAGGTAGGTAGTGCTCCACAATTTTCAGTGCAGGAATATTTGTTAAGACCGAAAACACAGAATGGCACCTTACTTCAGAGGGTTTTTTCCCTTTTTTTTTTTTTTTTGAGGTTTTGGATAGAGTTGTAAATTATAGATCAAAACAATTCTTTCAGCAGAAAATACTCTTCTTTTTCTTTATTTGATGTGCCTGTAAGCAGCCTCTGGTACTTTTTGATAAGTTCCTATTTTCATATTATTTCCTATAGTCACAGTTAAATATATTAAGGCAAGTTTGAAATAAATCAGTATGTGTATGTTTACATTCAGTAGCTACCCCCAACTGGATATTAATTGGCATAATATGGAACAGATCCGTTAAGACATTCACATATTGAAGGTACACCATGGGTTTTGCTTGGCTACATTGGGAAAAAAAAAAGGTTTATTTCTTCATCCAAATGTTTGCACATCTAGTAAACAACTTAACTGGCTTATATATGTGTGAAAAGAGACTTCTGGAGATTATAGCATGATACTTTTTCAAGGGCAAGGTTTGAACAAGAAAGTCTTAAAACTTAGTTCTAAATATCACATTCAACCGGAGAACTGAAATAGGCTTTGTAAAGAATGCATCAAAAAAATTACAACCTGAACAGCTCTAATTCTGAGTATCAGTTTCTAGGGTCCTTGGTCAGTAGAGGAGACCAGTGCCCTGTTCTAGAAAAACGAACCTTCACTTTGGGCCATGGAGCTGCACCTGATGCTGCAGGGGCACCGGTAGGGTCCTGGTTATCAGCATGGATCTCACTGGTGCACCATGGTGGCGGTCACTCTCATCACTGTTGGTGATGGAGTGTGTTTGTTTTGTTGTTGTTGCTCTTCAGATGTCACAGTCATCTGTATTTTGCAGCTGAACATTTTGACTACTTCCCTGGTAATACAAAGTTGTCTTCAGCTGTGATCAGTTAAGATATAGGCAATCCCCGGACAACAGTTGCTCCTGGCTTTTTTTTTTCCTCTTTCTTCAGTCTTCTCCATCTTTCTCTTACTTCCTTCCCTTCTACCTCAGAGTTTCCTTCTTCAGCAAGAAATTCACTCAACTGAATAATTTATAGTGGAAAATACAAAAATCCCATTGTCACTTAAGCTTTTTGAGGTACCAGAGAGTGCATCATGAGGAAGCTGGCAACTCAGAATATGTACTTCAGAATGATAGTAGTTTCAAGAATATAGCATTCTTATCTGGTGAGTATCTGCTACATCATATTTGGTAGGTATTTGTGTCTTTCCTAGACAAATCCTGCTATTTTCAAACCTTTCTTTCTAAAGAGAATTTGAAGGTAGTTCATATCTGGACGCTAATACCTCTGATTTTTTTTTAGGCGAGTAGTTAAATTTATGATCTCTCTGCTTTTGTTTCTTTTCTAGTTTTTGCATTTTTTAAGGAAAATATTTTCAATATATACTGTTCGTTCGTGAGTCACTTCTAAGTTCCATGATTATTTCTCTTTTTAAAAAGTAAAGCTTTAAGGTTACAATATTGTGGATGAATGATGTCTATAACCAACCGAAATGCTTCAAAGCAGGTTGAAAGGAGGACATGTTAGGCTTTCTGAAATGGTTTCAGATTGAATAGGAGATATGGGAGCATCAAACTTGTTATAACAATGGAAACTTTTTCCCTGTATAAAAATAGATCACAGTGCAGTGACCTCAGTGGGAGAGAAAGGATAAAAAAGATGTTAGTGTGTTTCTTTAAAACTCCTGACTATATTGTTACAATCTATGTCAAAAGATGACAAATCCGAATTTCGCTGCTTCTTGTATTCTTTGAATTAGAGCTTGAATTGTGCTACACTATTTTGACCTCTTCAGAATTTTGTAATTTAATTAGCAGATTTCTTTTTCCTTATGCAGCCCAGTTTGAAGGGAAAAAGAGAATAGACATTTACCACTGTGATAACACTTCATTCTTTTCAAAGTCTAATTACATATTTTGAATACAATTCGTATGAATGCATTATTCTGCAAACATGTTTATGAATTTAAATCAGAAGGTTATGCAAACAAGAAGCCGTTTTACCCAGTGGTGATTACAGGCTAACTTACTGAGCTAGCTGGAGAAAAAAATACATAGTCACTGATTTATCAGGTTGCTGTTTGCCAGAGTTTTTTGCCCAGCTGGACCTTCCTTTTCAAAGTGTGGAAATGTGAACTATTTAGCTCAAGAAGTTGGCAGAGGAATATGGACTTTCCACTTCAGAATTCCTGGTTAGAATCAAGACGAGCTGATAGAGGTTTAATGCTATTATGATCTGATTGTTCAGTGCCCATGTAAAAAGCACTTGTCTCAATATTGCCTTTAGGTGACCCCTTTCTAGGTTCAAAGAAACACTCCTTTCTAATTGACACAACTGTTGTAGGAACACAAAATAGCAGGTAGCTGAAGTAGCTGTAAAGTAAAATTTTGGTGTCCAGGTTAAGCTCGTCATCTAGGCTTCCTTCATAATCAGTGGGGAGAGGGATTTTCAGAGTGATTCATACTGTCCTAAGATACATTTCTAAAATAAGATGAAATGACTCATCCACTGGAAGTACCTGCCACTCTGTTGACGACAGAGGGAGACCTAGATGACTAAACTTATCCTAGATAGCTAAATTCTGGACTGCTAAGCAGCATGAGAGAAATCTCAGCACCCATGACTTTTTCTTGTAAAGAAAGGGAGCGGAAGTACACAGACATTTTGGAAAAGTCTGTAGGACCTTTGATCATAGAGCATAGAGCAAAAAGGAGAACTGGCATTGCTGTCCTGGTGTATTTTTCATAAAGGTGTTTATTTTATTTTTCGCTAAATTGATCTGTATCAAGGCGAGGGAAAGATGATTCTTCACCATGAAAATCCTGCAGGAAAGACACCAGTGCTATTTATGTTTCACAGAAATATGAGGTAATGGGTGTGATGTGAATCTTACAGCAGTTTTCCGTCACTGAAATGTTTAATTATTTTGTATTTGCAGCAGTGAAACTGGAAGTAAAATCCACCACAAACCGTAGTGTGGATGCAGCGCTCCAGATGTAGCCTGATTAGTGCTGAGCGGAGCAATCCCCTCCCTCAACCTTCTGCCAACTCTCTGCCTATTGCAGGCCAGGGCACCATTGGCCTCCTGGCCACAAGGCCACATTGCTGGCTCATGGTCAGCTTGTTGTGCACCAGGATTCTCAAATCCTTTTGTGCAAAGCTGCTCTCTAGCTGGTCAGTCCCCAGCCTGCGCTGTGCTTGGGCTTATTCCTCCCCAGGGGCAGGATTTGGCGTTTCCTTCACAAAGGTGTTTCCTTCATGAGGTTCCTCTCTGCCCGGTTCTGCGGCCTGCTGAGGCCCCTCAGAGCGGCAGCGCAGCCCTCTGGTGTATCAGCCACTCCTCGCAGTTATCTTAACATCAGCAAACGTCCTGAGGGTCCATTCAGTCCCAATGCCCAGGTCATTATGAAGATGCTAATCAGTTTTGACCCCCATACTAAGCCCTGGCTGCACCTCTAGTGACTTGTCTCCAGCTGGACTTTGTGCCACGGATAAAATGCTTTGAGCCCAGCAGCTCAACCAGTTTTCAATCCACCTCACTGACCACTTACACAGCGAATGTGTTATCAGGTTGTCTGTGAGGATGTCACGGGAAATGCTCATAACTTAGTAGCATTATTATTTCCAACTGTATTTTTCTAAGTTAGCAATACATTGTTAACCCACAGCGAAATATTTTTCTGAATATGTTTAAAATATATGTCTGAATCTCAGGTTCAGCTTGTATTGAAGATGGCTGTTGAATGGTTGCTGTTTATAGTATGCTTGGATTTAAACTTTTTTTTCCTCTTGCAACATAATTGATCGATCACCCCCCAACACGTTCAGGATAGCCAGTAAAACACATTCGGACAAATATTCTTAGAGAGTTTGCCTTCGCTTTGTGTGACTCCTGTTGCAAATAATTCTAACAACTCTCATATCTGCAGGGCCTTAAGTTTTGAGCTGCTGACTGACACAGACACCCGGAGGCCAACTTCATTTAATATTGCATTCAGAAATGGATATTAGAATACAACGTTTCTGATCAAACAGCCTGACCGATTTGTATATTCTTGTATTGCTGAACAGCCACTTTACCTAAAGTACCTTCCTTCCTATTACAGCTTTGAAAATATCATACCTCAGATTATGTGTTGTTTTATTCAGATTTTTCAGAGTTTAGGATTTCACTTAGTTGAACTATTTTGCTATGATTTGAGAAATGATCTACTAATTTCAGGAGCATGTTGATCTGGCAAGTTGAGATCCACAGAGTTCCTTTTCCCATCCCTTTCTTTTAATATAAAAGTCCATTTTTTTAGGTAAAGCACAAAATTAGAACAAGTTACAAGGAATGCAGCTACAGAAGCAAAACAAATGCTTTGGTCAATCTGAGAGAAAAATAGCAAAATATAGAAAGTTTTTGGTTATCATTTTGGGGAAAGTTTCCAGAATTTCAAAGGGAGAGAGAGAGAAAAGAAAAAGTATTACAAAAAGATGAAAGACAACTAAAAGTGCTATATACTGGGCACTGTCTTACAGTGTGAGAGTTTAGATGACAAAATTACTTTAATTCAATAGCCTTAACATATAGTAAATACTTTCATTGAAGACAAAGGACAACCTTGATTATGATGGGTAATTCAAATTCTGCTCCTTAGTAATTCTTTTTGAAAGACAAAGGAAAGTAAAGTCACAAAGGACACGAGGGTATATCCAGGGGAACAAGAACATCATTTATAGTCTCCAGAGTTGTCTGATGACACTCACTTGCTAGATACCTGATAACAAGGCAGAACCGATCTGTCACTGTATGGTTCCATAAAGAAGATTTGTCTGTGATGGGGAGCATTAAGCTGGGTAATGGAAATTACTTGAACGGCTGCTGAATTAATTTTTATTTAAAACATATTCTTATTTAAATATAACAAAACTATCTGGACAGCATGACTTCTTTTGCATCTGAGTGCATCTGTTAAAAAAAAAAAAAGCAGAGTGAGAAGCTGGCCAGTCTGGAATATAAACATGCCCGTGCTGTCCATTAACCTCTCTCTTAGCTAGGTCAAAACTTTCAGTGGTGCATAATAGAGCTAGGGCTCAGGTATGGACTCCTGAAATCATTACCTGATGCAAACTGCTATTTTTTGAAGGAGAAATGTAATTGTTTTTCCGGTGTGTGAGAAATGTAATTTATTATATTTCGTCTTTCTTGTACCTTAAGAATACTGCTGTGGCTAGTCCACAGACTTCTTTTTGGCAAATCAAGAGACAACTGATTGTTTGGAGCATTTCTCTGTCCATTTGAAATCTCCAAGCTGTAGCTTCAAACTCTGCAGTGAATACTCTGCAGTAGTACCAAGAGAGCTGAAAAAATCAACAACAGAATCCTTTTATCTCATGTCTGAAAATCCATAGATAGAAAGAGAATGTATATATAAATGCTCTCTTTAATATTTCAAATCCTGCTTCCACTTAAGAAGTTTAAAGTTCTTTCACTGAGAGTGGACATAAGCCAAACCAAGCCAGAGTATTAATCATAAATAATTTACATGAAATCCCTCTACTAAGAGATCCCATAATTTTATAAAGAATGAACACGTTTGGAGAATACATAAGGACTGCTAAAATTAGCTTGCTTAACATGCCTGCAAACAACACGTGAAGCTGCCGTTGCTGTGTTTCTGACATTGCTGATCATGCTGCTAACAGTTCCCAACAATTAAATATTCTTTTTCTCTTAGAACTGCTTCGAGATTAACAAAAGAAACTACTAAAAATTTTGAACAATGTTGACTGCTTGCGTTATAGAAGGACTATTGCTGAAATAAACAGGATTAGTTTTGGATTACTTTCTCTACAAAGACTCTGCAGCAGTGCCTTACTCCTCCTTGCTGAGAAACGTCAACCCTTTCAGGTCTCCATGGTTATCTCACAAAATGAAAAGTAAAAGCATTCTGGGATGATTATATAAAGATTTGAAAAGGGTAAGTGCGAATGAAAAAACAGTGTCTGAGCACAGTGCATTTGCAAATAGCTGGGTACGTGTGTGTGTATGGGTGAAGTGGTAAAGGGGAGCCTTTGTGCTGCAGGTGATGGGTGTTGCTTTGGGGAAGGCATAGAGCAGGCCTTAATGATTGACCAGGGTACCTCTGCACATGTACCTCAAAACTGGATATATTTGGAAACTATATCTACGGTTCAATTATTACATTGAGGCATCAGTAAAGCACAACATGTCTAATATTCCTGAAACACCTCTGCAAGAGAGATTAAGGAACATGGCTAAGAGAAGGATAGACTTGCGTATGGATTTGCCTGGCACTGAAGCTGGGGAAGTGTGGATTTCTGCCATATTCTGTTAATAAAAGATCCGTAAATTAGAACTGCTTAGGGATAGTGTTGCCACATGAATCACTTCTCTAATAGATTTTATTTGTGAATAAACATGCTTGGTGTGGCCACTCCAGTACTGTAGTGATTTCAAATTGTTCTTCTCTTTCTGTCTTCTTTTGTCACTCTCATGCACCATGCGGAAAATCTCATGTGTGCAATGGCTTGCGGATGTAACCATAAGCTATATTTCTCAGTATTGATTATATGTGTTTTATGTCTACAGACAGCTCAGAGCTGGGAGGACTGAAATACACTCAAGAGAGGTTTAATATTGAGGCAGAGAAACAGTCTGAGAAAATTAGGATGCAGTTCAGGGACAAATTCAAAGCACTGCTCTAGTCGAATGATAGTTCTTATCTACAGTATAGCATGAAGAATGGATAGTGGTGCTCGAGTTAAACGTGAATCTATGATGTGCTATTATAAGAAGGGTAAAAGTGCTGGGGAGACATGGCAATTCTTCAATTATGTAAAAGACTTGAAAACAGGAAGATAATCTGTTCTCTGGGTTCATGGGAGTAGGAAAATATAAAATGGGCTTAAATCATAGTAAAATTTCAGGTTGAATATTGTCATTAGATTATTTTTCCTAGGAACAGTGAAAGTACTGAAATAGATGATCTGGGCAGTGGTTCCTCTTTAAGAGCAAGTCTGACGAATCTGTCAGGAGTGACATAGATATAACTGGTTACGCCTTGGGACTAGATACATCTTTCAGTTCCCACCAGCTCTGGCTTCCATTATTCAATATAGCAATAAAACTCTCTGAGTAGTTTCATGCATAAAGATACAATTCAAAGGGAATATAAAGCTAAGCACTGCATGAGACATGCAATTTTCCTTCAACATAAAATCTAATTCCTTTTTCAGTAAAGTATATAGTCAGACTTCTAGTTAGCTTTGTTTTCCTACTGTCATCTCAATGACACTCCTTCCTCACAATGTCTTGTCTGACCAAAAGATCCCAGCACCAGAATAATACGTGTGTCACCTCCTCCTTCCTGAGGTTTGGTGGTTAAAGGAATTGCTGTGGCCTAGGCACTCGGTTCAGTTCGGCAGTCTGGTGCTGCTGTTGAAAAGGCAAGCTTATTCTGGGGTGTATTAAGTAAGTGTTGTATGTAAAGCTCAGAAGGTAACTGATCTGCACTGTTTGGCGTGAGCAGTGCATCACATGGGCTACTATAGAACAATGAACTTTTAGAAAGAAAAACAACCAGAGGACAAAAATAAACGTAAACATTTTAGAAAATATGATCTCTAAGAGACAATAGAAGAAATAGGCAGTGGGAAACACTCGTTCTCATTTAGTTGTCTGGCTTGCATTTCAATAGTGGTGTTTAGTGAAGAATACTCTATAACTGTGTCTACTTTCGCAGTGCAGTCAAAGGAGAGGTAAGTGACCTCCAGTTTGTCATGTGGATAGGATCTGCTCTGAAGATATTTGGTCTTCTTCTCTACTCTACTGATTGACATTTCCGTGATTTATTTGGGAGAACACTTCACTAGACACTTAAAAACTTCTATCCCACAGATTTGATTTAATTAGATACATAGATGCATATTATATATGTGTGTGTGTATATAAGCACCCTCTAAGGGAGCACATTAACTCTTCTAGGGTGTGAAAGATTCCTGCAAAAGGAAGAGCTATCAGTTGGAGTTTTCATCAAAACATATGTTGAAAAAAACCTTCTGAAGGATCGTTCTAAAGTGATAGAAACTCCAGTATGTCACATCTCCTTTTAAATTTCCATGAGAAGATTTTAGAAATACATTACCCAAATATCTGTCGGGGCTGATCTAGATACACATAATCTTGTTCTCAACAGGTTCCTCCCCATTCTTAGAAATTTCCAAACTTAAATTTCTGTGATTTCTCTTTTTTATAGAGTTGTTTTTTACTCAACTTCTTTTCTTGTTTCTATTCTGTCAGTGTTTTCAGACTATCTAGGTCACTGCCTCAAGAAGGTAAGTGCCAATATTGATACATATTGATACATTGCTCTTGGACTTGTTCACTGTCAGAAGAGGTAACTGAAATACTGCATGGACCGTTTGTGTGGAAAACTTTTCTAAACAGGAGAGTGCATGCTATTATTAGGTCTGGTTGAACACACAAGAGTTTTTTCAGTATGGACTTGGTGAAGAAGTTGGCTTGTGCTACACAAACCAGTAGGACTCATAAGAAGGTTCCTACTTTGCATTCTTTCATTTATGGCCCCAGCATATCTATGATTAGATTGCAAAATGAATATGTATAAAGTATATACTAGCACACTGATCCAAAATACTATTGCTAGTCTGCAGTCTAGATGAAAAAGAATCCTAGGAACATTTTAAAAGAGGGGTTGTTTAACAGAGATGAAATGTGTTTTATTTTAGCTTGCCATAGAAATCAGAATCTTCAGTCAGACTAGGCTGCGTTCTGCTGGGTATCACACAAGTAAGACTTAGTTTCCACCTAAAAATGCTTGAATTTTGTCTGACTCCAAACATGTACTTATCTGATAATAGCTCCCTTTGCTAAATCAAAAGACACTGAAAAATGCCTTTTTCATAATATATACATACATAAATACAGATTGTTGCAGTGTAGAGGATGTGTCCAACACAAAAGGAATAGAACTAATCTCATTTGATGGCTCTCAGATTTAATGTAGTATTCAGATACTTCACACGGCTACCACCAGCTTAATCCACTGGGTGAAGATCTTTCCAGACTGAAATGCCTTGGGATTTTGTACAGCTATTGAGTGCAATCAAAGGATTTTTGAGAGCGGTGAAAACCACCGCAGGAAGGAAATTTTAGGTAATTAACATACCTAATGTTTGTGGCACAGGCTTTAGGTCTTGGGTTTTGTGTGCTTTTTGGCTAATAAATAAACTATATTTCCTAAGGTCTACTTGTTTTGGTTTTTCTTTTTGTAAATTAATTTTGACATATATTCTGAATATTAAAAGGGCTGACAATGAACTTGCAGCCTTTATTAAGGGCAGACTATGGTATACGAACCACTATAGTTCAAATGAGCTTTGTCTGTTTTAAGCAGTGCAAGATTGTTTGTTTGCATAGTGCCAGTCCAAGTAACTCTTTTGTAAAAGAAATAAATATTTGAATTAAATTCTGAAATATGAGCAGTCAGTAATGTCTGTTAAACACTATTGGAAACCTGTCATTAGTAAAAGTTTTCAAATTTGAAGAATTTAATTGCTTTGCTCAATTTCCTGTGTGATAAAAGAAGGAGATTTTTTCCCATTATGTGTAAGTGACAGCAGACTCATCTTTTAAAATAATTATCAATTTTCTTGTTAGAAGTTCTTACCTGGATTTTTTTTAGAATTCTTCTAATGTATCATTTATCTTTTGAGCAGTAGATTCTTTGAAATAATTACACACTGCTAGAACAAATTTGCATCTTTCTCACCTAATCTATCAAAATGCATCTTTCCATTCTTCTTCTCACTCTCAATTTCATCCTGTTTTTAATTTCTGAGTTAAAAGAATTCTTCTTGTAAACTTCAATTAGCTGCCAGCTGGTATCTGAAAATACAATAAAAACCGGAAGATAAATTTGTAAAACTGTTTGGAGTATATTCCAAGAAAAGGAATTCCAGTAAAGGAATATATTCCTTTTTTATCTTATAGTCCATCAATGTCTATGTTTAAAAGAACCCCTGCATAAATACATCAAATATCTATCATACTGCATTAATTTAATTCAAGTTTTAATATTGGCTGGCAAGTTTATTACGATTATCTATTAGTGAAGAGATATCATGCAGTCTCACTAGGACCTGGTTTAAAGCAACTTGTTTTGTATGGAAGGCTTACTACTACTTTAGAGGTCAAATAAAATAAACTGCATAGTATTTAATTATAATGTGTGATTTGTAAACTATGAAGAAATTAGGCTTTGATTTGACATAGCTTTATAATATTCTATGCAAAATGCTTTCCAATGGAAAATGAGATTTGCTTCTTCTGTACCCTCCTGTCAGCTGGTTGTCTTTCTTTGTCTCATGCCTACTTGTTCAGGATCTTTTGAGTCTAGGAAGCAATTTCAACCAAATTTGAGACCGTAGAAAACTTTAAGGTAATTTCCGGAAAGAAGGTGTTGAGGGAGAGGGTGTTTCCTGAGACAACCTGAAGGAAAGGCCGCATGTGAGAGCACTCTTCTTTGGAAACCCATCGGGGAGTTCATGTTGGAGCTCAAGCCTGAGAAACACACCTACAGGAGATGGGTCTTCATGGATCCCAGTAAATTTCCTGGGATGATATTTCAGCAGGATTATTCTCATGTATGGAAGTATGAATGTATGAAAGGCTCTAAGTAATGTACAAGCAAGTTCTACATCTCCAATGACGTAGAACTCCATAATAATTTATATTAAGTGTGAGTTTGATATCTGATTAATATTCCGATTTCTCCCTCAATGTGTTTTCTCTATCCCAGTCAAATCCCTTACATGTCTCAGTATACCTAATCTGGAGTTATACTTGCCTGGACTTCAGTGTTGTTTTCCACTGTGTTTGTGATAGGCAATAGGCAAATAAAGAGAGCTCTTGAGCACCCTTGTTGTAAATGACAATCCCAGCTTAAGTTATTTCATTTCTAAAATATACTATGTTTCAGTTTTTCCCTTTCTTGCCATGAACATTTTTAATCCACTTGCCTAGGATTTTCCCCTTTTATGAATATGTATCTTCCTATCTATCATATAATAACTTGGGAAAAAAACCCAACTTTTTGAAGTTAAATAAACAATAGGCCGTGGTTTTAAACCACCAGAGCCAGATTGCTCGTTATTCTGGGGTTGGACCCAACAATTTATCCTCTGTGGACTCCAGAACTTTTACTAGCTCTAAAATAAATGGGCATGGTCCCAAATCCTGCGGCTGACTTGTTATCTGTGTATGTACTTTTCAGATAACAGACATTAAATAATTCACTATACAAAGTCTTATTTTAATTAAAATAGTAAAACTGATAAAGAAGTTTTCTTTACTTTTGGGAACAGATCCCTGGCTTGTAATTGCATTAATTACAAATACACACAGTTGAAAAGTTATTCAAATGCAAATGTTCTTAATGAGAAGAAAGCAACTGGGAGTATAATTTTTAGTTGTTGCAGTTAATGAAAGTATTTGATTTTGTTTTAATTGCACTTTTAATACAATAAAGTGCTCTCACAGTGATGAGACTTGGCTAATGCAGTGTCGTCTAGCAGCAGTGCCCAAAGTGGCGAAGGCTGCGGATGTTGCACTGGTCACGCAGCGCTGGGCCCCCTCAGCGGAGGTAGGTGAATCAAACACCTCTAGCATAAAGCTGTATGTCATGAAGTGCTGATCTCTGGACAGCAACAGTAGATTAAAGATCACCACAAAAGTAAAGCACAGGGCAGATAATTTATGCCTAAAAATCACAAGGGCAGGAGTAAATAAAGTGGTGCCTGGTCCTGGTACCTACCCTTTTTGTAACTTCCAGTCACAGAAAAGAGGTGGGAGGGTCATTTAAAGAACTTCTAGTCCAGTGTTTCTCTACTGTTCCCTAATCACGAATCACCAATCCTTAAGAAAAATACCCACTCACAACCTTCTGTTTATATCCTCAAGATTCAATTTACTTGGGGATATAGAAACAAAGTTTAATTGTACTATTTTCCTCACTTTGTTTGCTTGCATGTGTTGAAATGTGTTCATGTACTGCAAGAAAGTCACTTCACAGAAAGCAGCATGCTCTCTGATGGGCAGCTAGGGCTTCCCGATCGCATGTTGAAGAGCGCTGACCTTGTCCATCTCTCTGCCCTGAGGCAGGACCCACTGTCCCTACATCATCCCTTACAGAAGTTTACCTTATTTTCAAAAACCTTTCTTGATGGTTGCCTTCCAGGGACAGAGTGAAGCTCACTGCACTCTTAAGACTCACTGAAATTACCATAATGTAAGGAAGGAGAAGGTCTTCTAAAACCCATTTCAGTATTACGGAAAATATGTATATATACATATCTCCTAGGATATGTTAACCAGGGCTAGAGATTTTTTTTTTCTGGAAAAATGTGAGCTTGACTTCTTTTTGATGTTCAAATAGTTGGTATAACAGAAGGTTTTTGACTTCCCGATTTTTTTATCAAATATTGCAAAGGAATTGCAGTAATTTTTCTTTAAAAGGATTCATGTCAAAATGGACTGCCCTTTTCCCCCAAATTCCCTCAATTTTCTTTCTAAATTTTTATTCAAAATATGAGGGTATAAAATAAATGTTAATGGATTACTCCTATGCCTTTCAGTCTTGTTTAGGAGCTGGTGTGTGAGAGAGGGAGCAGCCGGGGGGAACAGGAAGAGGAGCTGTGTGAGGAGCAGCCCCTGCGCTGGCCAGGCCATGGGGAAAGGACACTCTGTGTCCTCACATCCCAACATTGAAGAAGAGTCTCCTGGGCCCCATGGGGAAATGTATGCAAAACCCAGGGGATTACACTTGTTCACTTAGAATTTAGAGTCAAGCTTTCAAACAGGTTTTGCAATTTAAACGAAGAATGGTTTCTACAAAGGCTTCGTCTATTTGCAGATGACTTATAAGCAGCAAAAAGGTAAAATGAATCAAATAAACATGAGTGTTTTCACTGAGTTCTAATTACAGTTAGCATAGTTAAAGGGATGAGAAAAGGTTCCAATAATAAATATCAGCGGTTTGCATCATAGATAGTGAAGAGACCCAGCTATTTTTAACACTTAATAGAATATAATTTGATATAGTGACTGTTTTTTTTTTTCCAAAGAAGCAAGTATTTCAGGGGTATATACATAGTAAATTAATTTTTCATACCTATTATGCAGAGAAAAATATGCATATCTTAAATTGAATAGATTTACCATAGAATCCTGATAAGCTTCACCTGTTGTTAATTTTCTTCTGAAATGAAAATACAACCAAGCAAGAGAAACAGATGTCTAAGGACATCCTTTCAGAAAGAGAGTTTTAAAATTAAGTCTTCTCACAGATTTTGAGCTTAAGCAAAAACATATTGAAGCTCATTGAGATCCCTCATAAAATTTAACAGAATCCAATACATAATACCTCTCACAAGACAATCACAGGCTTTGAGCTTTTACTGTAAGTGCAATCAGAACACAGTTGGACACTCAAAAGGTGCTTTTTTAAAGAAGGTGGATTATGCAAGTGAGTGCTTGAGAGGCAAACAGAAAAGAGGAAGGGTTTAGAGGAGCAAAGTAAAGGCAGAGGAAGAG
>NW_010579562.1:183984-196064 GCF_000705375.1 Tinamus guttatus
TTCCTGCTAGGCTGAGCATCTCCCTTTGCCTCCTCTCAGCCCCATAGCCCAGCAGAGCTGCTGTCATCATGTACTGCAGCTATTGCTGCTGAGGCCAGGGAACTGGGACTGGGAACTGGGAGTTTTGCAGACTGCTCAGGTCTGTTGACTGCAGAGTCTAAGGGACAGAACTCAGTTTGTCTCTATTTCCCTTTTTTTAACGCATTTTGAATTTTGCTGAATTTGAGCTTACAGGAAGATACTGTCAGGCTGCCATAATTCTATACAGTAAACACACAATAAATTACTTATCAGAACACATGATGTGTCACAGCAGCAGGAGTAAAAATAAAAACTCAGTTTTAGTCTTTTGCACTCCTTATTTGAATAGTTTACTTGCATAGCTCAGATGACTGCAAGTTGTTCATCTTACAATCTGTAGTTCATTTGGCTTCGCATCCCCCTCAAGGTGGCAAAGTGATAAAGGCCCCAGCTCCCGAAAGCGCGAAATTCTAACTCTAATCACTGGAAGTGAACTACCTAAACATTTGCAAATATTAGAACCCATCCAGCTCTCAAATGTAAGGGCTAGGCGGGCGCTGTGGGGAGCCCCGCACCACATCTGCCCTCCAGCGGGAGCGAGGAGCCATGGAGCCAGGATGGACGGACATTGCTAAGTGGGAGCCAGAGGAAAACAGGGTTAGGAATTAGGGTTAGGCTTAGACACAGTTGGGGTTAGGGCAGGGTTTGGGTTAGGGTTAGCATTAGGGTTATACTTAGGGTTAGGGTTAGGTTTAGTGTTAGGTTTGGGCTATGATTAAGGTTATGGGTTAGGGTTAGGGATATTTAGGTTTAGAGTTAGTTTACGTTAAGACATAAACTTACTCTAAAGTAAGACCTACTTAAGAGATCATGTACCCAATCCATCTATTGGGAGGCAAAGCTAAATTTAAGCAAGCTGTAGTAGTCCATGGCAAAAAAGTGTGGCACAGCTACGTGATCCCATTGAGTCCTGCCCCTATTCCTCCAGGCCCGCCTTGGCCTGCAGTGGGATGTAGACCGCATGCAAAGCCGCCCAGGAAGACCACGAGTGGTTGAAGGGGACTTGGCATCACCACAGGCCTGAGCACTCAGACCTGCGATTTGCTGTTGTGGTCCTCGAAGAGGAGGGCATTGCCAAGTGCTGGGGAGAGCAGTGCTGTGTTTCTGTGTGTGAACTACAGGGCTGTTCCAACTAATGCAAGTCAGGGAGCTGAACAAACCGGAGCACGCTAGCACAGCCTGTACCTGACGGGCATTGCTTTAATACGTTCCTGTGCTCAAATAATGGGGACTCCGCAGTCTCCATAGCTACACTGTTTTAAAGCTGACTGCTGATAAACATGCCTTGATTTTTCAGCAATTGTATAGTGTTTTCATCTTTACAATAGAAGGGAGTCATCTTGCCCAAGGGTGCATATCTGAGAGTTGGTTGTCAATGTCTAGACTCATCAACCTAGATTCCCCTTATAGCCATCTGAAAGAAACAGGCACCTCCAGGGTGTGAATCATCCATCTATTTTAGAAGAGTTGTTAACTGGAGAAAGATATATTTCTAAAATACATACCCCCAAAATGATTAGAGTTGTACTGGGCATGATATTTGTGTTCTGTGGGAAATGGAATTCAGAATTTGCTTTCTTCAACACAACGATGAAGAAAACATAGTTCAAATTTTAAAGATAATTATATATTTGAAAATTTACCCTTGTTCAGTAAAGTTGAAGTGGTTCTTTCCAGTGTTTATGTCACGTGTTTTAATTCATAATTGAGAAAATTATGTTTGGAGATGAAAAGTAGTTCTTGTGATTCAGTAAGAGCCCATCATGGTGCTTCAAGATAGATTGGTTTTATTTGATGAGAGGTCACAAAACTGGTCCGTTTCTACAGGAGGTTTTTATTTCAATGGAATGATATTTTTATGGAAAAAAAATGAAAATTATATTTTCTGCCAAGCTGTAGAAGTTATTTATGCATGCGCAGACCTATGTAAAGGTTTTTTTTTAACTAGAGACCCTCTTTATAACAAAAATCTTATTTCAGTTAACAAAAGTATGCTAACTTTCCCTAGGCTAAAAAGCTATGGCATAGTTTTGAGATATGCCTTATCTTAGAAAAACAGGCTTCTAATAAAAGCAAAATAATCAGTCACATAAGATTACCTTGCACCAGTTTTCCTCGCAATTGTCCTGCCATGGACAGTGTACTTAGATATCATAAATGCTTTATTTTCTTGTGACCAAGTGAAGACAAAGAAAATAAATAGAATTATATAATAAAGAGAATTTAAGAGTGTATTTTTACTGATCTCCTTGTCAGAGTTGAATTTAGGTATTTGAGCCTTGTATTATAAATTAATACTGTGTGTTAAGCTATCCTAGACTGTGAAGCTAATACATCGAGCCATTGTGTGACAATAACAAGTTCTGACAGTCTAACCGAATAAGGAAAAGTTTCACAGAACTAGGTGCCTGGAAGAAAGACATCAAAGTTGACATATGACTTCCAGTTAACTTGTTTCCTTCTCCAAGGCATGTTCTAGTGATGCTGAGGGACAGATGTTAAATGGAGCTAGACAGAATTGAATACACTCCAGTAAGTATCTTTCTGATAGAAGAGTCTGCTCATCAGGAAGAGAGAAGAAGCATTTTTAGGGAAGTCTGAATGATATTTTAAAGCTTGTTCAGACATACAATGTGGGATTCATCTCACCTAAGTGTGAACAGCCTACCATGTCAGATTTGCACTGGAGAGCATCACTCTTTATGGTCAATAGAGAGACGTGGGTATTTTTAGGACACATTTTAGTTGTGTGCTTTAGGATGAGCTGCATCATGCCTAAAAAACGTTTGTTTGTTTTCAACAGATTAAAGAGGAAGTCGAGGGTAAATAGCTTAGAAATACTTGCAATGGACCTATCACAAACCTTTAGTGCAGTTTCAGAATTTGACTAACTGTATTACCATCTTCAAAATACTGTATAATTCATTTGCCATTTTGAGGATATTGATCTTTTTTCATCAGCCAATGCCAGATATTTTCTATAAGCTAATTACCTACCTGTTTGAGAGAGTAGTGAAAGCTGAAACATATACATGATATGCTAGTTAGGAAGAACCTGACACATTTAAATGAAGCCAGAAAAAAAGAAAAGATCTTATCTACTTGTAAGCTGTATTCACTTCTTGCCAGAATAAAAACAAATTGAATTAACAAGAGCATAAGAATAAAAAAGGCATTCAACTTATAGTTCCTAGTATAATATCATACTACTCCCACAGCATCTATGTTTCCTGTTTATAATACTGCAGCATTCAATAGATACTGGGGTTAAACTCAACTTTTGCACCGATTTGCAGCATCAAGTCTTTGAGGGCGCTACCAGCCTCCTCCAGGGCCTCCCCCTGCCCTTCCCATGGTCCAGGACCCCATTTCAGCCCACTCCCTGCCTCAATGACATTGTGGCTGTGCCTGTCCCCAACTGAATCCCTGGCCCTGGCTGGTGGATGGTTTTCGGACCCGTGCTGTAACCTTATCTCTGTCTCTGCCTCCTTTTGCTCCTGACAGGGCTCCCTAGATGGACCCTGACCTGTTTTTTCACGTACTGTGTTAGGGGCTGTTGATGGATCCCACTGCCAGCACCCAGCTCCCTGCACTGCACTCAGCCCCTCTGAACGGCTCTGCAGCATGGGAGACACCAAACCTAGCAGACTCACTGTCTGTCAGGAGGCACCTGGTGAGATAAGAAATTAATCTGATGAAGAAGGCAAAAAATACCATCAGAATGAAGGATACAAACCAGGTTATGTTCTTCAAGATCTGTGACTAGCAGGTTTAAAGGATGAGAACATGAAGTAGTGCAGCAGCGAGAAGAAAACTTTTCAAGTGAGGAGGAAGTGCTTACTCTGTAAGAACAAAAAACAGGTAAAATAGCTCAGACCAAAGCTCCACCTGGTCACATATTTTCTTTTGTTTCCAACAGAGACCATATGTAAATGCTTAAGTAAGAACTAAGAACAGTCAAGTATTCCCACCTGATTCTCAGCCTCTAACTGTCTTCATTTAGGGAAGTTCCTGTCCTACTTTTGGTTTCTATTGATTGTCACCCTCCTATTTAACTTGTCTATAAACTTGTCTAGTGGCCCTTTGAAATCAGGTCATTTCTCTGCACCCTTCGGCAAAGTGCTCCCTGGTAGCTATAGGAACTTTCTGCACAAAAAAGAACACCAGCTTTTGCTCCAAATCTGGCTCCTGTTGTTGTCTCTTAGGGAGTCAATCAGAGATGAGCGCTTATATATATGTTCGACTGTTTAATGAGATAAGATGGCCACTTCTTTCTAAACTACATTCACTGAAAAGTCAACTTTATAAGCACTTTGACCATTAAACTTAGGTGTTTGGCCCTTTCCATGCTTTTAATATCAGGGCTATTGTTCTGCTTTGAAAGTATCTTTTAAAGTATCTTTGACAGTATCTTACTCAGTGTATCAGAAAGAAGACAGAGATGCTGCAGCACTTTATTCCACAGCATGTTATTCCAACCTGGTTAAATTCTAAGCACCTATGGCATACAAGAGCTTTCTCAACCACTTCCAAACTGGCTGCTATTTACCATACTAACTCATTTTTCTGCTTTTTTCTTTCTTTTTTTTTTCCCCCTTCCTTTTTCATAGTGGTCTGGTTTAGTCAAACAACGTAACTATCTCCTTCTTGTGGAACTGTTTTGCAGTGCTATTTGTTTTTCAAGGAACATGCTAATCAATCCACTTTTTGGAATTCCAAAAGCCTCAGAGACTGTCCCTATCATTTTCCATTGGTGAGACAATGCCAGGGAGAAGGCAAAGTTGCCTTTCCTCTCCCTTTACATTGGCTTTATCTGAAAGAAACCAGTCAGTTTTCATCTACAATTCAAGAATATCTGAACTCTAATTTCCACATAAGATGATAAATTCATTCTAGAAATCCAGAGAGTAATTTTGGATTCCAACATGAAAATAATATTAGAATTATGAAAATTACTAAAACGAAGTAGTATTTTTTAAATTAAGTATTTTTATATTTTACCCTTTCTTCTGCATTTAATGAAAGGTTAAAAGCATTGAGTGAAATGTAGTCTTTATAACAGAAGCAATCCAGAGAGAACTTAACAATGAACTTCCTTTGCTCAGCATAAACAAAACAAGCAAACACGCATCTTTGCTTTTGTTGCTCCAGAAATACCCTTCACCAAAGCAACATTTCCAGTTTTGTTTCCATGACAATATGCGTGACTTTTACGAAAAGCTGTGGATTTTTTTGCTTTGGATGTGTGGCTGAAACAGCAACATTTCATTTGCCTGTCAGTCTGCTGCTCCTCACGAGTCATGAGAATCCTTACTCAAGGTTTGTTTGCTTGAAAGAAGTTCTGCACTATCTCAAACTTCAGTAAATACAAATTTTTCATCTTTCCTTTTTCTTTTACCTCATTCTCAGACACCTCTGCGTAAGAAGAGTATCTTTACTCATTTCTATTTTTTTTCTTTATTAGAATAGCTCTTTGTTTTATTGTGAATTATTAAATAGCATGTTTTTCCTTCTTTTCTGTTTCATTTTTTTGCTTTGCTTTGGTTTCCTGCTCTTTCTCTGTTCCGTACTTTACATTCTATTTTTCTTCTATTATACATCAATAAAATCTTCTTATTGCTTCAGCAAAATTTCTCCCCAAAGTCTGTGACTTTATAACTTGCTACAATTTGATATTTGTTAAGGATGATGAGAAAGGGAACCTATTAATGCATTTTCACACACACATAATTAGTCCATTGAAGTTAGTGCTCCAAAACAATGACACCAAGACCTCAACTGAATTTTAAAAATCTTGATAACTGTGTAGGAATAATTAAGCAATAGGTCTAAAAATCCTCACATTCCATAGTGAAAATGAGTTGACTCTTGTTAAGGAGAAATTCCCAGATGGTCAGCTGTTGTTTTGCTTCTTTTGCGGGGGAGAGGGAGGCAGGCCTGGGAGCTGCCTGATCAGCCTTTGCATGTTACTAGTGACTTGTGTTAAACTCTGTTCTGATCCGGCAAGGTGATTTTGTCATTATTTTTTTTTTTCTCCAACTGAGACCAAATCAAATCTCTCTAAAGTTAAAAGGGGGAGTATTTATATCATTGCTTATTTTGAATGTAAGATCATTTTAAGCTATGAAATAGTCTAAATTTTATGTTATTTTGTGCATCATATTTATTTCTGCTTATCTAATTCATCTCTGCCTTTTTGAAAAATTAACTAAAATCCATTTTGTGTGGCATAAATGAAGTACATATGCTTAGATATTCCTGTATTATTTATGCATTGATTTTTGTATTGCTGCCTACTCTACCTCAAAAGGCTAACATCTTAGAGACATGTGCTGGAAAGGAAGGAATAAGCATAAAATGGATTGGATGTGGTTCAAGTGGAAATATCTGCTGTGTTATAAATGGCATATCCTGAATCATCAGCAAATAGCTAGAGCTACTGTCATAATACAGTGGAGACCAGCAACTGGACCCTTACCTTTCTAAATGGATGACAACCAAGGACACATTTTATATGTCCACTGTCCTTTGCCACACCTGCACACCGCAGATCTTCTACAGATATCTTGATTTGTACAGATACCTCCTATACTGTTGAGATCCTTATAGCCTTCTTTTCTAGTGGCCTGTGCAGTATCTGACAAAAATGTCATCAACGTGAATGAGCAATTGTGGTTCCAGGAGATTTCTGATCAAAGTATTTCAGTAAAAAATATGGGTTTTTTTGTTGTTGTTTGTTTGTTTTTGCCACGTCCTGCTCCTAATACTAACTCCTGGAGCCTTCTGGCATGTCTCAAGTTCATGGAGTGGGCTTGCTTTAGACTCCTGTTTCCACTTGTCAGAATATTTCAAGCGTTTGACCACTTCAGCATTTCCATTTCTGTCATGGGGATCTCCTTTCGGATGTTAATCAATCTCTATTCCATGCACAAGAATGAAGTATAATACCGATTCCTACAGTCATCATTATCTTCTTTTATTTGCGTTTAGTACATTCAGTGCACTTACTTAGACCCTGAGCCTGGCATCAGCAGCAACCATATGGTAGCCAAGGTATTTGCAATTCCTTTCTTCTCCTAATCTGCTTTCTGGGCTGGGCCATGCTTATCTGATTTCAGACTTCCAAACTGTCACCGTCTATCTGGTCACTTTTGAATCTCTTTGTTCTGGTGCAGGTTGAGTTGGAAGGACCAAAAAATCTGCAGAATCTAGTAAAGAACTTACAATATTTATGATCACAAAAATTGATTCATTTCCAACTCTTGATCAGGGGAATGATTACTAGGATAGCGTGGTAAATCCTCATTTGAGGTATCATATGTAGTCCTATCCAGGCATGTGCACGAAAGCTGGAATGCATTTTTGAAATGGACATCTAGGGAAATGGAGAGCCCTTGGGAGATTGGCTTTTAGTCTAGAAAATCAAGAGCGGGAAGGAGATATGATCACTGTCTATAAATATAAAGATCAATGTAGGAAGAGAGCTTTTTAAACTAAGGGGCAGGATAGATGAAGAGAATTTGGCATGAATTAAACAGAGGCTTGAAACTCAGAAGAATTCTAGCACTCAAAACATTCAGGTTCTGGAATAGTCTTCTAACAGTAACAAAGTAAAAATCCAATAGCTTTTAAGATGGAGCTTGATTAAATTATGAAAGAGATTGTATTATATGTTTGCTTGCAGCATTTAGGGCTGGATGTTACCCGGGAAGTTCTTTGTGGTTTACCTCCTATTTTTCTACTGTAGTATATGATCCATCAAACCAGCCCTCCTGCTCCGTTAATAGATTCAAAGTGTGAAAAAGCAGTACCCATGACAGCTATGTGACTGCAGCATGAATGAAAACCACTGATTGTAAGGAGTTTGCAAGAATCTTGTTCTTCTCAGGGCAAAATGATCCAGTCCATGGCCTATTGCATAGACCTAGAGAGACTTATCACAGACGGGCATGTAATTCATTTTCTTGGTCAATATAAAAAGGGACTGTCTTAACCAAGGGATCCTTTTAACCAAACAAGGGGAAGAAATCAAGCCAGTAGTTCTGTATACCCGTGGCCATGTTAGGTAATGAGTTGGGTGATGAGACACTTTGACAAGAGTCCCTGCTTTGCTGCAGACTTTGAGCACAAGAATATCAAGACTTCAGCTCTTCAGAGGACAGTCGACCTCATTTGGACCTGCTGAAAGGGTCCTAGCCAGTATAAAACACTGCAGGTAGCAGGGTTGAAGCATTTTGCTATGAAGAAGGGCAGGTTTCATCTCATGTAATCTCAGATTCCTATGGCACAAGCATTTACCACAGGGGTTAATCATCCTGGTCTTTCTCTTTGTCAACAGAGAATAAGTAAGTATTTTTTCAGGCACCATTCACCTGACCTATTTTAGACATTTTCTTCAAGATGATATAGATGGTATTCTAACATAGATTCCCACATTTACCAGAAAGACCCCTACACTCCTTACACTAAGGGGGTTAAAATCCAAGAACAGTCCAAAACACTCAGGACACAGGACTTGCTCTCATTTATGATGTTCATTTTTAAATGGCAATATCTCAAGCATCAGGAAGCATTTTAACTAAGTAGTTTGGAATCCTTTCTGGTTAGATTATTTTTTAGTCTGCTAGAAGTGATGGAGTAGACAGGAAGAGATGGAAGAACTAGTAACATTATTGCCACTAAAACCAGATAAGGCAATTAAAATGCGTATGCATATGGAGCTGCTCTGCTTATATAGATAGCTCTCCTGGAATGTTTAGTTTCTGCAATATATCTAACTGGGGACTTTATTGTAAAGTCTCATAACTTCAAATTAGGAATGCTGGTTGCTGAGTTATCAGGGATGGTTTTATTCTGTAAACAAAAGCAAGATGATCTGAAAATAACCACCACCAAGAGTCAAATAAGTCATATATTTTCTTTTCAAGTTCTAGCTCTTCTTAGGCAGAGCTAAAAGGATCCATGTTATTTTCACATCATGAGATGGCAGTACAGTGAAGGTTTGTTTTAAAGTCAGTTAAACTAACAATCCAGGACGAAACCTTGTCCATCTTCTCTGAGGGTTAAAGACTAGTCTACAGCAGAGCACCTGTGTAACTTGCTTTTACAGGAATTCTTACCTCTTGTGTTTTGGCAATCTGAGATGGATTTTGATCATTCAGATTCTCTGGAAGAAGAAAAAGGAGATAGAGAAAAAAAAAAAAAAAGTGGATTTTGAACAGGGAGAGGTGGCAGGCTGTTTGTAAGGAGAACAGAAAATGTGATGGTAGTGCTACTGGACAAAGGAAGTGTTAAATCTCAGAGATGTGGAAGGCAGGTCT
Source organism: Tinamus guttatus (assembly GCF_000705375.1). The sequence continues at coordinate 193,386 of NW_010579562.1, forward strand.
TGCCTGTGGAGTTAGTTTACCAAAGAAAAAAGAAAGGGTCTATGGCCCAATTGAAGAAAAAAACTCACCAGCTTAAATAACAAAATAGTTTTCTGCATGGCTTTTTGTTTCCAGTAACACAACAGACAAGATTCATCCAGCAGAGATGACACTAGTGGAATGAATTTTTATGATTCTTTTGGACAGTGACCATTATACAGCTAAAATGTTTACATTATTATCCTGATCTCGCTGTCTTTGATGTCTATGAAAAACAACCAGTAACTTCAGAGAGAGTTCAAGAACATGGAAATCCACCACATAAAGAGTATTAGGACTGGCACATGGCTCCTGAGAAAACAATTCCCAAAAACTCACAGACACTGATTCTCATGGGTTCTATGTCAGAATTCCTCAAGCAGTACAAGCAATGTAAGGTAGACAAGGGCAAGTTATTAGTGGGCATTAAAGAAAAGGATGGTTCCTGGGGCATGTGGCCTTAGTAACTAGTACGTAGCATTAGCAATTAGTATGGGATGACTATTAATGTGTTTTATGAGCACTCTCACAGCACAGGAGGAAATGGAGCTACACAGCTGTATGGCCCCAATTAATGGCTTTTGTGCGGGACTTTTGGTCCTAGAAAAGAGTCTTATGAAATTCTCCTGATACCCCTTAAAGATTATAAGAATTACATGAATATCTGCAACTAGCAGTGAAGCTCATTTAGTCAAAGAAAAAGTGTCCCTGTAAAATCCTAGTGCAATCTAACTCTGAAATATGGTTTCCACAGAGTCCCAGCCAACTATTTGTTCAAAAATGTGAAAGATAAGATACAGTAAAAAAAACACAGTCTTTCCTATTTATATAGCTAGTCAGTAGGAATTTTGCAGTGTCTATCCCTTGACAATGCAAACTGTTGCTGGAGGCGTGGCAGCTTTCAAGAATCCATCCCAGGCTCAATTCTCTAATGAAGAGAAAGGCAACCTACCCAGAAAGGTGTTCCATTCCGTAGGTGGGTTAATGTAAGAAACGCTAGTGTGGCAGTGCATGGGCAAGCCTGCCTGCAGAAGCTGTGTCTGTGTACGGTATCGTCTAGCCCCGTTGAGCTTGCAAGGATAGGAGACGCAGGGGTGTGGTGAGGAACTGTCAGCTAGGCCTCATTTCCTTATTTAAATGATTACATACCAGGATAACCTATACTTAAAAACATAAAACCTAATGAATAAGCAATAAGACTACTTGACCTATATTCAAGGCAATTGCTACCTTTTATCCTATCCCCTATATTTGAGTTCTGCTTCATTCAGCTTTAGCACAGCGTGGTGTTTTGTGAAGCAGCGAGCTCTGCTCACGGAGAGTCCTCTCTCTCCAATAACCTCACAGAGCAGCAGAGCCTTTACCATCATCAAACATCACCTTTGCCATTCTTGTCCTGCTAGTTTGAGAGATGTATTTTGTCAGGAAATTTCTATACCTTTGAAAATGTAAGTGAATTATTTGCAATGAAAAAATATAAAAATGCCATTTACCTTTTCTATCTTTGCCATTGCTGAGGCTTCCTGACTGTGACAGTTTTTGTCATAAACACATATGCTCGACCTCCTTTGAGTGCAACCAGTGCCCAAGGGAGCAGGAAAACAAAGACATTCATGATGTGAAAATACTCGTTTGCTGTAGTTATTGCTTCTCTCATTTGCATGTTTTCTTTTTCCTTCTAAGCACCATCACCTTGAAACAATAGGCACATCAACTGTGCAATGATTTTGAGCAGAATCAGAAAAAGACTGACATAGAATGCAATCAGCAAGGAATTAAAGAAGGTGTTTAATTAATGGCAATCAACACAGCTTTGTTGACTGTGTGTCCTATCAAACAAATTTGATATTGTTTATAGTGAGATTAAAAACATTGTTAATACAAGTAACTGGTAGAGTATATTTAGATTCATGACATCATGATAAAAACAAAGAAAGTACAAAATCGATATTGCCTACTTCAAGTAAATTAAAAACTAGCAATCTAATAGCTTGCAAAATTTGCACATGTAAATTGAAAAATGTAACCTGAAAATCATCCATGAAAGTGTTGTAAGTGGTCCTGCACAGATTTGCTCTTTACCTAATTTTGTTCAATGTCTTTATTAAACTGGGAAAAAATATAAAATCACTGCTGACAAAATTTGAAGAGGACCTGTATCTTGGTAAATATACAGGGTAAGTAATGTTTGAATAAATGAGACAGATACAACCCTGGAATGTCCGCTGTATAAGGTGGGCTTATGTGAGCTGCCTGTTTTACATTGTCAAAGTGATGTACTGCATTTGGAAATAAAGGACTGGACTTTGCATGGCAGCAAGGTTAAAGATTTAGCTACAGATAAAAACAAGACTTTGGCTTTTCAGTCTCCAAATAACTTTTTATCAGTTTTATCCTGACTCTTTAATTATCACAGATTCACAGAATGGTTGATGTTGGAAGGTACCTGTAGAGATCATCTAGTCCACCCCCCCTGCTCCAGCAGGGACACCCAGAGCACGTGGCACAGGGTGGCGTCCAGGCGGGTTTGAAGATCTCCAGAGAAGGAGACTCCACAACCTCTCTGGGCAGCCTGTGCCAGGGCTCTGTCACCCTCACAGCAAAGAATTTATTCCTTACATGGAGGTGGAACTTCCTGTGTTTCAATTTGTGCCCATTACC
>NW_010579562.1:196161-220603 GCF_000705375.1 Tinamus guttatus
TACTCCTGGTGCGGCCTCACCAGAGCTGAGGAGAGGGGCAGGATCCCCTCCCTCAACCTGCTGCCAGCGCTCCTCCTGATGTAGACCAGGATCCCATTGGCCTTCTTGGCCATGAGAGCATATTGCTGACTCATGGTTAACAAACATAGCTTCCCAGCCCCTCTACCCCAAGCCTGTAGCTCTGTATGGGGTGGTTGTGGCCAAAGTCAGGACTCGGCACTTGGCTTTGTTGAACCTCATACAGTTGGTCTCAGCTCATCAATCCAGCCTGTCCAGATCCCTCTGTAGAGCCTTCCTACCCTCAAGCAGATCAACTCTTCCTCCCTTGGAAGCTTGGTGTCCTCTACAAATTTTCTGAGAACTCAATCTCCTCATCCAGACCATTGATAAAGATATTAAAGAGGACCAGCCCCAACACTGAACCCTGGGAAATACCACTTATGACCATTCGCCAGCTGTATTTCACTCCACTCACCACCACTCTCTGCTGCCATCTTCTCCAGGAGAAGGCAGTGGGATATTATCAAGGGCCTTGCTGAAGTCTAAGCAGACCATGTCCACAGCCTTTCCCTCATTCACTAGGCGAGTCACCTGGTCATAGAAGGAGATCATGGTGGTCTGGCAGGACCGGCGTTTCATGAACCCGTGTTGGCTGGGCCTGATCCAGGTTGTCCCACACATGCTGTGTGATCACCCTCAACATGATCTGCTCCATAACTTCCCCTGATACAAGATCATGCTGACAGGCCTGTAGTTCCCCGGATCCTCCATCTGACCCTTCTTGTAGATGAGTGTCACACTGGCCATTCTCCAGTCGCCTGGAATCTCTCTGGTTGACCAGGACTGCTGATAGATGACAGAGAGCAGCTTGGCAAGCACCTCTGCCAGCTCCCTCAGAACCCTCAGCTGCATCCCATCTGGCCCCATAGACTTTGAGTGTCCAAGTGGAGTAGCAGGTCACTGCTTCCTCCTGCATCATGAGGGTTTTTTTTCTGCTCACCATAGGTGTCTTCTAGCTTGCTATCAAGTACCTTGAGGATAACTGATTATAACAGGGTATTAAAGACTTAGGCAAGGAAGGCATTAAGTAGCTCCTTATCCTCATCCTTGGTGGCAATGTTCCCCACTGCATCCAATAAAAGATGAAGATTCTGCTTGGCCCTCTTCTTCAATGTTTTTGTAGAAACATTGTTTTGTTATCTTTTACAATGGTGGCCAGATTGAGTTCTAGCTAAGGTTTTGCCTTTCTAATTTCCTCTCTAAATACCCTACCAATGTCCCGGCACTCTTCCTGAGTTGTTTGCCCCTTCTTCCAAATTTGGTAAATTTTCTTTTTTTCTGTGAGTCTCAAAAATAGTTCTCTATTCAGCCAGGGTCGTCTTCTTCCCTGCTGGCTCCTCTTTTGGCACATGGGTAAGGCCTGCTTCTGAGCCTTTAATATTTCCTCTTGAGAAATGTCCAGTCTTCCTGGACTCCTTTGCTCTTCAGGACTATCTCCCAAGGGACTCTGTTGCCCCAAACAAAGTCCCAAATAGGCCAAAGTCTTGAAGTCCAAGGCAGCAGTTTTGCTGATACTGCTCCAGATTTCACCAAGAATTGAAAGCTATCATTTTGTGGTCACTGCGCCCAACACAGCCTCTGACCACCACCTCTCCCACCAGTCCTTCACTGTTCACAAAGAGCACATCCACAGCAGGGCACCTCTCCTGGTAGGCTCGCTTACCAGCTATGACAATAAGCCACTCCACACACTCCAGTGTCTCTGTCGTGTCTCTTTTGTGCTGGAGAGCTGCAGCAGGAGTCAGCAGAGCAGCAGGGGTGGCCCCAGCAGGGCTGAGCAAGGAGAATATCAGTCCTCTCCACCTCCACATGCATCTGGAGCTGCTGGCAACACCTTCCCTAATGCGGCCCAGGAGAGCATTGGCCTTCTTTGCCACAAGTCTGCCTGCTGCCTCATGGTGTCTTCTTGTCCACCAGGATCCCCAGGCCCTTCTGTAGCAAGCTGCTTGGCAGCCGATCAGCCATAGCATATTATATATATATATGAATATACATATACATATATGTAAGACATATATATGTTATCAGTAGAATAAAATCAGTCTATAATGGTAGACTCATCTATTGTAATTAACGTAGGAGGTCTGGTCTCTTTTTTTCACACAAATTGTGTTTATGATTATTAAAATGATAGTTAATTCCTGATTAATTTATGCACTACAAAATCTATTAAAATCATGAAATCTACCAGAAGCAGAATTTTAGATCACAGAAAAAAAAAAAGTGAGTTGTTATTTTCATTTCTTAATTTTGTAAACTCTGTTAAAAGCACAGTGAAACATAGAAACACTTCAGTGCTTGGCATGATTTCATTTTGTCTGTGAAAAATAATAGCTGAATATTGGTAATTTATGTTCATTACTCTGCATGTTTGGAAGGAAGTTGATTGGCTTTTTAGTAGACTATTGTCCATGAATATAATGGACAGCATGTGGATGCTGTCATAAATATTTGTCGTTTATGTTAGTATCAGTCTGGGTATAGGCCTCTGAAATTAATGGAGCTACACCAATATCAATCACAGGAAAATCAGGTCAAAGAAATCCAAAATGGAAAACAAAACTGCACCAAGCCAGTGCCTGATACATGAAAGGAGTTTAAAAACAAAGTGGAATTACGGATTTTGCATTTCCAAATGTGCCAGTGCCATTTCAACTTAGTTAGCAAGAGTAAAAGTAAAGGCACAATGGTGTGGTCTTGAATGTGTTCTAGCACCTGTGATACAATCTGTCTCCAATTCTTGGAGCTGTTGCACGGTCATTACAGCAGTTACTTATATCAGTCTATACAAGAGATAGATCAGTCTAGCAGAGATTTGCTGTCAAGTGCTACTCTCACATTTGTTTTCAAGAAATATCCATAGTCCTTAAGAGCTCTTCTCATTTCCAAACACTAAGAGTCTTTATAGTTAAAAAATTAGTGAAGTAGAATTCTGCATTGTCTTTGCACATCTGCAAGCAATTATACAAAGTTCAAAGTGGTGAATATCTGAAGAGTATAATAGACAAAATTTAACCCCATTCTCCTTTAGATGGTTTAAATCTGGAGTAAGCCCACGAAACTTGTGGAGCCAAGGCAAAGGAATTAAAAAAAGAAAAAGATACATTTATTTTGAGTTCAGACACAGTGAGCCAAGTAATCCTTTCCCATGCCCTGTATAGTAGAGTGGCAATGCATCCTGTCAGTGATGGTTACCAGCAAAGCAAGGTTTTGACCCATGCCCTGCTGCTCGCACCTTGATTCACATATATGCATTTAATGGTTTCAAAAAGAGGCTTCTCGCTTTGTATATGATTATTCTGGATCTTCTATAAAGATAAGCTAATCCACCAAATCTTGCAATAAGAGGGGTTTGTTTCCCAGAACCGGGAGGCCTTTGGAAGGAACAGGTTTCCATCGTGAGGAACCCAAGTGCAGCCACCAGCGCTGGCCATGGTGCTGAGCGGCCTCCCAAAACCCGCTGTGCAAAGCTGCGAGAAAACGGGATACATTTGATTGGAGTAATTGGACGATGAAAAAGCACTTTTTGGGAAAAAGAACAGTTTCAATGGACTGTGTTCTTAGAGGATCTGTGGTCCAAGAACTCTGCTATTGTTTTTTATGAATAAAACCAACATTTTTTTTATGAATAAAAGCTTTTGTTTTTATTTAAAAGCTATGAATAAAATCAACATTTTCAGTATTTATACTCAAGAATCTGTGTTAATGCCACTGCATAGGAATCTACCTAGTCAGCTCAGGATGGTGTAAATATAAATATTTATATTATATTTATCATATAATAAATATTATTTATTAACTATGGATTTTCTATATTTACTAACATGTTTTCCTCTTTAAACTGCCAGTGATTTCTGTAGTGAAGTAGAATTATCACTTAGCATGGGGAAATCTGTTTGTGAAACAACCAAACCATGCTAGAAGAAGACAAAATAACTTATGTAACATAGGCTTTTGGTGTTTAGGTTGAGAGAGGGCACTAGATTACTCAGTCAGGTCTTTCCTAAATCACCACATTTTACCTTGTCATGAAATGAGAAATTTGTTTGGTCAAAACTTCCTGATGAAAGGAAGGTCAACATAAAAGAATCAAAAACTTTAAATACTCCCTTTTTCTAGTATTCTGGCTTTCTCTGTTAGAGATAAGGATCCTGTATTTTTGGTCTGTAAAACAACATATGCAAGGCTCATCATAATGTACTCCTTACTAAGGTAAGCCCTTTGTAAGTCTTTCATAATATTTGTTTAGCTCTTTCCTGCTCTTTCTCTATTTTTTTCAGCCCTGTTTTTAAGACGTGTACCCCACATGGAGGTAGCATTCTGGTGCCTCCAATGCCATATGCAGAGTAAAAATCATTTACCTTTTTCTATACACTACTCCTCTGTATTTTCACAGTCTGTGCCCGTTCTTTTTGCCATAGGCTCACAAGGAGAACATGGATCCTTTTTCACTGTGACTCTGCAGTTTATTTTGGAGTCACTGCTTTTCAGTTTAGAATCCATTGTTCTGTACAGAGAGATGTGTCTTGCTGTATTAAATTACAGTTTGTTTAAACAGGCAAGCCTACCAGCTGACCCACAGCACACTGACATATCTCCATTCGGTTAGTTACCACCCAGCCAAACCTTGTGTCATCTGCAGATTTCATCGGTGCTGACTTCATATTTACTTTTAGGCTATTGAGGAGACTGCCATAAAATTTATTCACAAGGAAATTCATCAGAGATACCCCAGCCAGGAATGATTTCCTGTTGATAGGCACTTTTGAGAAGTGAGTCTGTTCATTATGTGTTTCACAGGTGTTATGTGCTGCCCTAATCATTTCACTGAATGTCATGAGGTGCTAAGTCAAACTTGTTACTAAAGTCTACATCAAATCACCTCAGTTCCTGTAGCAAGCAGATTTGTTCTAGTGTCAAAAAAGAAAAATGACCAATCTTTTTTTGTGTGTTAACTGAAATTCATACCTTCCTGTCTTTTAATTCTCACTAATGAGAAGATAGTATATCTAAGATTTCATTGCAAATGTCCTGTGATTTTACTCTGGATAGTTCTTAGCCTAACTTGCCTTCACAAAGTATTCCTTGAGTCTTACTTTCAATACATATTCTTGTCTTTAACTTTTCCATTAAGCAAGTGCTCCACAATATCCTTTTTGTCCGTATTGTGTCCAGTTCTGGGCTCCACACTACAAGAGGGATGTGGAGCTGCTGGAGAGAGTCCAGCGCAGGGCTAGGAGGATGATCAGGGGCCTGGAACATCTGCCCTATGAGGAGAGGCTGAGGGAGCTGGGCCTGTTCAGCCTGGAGAAGAGAAGGCTGAGAGGGGATCTAATCAGTGTATATAAGTACCTCAAGGGAGGCAGTGAGGAGGATGGTGCTGGCCTCTTTTCACTGGTGGCCAGCGACAGAACCAGAGGAAATGGCCAGAAACTGAAACACCAAAAGTTCCACAGGAACTTAAGGAAAAATTTCTTAACAGTGAGGGTGACAGAGCAGTGGAACAGGCTGCCTAGAGAGGTTGTGGAGTCTCCTTCTCTGGAGATCTTCAAAACCCGCTTGGATGCAGTCCTGTGCCACGTGCTCTAGGTGACCCTGCGTGTGGAGGGGGTTGGACTAGATGACCTCTAGAGGTCCCTTCCAACCTTAAGCATTCTATGATTCTATAGTCTATCCTGTACTATTCAGAGCAGCCCAAGCTGACTCACAGAAGATTCAGTATTTGTTGTCCCATAACTACTGATACTTACATATATTCCCTGTGTCATTCTTCAAACCACGGGGAATTTTTAACATGTATGTATCCTAGGTACTGAAAGATGAGAGGTGAAATGAGAATTGTACTGTTTACAGTCTCAAAGAAAGTCACATCTAGAAGTGTGTACTGCTAATAAATCAGCAAGAAGATTCAAGAAAGCAGGTTAGTAATGTTTAGACTGCAGTACTACATAATAGACCTTTTTTCATAGCTCCTGAGTCTCAAGAGATTGCTTGTCTGGTAGAGATAAAGATTGATATTTCAGGTCAAAAATATACATTTGTTTAAGTAGAGAGGCTTACTAGATGACCCACACCACACTGACATATCCGTATTCAGATTCTGCCAACCCTTCTGTCATCTGCAAATTATAGTGTATACTGTTGCATTTTCAAACTGAGCATAAATACTTACAGTAAAAAAGTTCTAATTTGGGTACAAATGAGAAAATCGAGGAAATTTTGAGATAAAGTAACCATTCAATCTTGAATAACCCCCTTTACTTTCATAAATTTTTGTGAACACATATTGTTGTCTAACCAGGGACCATTTTATGCGCCATATGTGCTGCAATACTGAAGGATAATCCGCTAACACTACAACAAAAGACTAAACTCTGAAGTTACCTACATCTCATTAATCAACAACAGCAACTTTATATTTCACCTATACTTAACTACTTACTTAGTGGCACTAAAAGAATGCCTTTTTCCTATCAGGAAAAAAATATATCAGGATGAATGTTTTGTTTACTATGTTTTGTTGTTCTGTTTTACCTAGGTAAAACAAAATATCCACTTAATTCTAAGTGGTTTATTAGTTTGTTATTCATTTTATTATTTGAAATTCATTAGGATGACAGTTGTACTCCACTGTAAAAAAAATGAGAAAACATGACTTATAAAGCATACAATGTGGAGGTTCTCATATTTTGTCTCTTCTATGAGCCAATACTAAAAACTTCCTGAAAAGACTTATCTGCAACACCCATAAGTGTGCAATGATATGGAAAACAAAGTTTTCCTAACCAGAACTAATTTGGCATCTTATAGCTGGAAATAAAAACATTGATGGCTCTTGGAGTTTCACCAGATCTCTAAATAATGCTTCGCAAGAAAATGAACTTTTGACAACTTGCTATTGCCTTTGCCTTCAGTGTAAAGAATTTCACACTTTTAAGCAAATATTCACCCCCCTAGTAATTTTCATTATCTCTATAAATTTATATTTTTAGGTACATATTTCTATTTTTAGGTAAACATGATAGTACCTCAGATGTTCAAAGCAGACAAAACCATGCTGAAATTCATAATTCAGCTAAAGGTTTGGGTCTGAAGCTTACAACGCAAATACAGAAAGCAATGAGAGGTCCTAGACTGAACGCTGTATTAAAAGTAAACACATTAGTATGAAAGCACCATCCTATCTGCACTCTCTCGCTCACCTCTACTTTAGAAAATCTTGTATATACAAATGTGTTTTACAGACAAAGCTCTGAGAAGAGGGAGTCATATAACATACATGAAAATGTAACAAAGAGCTTTGAGTTTCACTACTACAGGATACTTCCAGGATACGATGGCTCTTGGTGGCTTTTTGCTGTGGGTCACCTCTTCCAATCAAGTGTAGAGGTCACAACTTTACCCTTTGCTGCTGACACACTGGAAGACCTAAAAAGGACTAGTCTGCATGAAATGGTCTTGCACAAAGTGAGGAAATGATACATTGTCCTGATTCAGTGTCCTAATGTAAACACTTGGATGATCTATTTTTCTTTTTCTTTTTTTTTTTTCCTGTATTGCATAACAAATACTGGTGTTACCTTATTCGAATGCAACTATTCAAATCCAGCAACAGTTGCAGTAAAGCAAGACAGCCCACAGACTATTCACTTCACTAAAAACTGCAATGAGCAGGCACTGTCAGGATCTTGCCCAATATCAACATTAGACTATTTTCTCCCCAGGTAAAATTTTTGGAAGCTAGTAGTGTTCATAATTTCCCTCTACAGTTTCTCCCAATGCACATTTCCTTTTAGGACATGCATGTGCTTTCCCACTCACTCGTGTGGGAGTCAGCGCTGTCAAGAGATTTGTTTTCCTGCTACTTTATACTGTAAGACTGTTAGAATTACAGCATCATATTAATAAAAATTGCATATAGTTATAAAAACTTTAAGGAAGCTCTTGAATCATTGTGAGAACAAAGTTGCCCATACATTTATTGACAGGCAATGCCATCTTAAGAAAACTAACCATAGTGATGCTTTTCTCCTGACAGCCATTAGAAACAGGAGATATGGTATATAGTGAACACAGCCTGAATAGCTGAAGATCTAGGACCTCCACCCATACACAAGTGTATACAGCACAAGTGTTTGCAAGTGTGCTGGCCCATGAGCTCAATGTAAGGTCTGACCAAGGCTCAGGTCCTACTGTTGGCCCGAGCTACGCTCAGCCGTAGACTCATAAGTGTCCCCAGATCTGTTCCTTGATGGTCGTGACTTGCTGGCCAGACCTGGATTGACCTCAGATCCAGCTTGCCACTTTGCATGTATGTGATCACTGGACTGTTGGCTGAGCCTGTTACTGCCACCAAGTTTCCTCTGTTTGCTTTGCTTAGATATTGTGTCTGTGCCCTTGTCAGTGAGGACACTGCTCCTGCTCACACTGTGGTCGTTTCATCTTCTCTCATGAAGTGGCACTATTCTTGCTGCTCCTTATTCTGGCACAGAGTACACTAATTAAAGCAGAAGCCTAGGAATCAAAATTTCCATCCATTTTCAGTTTTGCTACTGGCTCCCTATTAACAGGGCAATCACTTTGTCTCTGTGCTTTCCAGTTGCTGCCTGTATTAACAGGCCTTGTAGTTAGCTACTGAAATCTTCTGCTTTGATTCTTTTCAAATGAGGTTGCAGTTTAGGAAGCTTTAATTTTTTTTTTTTTTCTGGATTAGAGATCAAAACCACCCAAATGTCTCAAAGCAACCTTTAATTGCTTGGGATTTAATCCTCAGTGTGCAGCTTACTCTCAAACTATCTCAGTATTTATACTGGAAAAAAAAGACACTGGTGGTGATTTTTTGTTGTTGTTGTTTGTCTGGCTTGTTTCTTTTTGTGTGTGTGTGTTTGTCCAATCCTACCTGTAAACCGAACTTTCATCATCTGAAATGCTAAAGTAAGATATGCCTGAGCCAGGACACATCCTGCCTCAGAGGAATAAAAAACAGTGATGCTTCAACAGTGAAAAAGTCTTTTGGACCTCCTCATATCTCCTGAGGGTATTTTCAGCTACATCCACTCTATATTGATAGGCAATCAGGGAGAGACTCTGTGTGGTGGCCGAGGGACTGGTCAGAGCTGTATGGCCCAGTCTATTTTCTACTTAAACAATTTTAGCAGTAAAACTACAGTGACTTATTCAAGTTCCTTACAGGAATTGGCTAGATTGTGCTCTCTCTGGCTGAGAGATCTAGGAGAAAACTATACTGCAAATGGAAAAGCAGAAATAATGGCCCTCTGATGGGCCTATGCCCATTCCACAGTGCTCTTTAGTTTACTAATACAGACAAATCTTGTGAAACTGGTCAAACGCATGCCACCCTTAGTTTTATTCTTTTGATCAATGGATCAGTGGATCAGCATGAGCTAAAGCATTTTAGAAATAGAATAAGTGCCCTCTTCCAAGGCCCATCTTGCAATGCCAAATTGAGGTGCCAGTTTTTGTACTGCTATGAAACTCATAATGTGATAATAATAATAATGTGATCTTCTTTCTATCTCTTGCAAGCAGTGGAAGGTTTAACAATAAGAGCTAGAGCAGGATTCAGATGTATAAACATATAACTCTGATGTTATATATAGTGATGTTATATGATGTTATAACACAGGATATTCTGCTTGACTTCCTTTAAACCCTTTAACCACATATGCAAACCCCATGCAAGTACCCACAACATTTGAAGTGTCTGTAAATGGCACCAGGTGCCTCTGTTAAGGAAGCTAATCTTTTCTGATCGGATTAGCATTGTTGACCATCTAAAATAATCCCTACAATATAAATGAGGCAGTTTAAAACTCTCAGGATCTGTGGTTCTTTTCAAGGACCTCCATGGATTAACCAGTGTAAGTCTTCTTGTCTTCTTGTTTATCACGAGATTATTTCAGGATGGTAATAGATGTTTAATGCAAATATTTATTGGCTGGAAATGGATAACGCCTTAAGATACATGACCAACTAATTAGTTTTAGATCATTATGTGTCTTATAATTAGTTTAGCTGAATGTTTTTTAGTTGGTCACTGACTGCATGTTTATGTATAATAGAATACTACCAAATGATTTCAGTAATAGTGGCTATCTTTTCATTTAATACTGAAGCATGAATGACTGTAGTTTTGCTAACTCAAGACAATGCCAGACACAGTAAAACCTTAAAGTTACAGAGCAGTTCAGCAAATAATGTAGGCTCAAATATGTAATTCCTGACACTTTACAAGTGAATAGATATTAGCTGAGCCATAGAAATTTTACAGCAACTGTTTGCATGCTTGTAGGTGTAGATTCACGGGGATATAGAAGGGTCATTTCAGTGAAGTCACTAGCTAAGGTATTCTGATTTAAAAATGTTTATTTTGATTCTTCTTCACTGCAAACTGAAACAAGAGGCAAAAATCGTGTGTGTCGGCAGTAACTGATAGGGAGGAGCACTTTAATTATGGCAACTCCACTGTGAATTTGAGTCCCATAGACCACAGGTCTTTGACCTGGACTGAGATACCTCTGTGGTAAGTGGTAGGAGCCTCTCTCTTACAATAGTTAAGAGCAGGGTTTTATTGATATAGACAAGAAATTATAACAGTAGGACAATTAGAAAGCCAGACATTATTTTTCAATATATTTGCTATAGTATTAGGAAAATTATTCTTTAAAACATAACTAGCACCATTAAAAACTTTATTTTCATGTTTTTTAATTGTCTGTGTTCACCTTAGCTAACTCACACCATTCATTAACTTGTACTGGGTCCACCTCACATTTGTAATTACTTGGAGTTTTTCAGTGATGCGTCGGAGATACCAAGTCAAACAGCTTCTGCACTGACCTTGTCACAGAGCTTTGTCTCTGTCCAGCGGGAATGTTGCCACTGCTGCGGAGATCACTAGAAATGGGGCAGGATGTTTCACACTGCCATTCCAAAGAAAGTCTCCTTTGATGCATATACTAAAAAAAAAAAAAAAAAATTAGATCCCCAATCCCCAACCTGCCCAGCTCTTCCCAACCTCTGTTTCCATGGCATTCTCAGCTGGTAGAAGGCAGAGTGAGTACAGTAAAAGAGGCAGACCAGCTTGTGCAGTACGTTCCTAGCAACACCTAAAGCCTGCAGGATCCTGTTGAATTAACTTCAGCAGGAATAGAACATAATCTTTCTACAGAATCTTTTTTCTTTTTCTGTTTTGAGGGTAGAAGGAGAGGAGAAAGATTGAATGGCCAAGGAATTACTGACCCTTGTGTTTATACCTCTGTATACAGCAGCAGCCTTCATCAGCAAGACAGGCTTTGTCTAATAAGCTACATTTGTAAACATACTGAGAAATAAATATCTCACCAGAATGTCGGTCTTTCCTAGTCTTGGGTGAAAGTCATTAAATATCAAATTCTTGCTTATGTTTTGTTCTAAGGTATAATTCTGCTATTTATTTTTTAAGGAATTATTTTCTATGTGTTTATAATACATTATGTATTACTTTTGTAACTTACAGTTGCAATAGCTTGTCACAATTTGTTGTAATAGTAATACTTGCAATTTGATACTTAACTCAGTGGCACTACTTCAGTAACTGATCAGCACACCTGAAGCCTCTAAAATGGATCTTACAGAAAAAAAAAAAAACACATTTCCAGGAGATCCTATTAGATCCATCTTTGTTCTGCCAATACAGATGAGATTGCAATATCTAGGACTTAAAAGCTGAATCCACTTCTCAAAATCAAAGCATGTTTAAAAGCCATGACGAAATTAGGTTATTGAAGATTTACTCTAAGAAATGTGGAGAAACTGAACGAGTATAGTTATGCTAGGCTGTGTGTTTCATTTGTCTTTCATGCTCTTTTCTTGCAAGGGATTCTAAAGAACTGTGAAGTTCCTTCTCACTAAGAATAAAATTTGCACAGTTTCAGGATGAGGAAGGATAGAAAGTTTTTTCATTTTACTGTTTGGTTGTTATTCTTTTTTTTTTTTTTTTTTAAGTCTGACTATAGAAGGGAGTATTGAGGAAAGATATGATATCAGTCTTCAAATGCACTAAAGCTGCTGTAGAGAGAATGAGAATATCCCCAGTGTATAGAACAGGAAACAATGGGTTTAAATTGCAGTAGACTTAATTTTGACATTAGCAATAGGTTTCTAATAGCAAAGATAACCAATCTCTGGAATACACTAGGCATCTTGAGGAAGAGGGTAGGCAAGTGTCTGCTAACAATGATGAATGGTAAGAAATGAATAACTGATCCTACCTTGCCTGGAAGAATGGACCAGGTGGTCCCTTCAAGTGACTTTTATCCCTATTTGTCTCTGATTTGCTATACTTAGAAACTTTGCTATATACTAAGGGGACTCGTGTTTATTATCACACTACTGTGTCAAATCATTTGATCATCATTTCAATAGGCAACATGGAAAACATAAGAAAATGGTGGCATGTTAACTCTCTTTAGGCATTTTCTTTCATCCCTACCTCCTTCTCATCATTCTGTCCAGTTACATTAGATACTTTATCCCTTTTATAACGATTTACCATCTTCTCTAATCTTCTCACACTCTTGCGAGTTGGATACTCCAGTTCTTCAAGAAAAGAGGTTTGGCAAATGACCCCCTGCTTTCCTTGGCTGCCATATTTCACCTGTAGCTTTTCTGAGATCCCAGCAGATGACCAACAAGCTATGCACAAGTGCAGTCCTGATCTTTTGCATGCATCACAACACAGTGGTTTTCTCTCTCTTCCACTGTGATTCTGTCCAACCTATAGGTTGGATAGACTCCAAAACTGAAATAGGAACACTTCTGCATTTTGAAAATTTTCTAAGATAAGAGGTGTGTTTTAGAAACATGGAACAAGAACTTGGTCAAGAAAGACTTGGTCCACCAGCTGCAAGCCAGGGCACCAGGAAGAGACAGAGTACCCATAAAGGAGGATGATTGCTTGCTAGCATGCTTCTGCTAACAGGGGCCTGGAGGAAATCTCTCTCTGCAGTTTTAATATCACAGCTCTGAAGAAACTCTGGATTCTGCCAAGAATCCACCAACCTACTGATCTGCGAATTCCCATTTGCTGCTCCTGCAATGACAGCCCTCCCGGAACTTCAAGTTAAACCTGTGCTTCCAGGATTCAGCCATACTCCTCCTGCAGAAGGTCAGATGACTTAGCAGGGTGCTCTGAGGACAGACAGCAAGCTGTGCAAGATCCGCTCCGAGTACATCACTGCTATGCCTGAAGACACTCAGCCGATGCGCCGCATCTCTAGGGAGAGAACTGTTTTCAGCAGCAGCACCTCCGTGAAATCTGTTGCTTTTACAGAAACACCTTAGGTAGGGAGCTCCCTTTTATGGGAGGCAGTACTGTGCAAAGAAATATCTGTCTCAAGAACATCCCTAGGGTTAAGCTGATAGAGCTGCAGCAGGTGCAAGGCCCTTCTTTTCCTGAAAAGCAGGTACATAACAATAATATAAATGGGCCAGTATGGTGACCAGGGCATATGTAAGACTGTAAGCTGCAATGTGCCGTGCCTACACATTGCATCTGTTCCACAGGTTTGCTCTGAAACAGCTACATAAATTAAGCTCCGGTGGTGAGTCGTTATTAATAGTGAGACAGATTTAGTGCAATCTCTGTGATTTTCTTGGGCTTTCACTGTTATCACCAACATCATTCTCTGATACGCAATGCTCCTGTGTCTCAGAAAACATAAATGGATTTACCTTTGCTTTGACAACTATGTCTGGTCCTCAGAAAGAACTTATTTTATTCTGAAGTATAACAGCTTTGATTTTTGGTTTCTTGATTTTCCTTTGTGGTACAGCCACTAGACTGAAAAAAAAAAATGTGGGTTTTTAAATCAAAGTGGGGAAAAATTATTCCCTAAGCCAAGGTGAGAAGGCCAGCAATGACCCTTTCCAAAGAACTGAAATTTGTGCTTGTTTTCTCCTTGTTGACCAAAGCTCTTCTGTATTAGAGTATTTTCATCAGCCTATCTATGTGCTGTTGTACCCTTGGTTAAAGGACAAAGATCTATATACGCCTTTTAGCCCTCTTCCCTTGCACAGTATAAAGAGCTATTTAGCCTGACATCCATTTTGTTAGTCCCTACCAGCAGCAGCTGGCAGAATTCTCCAGGGTTTTTGTCAATGCAGCTGGCTCGGGTTAGGTCACTATAAAAAATTTAACAAACATTCTTTTACACAGCCAACTTGACCTTTATAAAATAAGGAAATCTCATCTGTCTTCAGTCTAACACAGGTTTTGTCTCCATTTGGTCAAGGCAGAGGGCATATTAAGAACTGCATTTAACGAGATATTGAACAAGGCTTTGATCCTAGTGTATACAGAAGTAGACTGTGCTTAGAAAACTCATGGTGGGTGTTGTTATCTTGCACTGGTGAATAAAATCAGCTAACTGAAGTCCAGTGGTTGTTGCCCCTCTGGATTATTTTACTGTCTCCTTTAATGAGAGAGCACGACAACAAGACAGAACATCCCTCTACAGAGCCATGTTTTCACTTCCCAAGATCACAGTCATCATCAATTACAAATAGTTTCATAATGCCACTCATTCCACTATTTCATCTTAAAATTTTTACATTAATAGCTCTTGGTCTTGGTTTTGGCTTACTGTTTGTTTGTTTATTTGTTTATTTATTTTATTTCTTTGAATCATAACCTCTTCCAAAGTTACTTCAATTTTCAGGCAGATCATCCACTAAGTTCCCTTTAGGAAAGGATTCTGGTGTTGGAAGCTCCTTAGCTTGTCTTTTTTTTTCTGTAATGAACCTCTATGGCAATTCTCTGCAGTGGTCTTGTCCTCTTGGACTGCCCCTTTCTACTCAAGTTGTTAAGGAGTGCTACAAACTCCTTGCCAGGTACTTTACTGCCGACGTCTCCAGAAAAGGACTTAGAACCACCTTCAATTCTTTCAGAAAGTTGCTCCTCTGCTTCTTTCTTGTCCTGCTTGATTATATCCTTACATTTCATCTGCCCAAATTTATGGTCCTCTTCATTTTGTTTGAATACAATTTCGGCTTTATAAACGATGCCTCTGTAATTCTGACCACCATATGTAGCGCACTACGCAGCCATTCCCCCCTTCTGCCCTCAGTCACCAGGCCTCTTCCAGCGCGGGTTTCCCTCAGTACTTTCTGCCCTGACTACCCCTCTGACTCTCACAGCTTATCTCAACCCCTCTCAGCTCCTGCCTGAAAGCTGGTCGTATTGACCCTACACTGGAGTCTCCCTGTTTGGTCTCGGCGTTTCACAGCATCCAGCTCCTGTGCTACTTGATCGGGTGGTTACCTTGTTACTTGCATTACTTGTCTCAAACTCTAGCTACACATGAGATTATACTGTAGCAGTACCATAGCATACTTTTTCATCCCTTTATATTTTGTATATGAATGCTTACAGACAGCATCCCCCTGATTACCTGCCTCCCATCAAGAGGAGAAGAGGAAGGCGAACAGAAGACAACCGGCTGCCATTGGCAGTTGCTCTGCACCATCAGTGGTAGCTTTTCATGCAGTCGTTTTGCTTTCAGAACTGAAGCAGAGTTTGTGGCCCTGGGTTTCAACCCTGAAGTCTGCTACTCTTTACTGATATTAACATCTCAATCCCACTCTCTGTTTCTCTGCTTTAGCCCAATATTCTGCTACACTGCTGAGCCCAAATGCTTTCACCTTCATTGCAAATTCATGCAAATTCCACTCCTTTCCTCTCACCAAAATAACCTTATTTTCAGGCACTTACTTTGATTTTGTCTTTAGCACATGTACCAGATATAACTAAAGTCATTCTTATAATTAAAGCAAAAATCTTCTTCTCTATAATTATGTCTTCATAACTTATCCCACAAAAAGTGTTTCAGCAAATATAATTTTAATTCTACTTTTAACACAAAGCCACACCTTTTCATGTTAAATCTGAGGTATTGTTCTAAGTCCTTAGACCTCTTTTTAGCAGGTCAACACATAATCTCCTAAATCCTGAGGAGAAGAAAAGAGCTAGGTAGAAGCCTTTTGTTTGTTTGTTTACAGTTTCAACTTTTAAAGATGACTGTTAAAATAATCTGAGTACAAAATGCTCTGGCAACAATACAAGAATGACTCCTGGAGTCCATTTGGAAGTGATTTTAAGAACATACTCTCCAGGCACTGATAACTTACTGATACCTGACACTAACACTGATAACTTAATTATGTACTTCATATATATGTACTTCTTTTGTCTTTGTTATTAACCAATACAGAATTTTACATAAAACGCATTAGAAGGTTGAAACACCATTTTTTCAGGGGGGAGTGTCTGACTGAAGCACACCAATTTAGGTGCCAACGTTCTGAGTTTTCTCCCTCTTCATAGTTCAGTACTTCTTGTATGACAAATATGTGTGTACATATGGCCTCTGAGGAACATATAGGGAGCATTGTATACATGAAAGTAATTTATTGCATGAACAAGAATAGTATGTTCAACCCTTCTGGCCACACAAAAAGCAAAATAACATTTTGGAAGGGAAAAAGAAACAGCTGTTTTTCAGGTAAAATATAAAAACACCATGCTATGACACTGGACATATGAGAATACTTTACTGGAGTTCCACTTCAATTTTCTTATGAATTAGTATAATTTCACTATTCTTTGTCTTCTCTTTAATGGCAGTCTCAGAAGTGAAACATTTCAACCACAGCAACTAAAAAAAGATTAAATTCGCTATTAAAATCTGAAGAAAAACTTGTGTTCCTGAACGTTTTCTTTTCAAAATGTATCAGTCATAAAAAAAAAGGTTAATTCTCTTTATAAATCTCACCTTGTAGAGTAGAATTGAAATAAAATTTTAATATTAACATATTTTAATATTAACATATTTTTGCAATATTTATGATACACAGAACTTTTAAAGCAGTATGTGCATTACCCCTTACATTAAGAAAACTAGAATCCCTCAAGCATAATTCAGCTTTATTTGAGGAAATAAATGAGAGGAATTACCTCCCTTTTTGGCTGGTGCTCACAATTTCAAATAACTATTTCAAATGAGGAAAAAAAAAAAAAAAGAAAGACCATCACAGTGGTCACGCTCCAATGTGAGCAGAATTTCTCCAATTGCAGGTCAGGAAGGGGAGGTAAAATTCCAGTGAATATAAATGTATCAGATTTCTAATGTCAATATGTTTGAACAGTTAGAGCTACCATTACCTCCAGTTTACTACTCCTGTATTTGACGTAGGGTAAGTAGCCACAGGAGAGCACCCCTTGCCCCATATCAAAACAACTCTCAAAGCACCTGTTTAAGCTCGCCTGTTCCAACTGGTGTTGCCGGGAATGGGAAACACTCCCTCTTTGTGGTGACTCTGTGATGTAGTAACTGGGAATGAGGGAAACAACTATCCCGAATACCCAGCCTGCCTACAGGAGCACCATAAGGTGTGGAAGGCAGAAGAAGGGTTACAGCACTGGAACGGGATGCGGCCTTTTCCTGTTTCCTTCTCAATTCCAATGATTCACTTGATGACGTTAGTAAAACCAGTTATTCCATCCGTGCCTCAGTTTCCCCAGTTATAAAAATGGCTGACAGTCCAGACAGTTTCTATGTAATGCTTTTCCTTTTTTTTTTTTCCTGGGGTATTAAATTTGAAGAAAAAGATAATTTCTTTTTCAAAACAAAAGTTTCCTTAAATATTGATTTCGGATGATCATAACTTTCTTTTTCATACTTTTACTTGAATTAATACAATTGTGTTTCTTTATTAGAATTTTTAACTTAAATACAATGTAAAGTTTTTAACTTAAATATAATACATATGTAACCTTTTTTATTAGCTGATGCTAATTTAATAATTTGGTGTAATATAGATGTTCAAACAAAATGAATCAAAATATGATTATCAAATAAAGAAATACCGCACCACTGAAACAAAGCATTATCGTTTTTCTCCAGGTAAATCATGCAGTAGATACTGACACTTTGCTGAAGAACATTTTCATTTTGATGAACCTGTATTTCTGCATGGACTGTCATGGACTCGATACAGATATTTGTTTTATGGTATCTAATTCTCACATCTCAGCTGACATATTCCTTTTTCACAGCTAATAATTATTTTTCTGTCTGTCTTTCCCTCTCTTTCCTCTTGTGTGCTACAAATTCATCACTCCTTTTACCAACATTCTCTCCATGCCATATTTTTCAAGCACTCTTTTCTCTCATAAAGTTAAATGCCGAGAAACTGCTCTTGGGCTGTTCTTAACTTCAATTCTGCTATTTGTATTTTGGACTTAAAAGCAACCTGTGCGTCTGAAAGGTGGTTCCTCTTACCTGACTGCAGAAGCTGGATAATTGAAGATAATCTTCTAAAGCTTTCAAAATTCTTATGTCTATTTTAGTAGTAATACTGATTTCCTTTTCACAGATGAATAGAGATGTACAAGAGCTGCATACCATTACTATCACATAGGTTGTAAATAGACCCTAGGACAGGCCTTGCCATAGTTCATAACTCCATTACAGAAACAATCCCCGAGAACGACAGTCTTTCTCCCCTCACTGCAATCTACTCTCCTGCTGCTTCTTCGTAGCCTGTCTGGGCAATCAGGTGTTTACTGCCAATTAGGCTTGATAAAGCAGCAGGAGTTTCTTGGACTCTTGGACTTGGAAGTGTATTTCTGGGCTGCTGACAGCTGTTACAGGGCTTTTGGTTACATGGAGAGCACTAAATTTCAATGTACCAGCCACCCTGCTCATTTAGTGATATAGATCACTTAAATCGTACCTTTACTGCCCTCTCTGCTACAGTCGAAGTGTGAAACATTCAAGATCTCATTGATGATTTTCCTTTGGAGTAAAAATGATGGTGAGATACTTCAATTGATGGAGAACAGATATAAATGAATATTCAATCAATCTGCTACATAATAATATATGAGTTTCAGATATATTATAAGATTGGTTGCATAGTTATTATGTATGTCGACTACTTTACTAATGACATTAAAGCTGTTCAGCAAAACAACTGGAACACAATAAAATCCTTATTCCAAAAAATGGACTTCATTTATAGAAAATGTGGTGTTTCTTCAATGCTTGAACTGAATCATCACTTTTTCAACTGCCAGATTGCTGAGTAACAGGATTGGGCTTCAGTTTCCTCTCTCTGAGCCATAGCACTTCTCAGCCTTTCTGACAGCTCTAAAAAATGTATTACAAATGCAGGTACCTTCTGTGCAACTGGCCTTACGTTGAGTTCTCCTGGACTGAATGAGGCTGAACATGATGGGGGATCCGCCTGTATTATCAGCTGCAGACAGCAGGTCTAGCAGGTAAAGAAAAACAGAAGATACTTTTTTGGGGAAGGGTCAATTCCACCCTTTTTGTGCTTCTTTGTGGTTAAAAGGAGGCAAAACACTGACTGATCTTAGTGCTCTGGAAAATGACACTGCTGGGATAGTTGCTAGTATTGCTGGGATAAAGAAATAATTATCGAAAAATATTTTGAAAGAAGTCAGGCTAAAACCAGAATCATCTCATAATGGATTCAAATCAGATACAAGTTTGCAAATGCTCTCTTGCACCTAGAAGAGTGTCTGATTTGGAGCTGCACATAGAGAAGCATCATGTCTTGGAGGAGGAAGATGACAGTTCCTGTTTGTGCAGTTTTGGCAAGCTGCACCTGAAGGATGGGATGATTTTCTGGAAACTGCCATGCCAGAAATACGACAGGAGGGAACTGAGAAGAGCAAAGGGAATAACTAGAGACCTATGGGGGCAGGGAGAGGCTTTTTAGCCTGTTTTTTAAGGAAACACAGCTATGCAAGCACACTGTTTCTCTGTTAGTTCTCTAGCAATAACATTTGAATGCCTGGCCCAATTTTAGATAAGCAGATTTTATGAAAATCAGCAGCTGGACAAGGGAGACATATTTATGCAGTACTAAAGAACAAGTGTAATGTGAATTTAGCCATGTTCTCTGAAATCAGAGGATCCAAAACTGACACCCAAACCCAGGATCCATAAGTTTGTCTGCTGATGGACCTGCTTTATCTGATATTTTTTTCCTTTTTACATTTCATACTTTAAATAAGACTGAGACTACTGATAGTATTTTTATGAGACTCATCACTGCTCTATGTAGGCACTTACTATAAAATTAGATATAATATTACATCCTGCCCAGAACAGCCCATGAAATCCCTGCCTACAACAACCTCTCTTAGTTCCAGTGGCTGTTGGCTGCCTTGAAAAGGGTTTTTTTTTCATTTCTTCTCATGCTACAACTAGCTATGACTTCTTCCCTCACTTAAAATACTGCAATACCACTAAACTTCAAGGCATGAAAAATCATGAGAATGATTTCTCAATGAAAAAAACTCTTGAAAATCATGAAGAGGAAAAGAGATTTTGCTGTGATTTTGGTCTGTCTTTGGACCTTTTAAATTCCTTTGACTATTTTTAAGTGAGAGAGAAGTCACAGTGTCCCACATTTACAAATCTATTGTGAAGAATTACTGTGATCCCTTCATGCTACAGGATATCTCACCCTTCATGCCTGCCCTGCAAATCTCACAACCCCCAAATGATTGAAAATTCCTCCAGAGTTTTCGCTATTCGCAATGTCCCACAAGCCTGACAAAAAGCACCACTTGTACAGAGAAGGAATTTACATGAAAACCTTCTGACTTGTCTGCTTTAGTCTGCCTCCAGCAAGAAAATAGTCAATCACGGCTTCTCACAGCTGGACTAATGAAAAGAGCTTGAAAAGGAAGTATGAGCAGAACTGGGAAATTTATAATATGGCTTTTGGATAACCTGAAAGGTAGGTGAGAGGAGGAGGGAAGTGAAAGGAGATCTGGAACGACAAAGGGAGCGTGTATCTGTCGTGTGTGGGGCAGATGTGGGTACTTGGTGTGAACTGAGAAGAACAGATTAAAATTTTATGAATCAACAGCAGTGAACGAGGTATGATGCAATCAAAGATGCATGCATAAAAAGAAGGGCTCACAGTGGATGCTTAGAGCTGTGAAAAAACAAAGGAGATGTATTGTAGGAGTAGGAGCTAATAGTGTGTGGGGATGGAATGGGGTGGAAGGGTGAGTCTTGTACACACACTAGGTACATAGTGAGCTATAAGCAGCGGAGGCAGCAGCAGAAATATGTCTGATGGCAGTGAGGAAAGGGAAAGCAGAGGCTGACTGGACTGTCCAAGTCCAAGTGGTGAGCTGCTGTGGAGATTTTTAAAATAGGAAGGGGGAATAGGAAGCATCAATGAAGAAAGAAGGAAACAGAAAGGAAAACAGATATGAAAGCAGGTGATTAATATATAAAACATATCCTTCAGCTAAAGTTCATCATGAGATTATTAAGCTCTAGTGGGTATTTATAAATAAGATATAAGATGCAAAATAAGGACATTTCAGTGGTAGCACTTACAAAAACAATTTGTACAGAGCATGGATGTTTCTTTTGGTAAGGGATGATGGCTGAAATAATTGAAAATCTTATGACAGTCCTGTTACAAAGAAAAACTTTAATTCTCTTGTAATCTGAAAAAAATGGTTTTAGTTTCACAGGCAAAGATAGATCCCTAAAATGTAAAACTTTCTTAATTATGGGCTACTTATTGTAATGCTCTCTCTCTCAAAAAAGTTCAAACCGCTAGCTGCAGGCTTCCAACTAGTTTTTATGCCACCAGCTTCACAGGCTGATGAAACTCAAGGTTCTCAACCACTTAGAAAGCCAGTTTCATTTCTTGATAACTAAGGCTGCACCTGGTAGTGAAAGACAAATATATACTATACGTTTCAGAAATTAAGGGGTTTTGAATTCAAGAAACATTTTAACTGGGAAACTTTATAATTAGAAGTGAACAACCAAAAGAACATCAGAAAACTATATTACTTTTATTTGGAAGAGCATAACTGGGGTGTTTTCATCACAAATTCCATTTTCTCAAGACAGTAAAGTTTAAAAAAAATTTACTTCAAGCGTTACAACAGTTATATTTGTATTCCATTTTAAAATTTCACAGCAGTCTTCCTTAGATAGGACTTCAAATAAATGAAGTTAAAAGGGTGCCCATCAGTGGCAACATTTGGCAGCTACTGAGCAGGGAGCATTCTTACTAGACAGGCAATGAAATCCTCTTCAAGTTTCCCATGTATCGTTTCAGCTTCAGGATATGACAGATTGATCTAGATTCACCTTTCCATGATTTTTGGGCTTGGTAGCAGTGCCAGATATCTTGTATTTACAAAGCAGATGTGGGCAGGTCGGAAAATGACCACTGAAGGTTTGAAATACTTAGGATATGAACTGAGTCTCCTAATGCAGCCTTATGAAAAATGAGGCAACTCTTGCGTCTTCTTTTATGCTTTTTTTTCCCCATAAAATAATTCTATTCTCTTTGTGCAAAACTACAAGATAATGTAAAATCTTCTGTTGCGAATACAATCTTATTGACAATATCAACTTGGTGAAAGATCATATTCCAGCTTCCATCATTACCTTCCCTATCCTAACTCTGCAAAAACCCTTATTTTTAAGAAACTTTATGTAAAAGTCTCCTCACATTCTTTGCACTTATTCAGTAGTTCAAGTAGCATCTATAATTCATGTGCTTGTCCCAGCATATAATAATTAATAAAGTAATACTGATGAGATTTACATGAATGTATCAGTGGTTTAAAAAAAAAAGTGAGCAGAATAACTTTCTTAATTCCACATGCTACATTATCTTTATACATTGTCATGGAAACATTCACACTGTATAGTCTTAGGCCATTAATATTTTGTTTCAGTTGGCCTGAAAGCATTGCCTCTCTAACTTTTGGGCTGATGCTTCACGTAATTACAGCTAATTGCTGTAACGTGGGCTACATTTTCCATGTGAAATGTGTAGGCCTAAATTATGTGAAGGAGTCTAGACTACCTACAAAAATATAACATCTAGTGTTACTATTCCAGTAATTTCATGTTTTAGTTGTTTCTAATAACAAAGATGCTGTGATATCTCACCTTGTTTTCTCTTCAAATTCTTTCCCTTTTGCCTTCTTCAGTTGGCTAATATACTTTTTGCCTGTTGCTAATGAACAGAAGAATCTTTCAGCATCGATCTCTAGCAGAAAGGTTACCTTCTCTGCTGGTCACAGACGGTGAAAAATGATTTTATTGATAAAAAAAAATGGCTAGGAGGACTACACTTAGCAGTGATAATGTAGCCAGACCCTGGGACAAATCACCACTCAGGTTAGTGGAGGGTCTGTGTCTTTAACTAGCTGTGACATTATGATATTTACCATCCCTTTGTAGTGATTTGCTTATTAACACCACCTTAATCTGTTCTGAGCCATCTGTTGGCCATTCAAGTTTCAGTTTCCATCATGTGCTGGAATAGTTGAGAGACTCACTTTTTCAGGATGAAAGCGACTGAACGCGGACATAACCAGTAAAAGTTTTGGTGGCCACAGTATTGCTCAGTGGTTTTTAATTTATGTTACCAGCTTGCTTCCTGCAGGAAATCTCTTGGGGAGACACAAACAGATGGCCACAGTCATTCCTCTCACATTCAAAAGGTCAGGAAGGTTCATAGCCCTTAGAATGTGTGCAGAAGGTTATTAGTGTGGCTAGTTTAAAGCTGGTCCCTCTCCCTCTTTCAGACCCAGTAAGTTTGGCAGCACTAAGCATTAAGCACTGCCAGAATGGATTTTTCTACTTTGGTTCGTGCCCATGAGACGATCTCTCTAGAAACTAGAGACGCTTCCATGCTGTGACCTCGTCAAAAGCATGACTGAGAGATCTGAGGTGTCAGCATGTGTTAACAGGTGGCTTACGTTTTATTTGAAACTGCATTTTTCTCCATTTTTCAGCTTTGCACTTTTAAGCAGCTGAATGATTTCATTCACTGATAGGCATATGTTCGAACAGGGGGCCCTTCAGCCCACTGGCTGGAGCTGATAAGCATGAGTTCTGGGCAGTGGATTATGCGCAGATAATCTCTTGTAGAGAAGGGCTGTTGCGCTAGTTATTAGCTCCCCCCAATCGAGCTGTGAGCTCATAAATCACAAATTGATAGGGAAGCTGCCCAGAGGGGATGTTTTGTTTTGCTGTATGGACAGGTTGGGCTATGGCATGTTTTATGGCAATTTTTGGTGGGTCCCAGCAGAGAAAAAATGGGATGTGACACAACGTATGGGAGAGAGCACTTGCCACCTTTGGGGCAGTGTAGCGGGGAATCCAGTTTCCACGGGAAAGGAGCCGTAAGGCAGGCACAGGTAAAGCCCAACCGCAGGGGCGGCTGCGTGGAGAGGGATCAGGGTAAGGGGCCCAGGGGCTGCGGCAGAGCAGGGCGCGGGGAGCGGCCGCCC
>NW_010579562.1:221644-262853 GCF_000705375.1 Tinamus guttatus
GCTGGACCTCGCAGCCTCCGCTGAGCCTCGCGCTGCCTCCCCTTATTTTTTCTCTCCCTTGGCAAAGTGGTGTATGTAATCACATTTTCTAGCCTCCCTCGTCAATAGGAGGCTTCAAGCGTAAGGTTGCTGAATTGCCTGCTGCGAGTGAGGAGAATAAACAGAGTGAAACAGTGTGGCCTGTGGAGGAGATGAGATTTGCTCCTCTTGTGACTCTTTCAGGCCTGTTCACTTTGTGAGGTGAAATGGTAGAGTAGGTGGATGGAATATATAGAAGCCTTCTTGTTATCCACAGTCTCCTCACCGTGTAAGGTGCATCCTTCTCGCGCTGCCTCCTGATGGCACGTATATGTGCTCTTGGAGGGCTCCTTCAGGAGGTGTGACGTGGTCTGGGGGTTTCTTCTGCCTGCATCAGATAAAAGTGCTTGTCAGGCGTGGGTGGCAGCTCTTCCTGGTGGCTGCCTCTAACCCACGGAGACACCAAATCCCTGCAGGCTCCAAACTTCCGTGTCTTTCAAGCAATGAAGCTGGGACTTCATAGTCACTCCTTGCATCGCTGTCTCTGTCCTTTCTCATCGGTGCCTGGATTTGGGCTGCTACAGGGGCTGATGGCAAAGTCTGGTTGCTAGTGCCACGGGTCACCTGAGGCTGGCACTGAGGAGGGGAATATGGTAGCTCAGCCCAAGAGCAATTTGCTGTTCCGTGCGCCCGAGGTGTGGTTAATCTTTGAGGGGCAGTGGTTGAACGATTAAATACCTTGTGCAAATGCACTGTACTAGTCAGTGGGAGGAAATGCAGGCAAAGGATGCCTCTTCAGTTTGTACTTATCAGGAGAAAATCAAAAAGAGGAATAGTTCAAAGCTTCTAAGCTGTGTTTCTCCTTCTCCCATTCCTGTCCTCTGCTACAGCTACTTCTCTATAAGTATTTACCTTTGATGAAGAAGATTACTCAATTCTATGATGCTGTTGTAGAGCAATGCTATAAATCCTGTAGTCACTGCAAGAATGAACTTTTGTCAGCCAAGACGGTAATTTCTCGGCCCTGTTCTTGTTAACAAGAGGATAATTTCTCCTCCTCTTTTTTCCTCTACTCTTCACTCATATAGTCTTTTTTGAGTTCTGGAATAATACATTGGGTTCTGGGAGTCTTCAGCAGTTTCACTAAAAGATTGTGGGAGACTTTTCAAAAATAATTTTTAGAAGAGGCCAAAAATTATTAGCTCAGCTTATATTATGTTCAGTGGTTTGTGATGCCCAAAGTGAAAGGTTTATCTCATAAAACCATTCTTTTAATTCAAGAGCATAGCAGCTTAGACTCTCCAACAATACGAGAAATCATGATTTTTAAATAGATTTTTTTTCTTTAAATAAAGAGCTTTAAACAAAGAGCTTTTTATATTCATAGAAAATATACTGAAAAACTTATGAACCCATTTACTCACTTTAGGTATATCATTGGTTTACATAAATCATAGCAAATAGTTTTCATATAGATTATTATTTAAAATATTATAGAAAACAGCTATATTTCTAAAATCATTTACTTTTTTATATGTGCAGCACTTACTGCTTTCCTAGAGCAGGAGTTATACACATCTTTCCAGAGGATAATCCTTATAAATTGAATTTTGAGGGAAGAATTTACTTCCATAATTTTGTAGGGCCATGCTACAAATGTGCCAGGCTGCTATCCTAATGACTCTGCTATATTATACAGGTCATATACCGTCACTTCCCCTGCCTATTAACTTCGGAAAAGTTGTTCCGATTTTCCAGACAATATAGCCACCAGTTTTCATTGAAAACCACCTGGCAGAGAAATGTTTCCTTCTGTAACGCCCACGTACAAATCTGGAATGTGCCCTGAAATTAAGGCTCATCTGTGTTGAAAACTAGGCTACATTCAATCCTGGACCGACAGGAGGTCTGATAATACCTGGTGTCTCATGAATCATGCGAGCTAAAAAGGGTGCAATGTTTCCTTCCTGTTCTGGCTGTCCTCATCGTTAGCAGTAAAAGTTTCTGAGACAGTATTGGTAACTTTCATTTTAGGCATTCCTCATGGTGATAACTGCAGGAAAAGTTGCTAGTTAAATTGCAGTTCTTCCGTAAGGATGGTAATTTTGTGGATCCAAGGGAATGAAGGCGAGCTGTCTCTCCGAGTGAGCTGCCTGGGTTCCAGCAGTCGCCGAGGAGGCGCGTGTCGTCGGTGACGAGGCCGTGTCCGTCCGCACCGCGGCTGCACCTCGCCGCCTTCCCGAGCGCGCTCCGCAGGCCCGAGCTGAGTGTGCCCCTGTAGCAGGGCTCTGCTGACACCCGCACGCGCTGCCCGCCGGGAGCTGCCGCAGGAGCAGGGCTGAGGCCACCAGCCTCCTCTGCTCATTCTGGGGAGCGATTAAAAGTACCCATCTCTTCAGGAACTTGCCCTGTTTGTCAGTTCATTGCTCTGCTGAGTTTCCTTCAGCAGTTTGTGGCTAAAGGAACTGGCCACACGCCCATTTGGGATAAAGGTTTCCCACCTTTACCGGCCACCAGTAAATGGGACTCCACCATATTCCTGGTGAGCATGAAGACCCTGTCTTCTCCTGAGACTTTCAATAGCAGATTTCAGGCTGTGCTGTGTTGTGTTTTTGGAAGGGAAACTTTGTTATCCTCTTACCCATTCAATGCCTTGGAGAAATGTGTTTGAGGGCTTTTGTGACAGTTCCTCCCTCTATTTATTTATTTATTTATTTAGAGCAGCCCCGCCTTGGCATGAGGAGCACTTCGGTGTCAAACAGTTCCCTTGGAATCACCTTTACCTCCAAGGGGCAGGTTCTGCCCTCTGCTCTAACAGAGTCAGTATCACAGAGCTGCAGTGTCTCTATATTCCTGAGACGTGGCCTTGCCTCGGTGCGCTGAAGGGCAGCCCTGGGGCAGTGTACGGTGCTGGAGACTCAAATCCACATGAGTATTGCCATTATTATCTGGCGCTTACCTGACAAATACATATTTTTATATATATGTTTAAGTTGAAGTTTGTTTATGAGCAGTTATATGTATTATATCATTGGCTTAATTAAGTATTATGCCCCAAACACAGCATGTGCGAGCACTGCTAGTTGAGTTCCAGGTCTGTTCCTGCAACCGCAGGAATCTGAACTCTCAGACACAGGGATATCCCTTGTAGTTTTGTATTCCTAGCTGAGTTGCTTCCCCTAGGGAAGCCAACAGCCTGTTGACTTCTCTAGAGTTGCCATTACTTAATAGTTGGTGAGGGGTCATCCCAGCACCCTGTTCTGACCACTGGCCAGTGCCCTGGCCTGAATGTAGTTGTGTTCAGGTTTCTAAACCAATAGAGGTATTGGAGGCACTCACTTTCTAGAGCTTCCAAATCCTGAAGTCACTTAGCATTTGTGGGAATCTGTGTATATGGTGAGAGGTCGCCAGGTATTCCTTATAATTTCCTGTGTCTGCTTAGCAGTTTCCAGGCAGAACTGCTAGGTACGTAATTGAAGATTAACAGATTGGTAAGGAGACACCTGTTCCTAACCATTTTTTTGGAGACAGTTTGTTTCCCTCTCTGCTTCTGACTCTTGGACCATGCCTAACACTGGCAGAAAACATTGAATTCTGCCCAAAACACAGTGGCAGCTGCTGCTGCTCTTGTATTTTGAATAGCAATCACTAGAAAAAGAAGGAACTAGGATTTCACAACCTTCCTAGCCTAAATGGCATAAGCCCACCAGTGTTAATTCCCCTTCCATAAACACTAGAGAAGGGAGAGATGGGATCCTTCTCCATCACTTCTGTTGAAACTGGGCCACTGAAGAGAAATGAATGTAAGAGTCATGGGGCCATCACGAGGAAGCCTGTCAGTATCCTATCTTTAGGATAGAGGATATCTATCTATAATCCCGCTGGGAAGACGAAAGATGAACCAAGGATTCTGGGAATGGCTTGTGCATTTTGCCCTAAGGAATTACAGATGAAATGTATAAATAATACACAAGACTTTATCCTGTGAACCAGGCTCCCTTTTACTTATTTTCCCTTAGATCCATGAATCTCCCTTTCCTTTTCATGCAATGAGACAGGAGTGGAGGATATCCTCACCTGTGTTGCCTGAAAGCCTTTTGCTTGTCTTTTGGCAAACATCATGCTTGAACTCTGTAGGTGAGCGGGAGCAGAGTGAACTCTGCTGTTTGAGTGGTTTAGGTACCTAAAATTGCCTTTCAGTATTGCATTGCGTCCCTTCCTGACAATGCCGAGTTTGATCCTGGCACTTCACTTTACAAATCCAAGTTGTGGAGCACTTGGTTTTCACAGAATCACAGAATGGTTGAGATGGGGAAGGAACCTTTGGAAAAGTCTAGACCAACCTCCTGCTCAAGCAGGGTCACTTAGAGCAGGTAGCCCAGGACCATGTCTGTTTAGGTTTTTGAATATCTCTAAGGATGGAGACACCCTCCATACTTTTTTTTTTTAATTTCCTCCCTAATTTCTGAGGTCCACTGCATTATTTTTCTCCCATCGACCTACAAGTTTTAATTTCCAGTCAGATTCAGCTTCTCCATTATGCAAGGAACCACTGTGCTGCAGGAATGTAGTCATGTTTTTTTGGTGGAGGAAAGCAAGCTCCTGAGCACCTGCAGTTTGACTCTAATTTCCAGTGGTGGGAAAATGTATAAGACTGTTTCATACAATCAATTGCAAACTCAGAAAGGTTTAATTCTGCTTTTTGGGATAATCTATATAAAACTTACATCATTTTGGAAAAATCTGTATAAAATTCTGTATCTGATCGGGACTGCATGATTCCCTGCTTCCCCCCCGCTGGCCCCCGTCAGTTCCATGTATTAGGTCTGTAAGGATGTAGATAGCTTATCAGACCTCTGTATCTCCAAAGAGTTATAATTGTTTATCCCCTCTCATATACACCACATGCATGGTAAAATAATATGTAATGTTCATTGCCCCTAGCTTGGGGTTTCAGGAAAAAAATGTTATTCCAAGTTATTTTTGGTTTTCACAAAAAACAGCAGAGAAGAAAGGCACTATCAAAATATTGTTATCTAGGTTAAGACAGTTTGCACAAGGCAATGGGATTGCATTTTAATTCTTTGTACTTATAACTGAAATATCATCTTTAAAATATAATTGCATATCAGATACTTTTGTCCAGAGAGAGTTTCAAACAAGAAAGCCATATTCCAAATATATTTCTGGCACAGCTACAGAGGCGAGGAAAACTAGTTGCAATTTTCAGAATAATGACACACACAAAGCCATTAATACACTTGCCACTTTGGAGACTTGAAGAGACAAGGGCATGATGAATAACTGTTTCCAGACAGTTCTAGATTGAGTTAGTACATCTATTTTTGCACTCATTTTTAAATCAGTTCATACCGAGTGTGTCTTATTATTTACAGTGTCAAGACTGTGCACTATGCTTATGGTAAGTGTTGTTGATCCTACTGAAGAGTGGGGAGCACGTCTTATCTACACATTTTTTTTTTTCAGTTACGAATGTAATAAAAATGGATAGTTTCTGAAATTCCCAATTTTTCAGTCAGTCTTTTCCATAATAAGCACTCAATCTTGTACTTGCTGAGAACTGATACATCTCCTGGTAGGTGCTTTTTGGTCATGGACAAACCTAGCAGGGAGCGAGTTGCACTTTTTCATGAAGATAGTGGTTGGTCTAACCAACTATTCCAGATTTTTAGGATTTGTGGTATAACCAGAGGATAGATATCTCTGTGTTGGTTTAGCACTATTTTTTCTTATAATGGTGTATCAAAAAAAAAATCCAAGTGATTATTTTTACAGTCCTTTTTGAGAGTTGTTTTTGTAAATACTCTATGTGAAGTTTTTTTGGATGTTGTTCATGAATGCAAAAAGTGCAACGTTATTATTTTGGTAGAAGTGCTATTGTATTGCAGATAAGTCTACTACTGCTCTACCAGCGAACAGAGCTCTCTCTTCTGAGAATTGCTAATGGGAGCCCCCACGTGTTTGAATGATCTAAGTGTGAAGCATCTTCTCAAGTGTTTCTCTTGGTTACCAATAGTGAATACTCTGAAGTGATCAGAGAAATAAATTATGTGCCCAGAAATCTGTCAACTTCTTATACTATCAAGTCTAATAAAATATATTACATCTTCTTACAAATGTAGTTTTGCCTAGAAGGACATCAGGCATCACGCATTTTGTGGCTCTTGTTCAGAAAGATTATGTCTAAGTATTTTGTAAACAATATATTAATTTTAAGGTCTTTGAATGTACTGTTGTGGCTCCAAAATCATAACAATAAACTCGGATTTTGCAAAAGACATATTAATACACTGTTCTGTTTCCAGATATGTAGCAAACCCTATGCTTCATTACACAAACAGCCACAGAATCACAGAATGGTTGAGGTTGGAGGGCACCTCTGGAGATCATCTTGTCCAACCACTCTCTTCAAGGAGGGTCACCTAGCGCAGGTTGCCCAGGGTCGAATCTAGTTGGGTTTTGAGCATCTCCAAGGACAGAGACTCTACAGCCTCTCTGCGCAGCCTGTTCCAGCGTTCAACCACTCTCACAGTGAAGAAGTGTTTTCCTCTTTGCAGTCCAAATCGTTGAATGTTCGCAGAAGTATGGGTTATTCACGTGGAAGTATTCTGCAGGATCAAACCTTTAGTAACAGGACTTTCGAGAGAAATGACAATGAACTGTTTTTTTTTTTTTTTTAACATCCGTCTTGAATTATTGACTGTATTTAGCCATGTTTCTAGTCATTATTTAATAGTATGACTTTATTTGTGTGTATTTCATTACTCTCATAAACAGCATCAAGACCTGAGCAAAACCAGACATGGTAGCTGCCTGATCTTTTTAATATGCTGTCTTTACACAATTTCTTAAATGCTGATGTGTATAAAGAGAGTATTTTTTCATTTATATTCATTATTTTGTAGGTTTTTAATTAGCCTTTCATGTGAAGTTATTTTCAAAATAAAGCCATTTGCAATTTTGCATATTTGCAATATTAACTTTAGAAGCATTTTGACATTTGACATCAGGAGGCTAAGTTCTATGCTGATTAAATGAAATTGCACTGATGTAGATGAAAACATAATGAGAAAGCTTGAACTGTAAAAGGACATGAACAAATGATGAGTATTTAATTTAGCTCATAAGTCTCTCTGGTACTGTAATTTGCTGTGAAAATTCTGATATTGGCTGAAAAACCTAAACGGAAGTTAAAAACACATAGCTGTTTGGCAGAATGTGTGTGTGTGTTTGCAGAGCGGCGAGGCAGATGGTTGATGGAGTACAGAGTGCATGAGGCCAGGCACTTGGGAAGAAAGGGCACCATTTATTCTCGCTCTCAATCATCCTAGTTTAACTCTATTGATTTTGGTCCTGGATGCAGAACGGAACTGCCACCTCCAAAGTATCAGGGCATTAGGTTTCCATTTTATGGATGAGAATTAGAAAAGCCTCTTGATGTGTTCCTGTGCGTAAGAGCATGGACGTGTGCCACGCGGAAATATGGGCAAGTTGTTTGAGAGGCCTTAATTGCAACATTATGTTGCCTAGCATCACTGGATACGTGCGGAGGGCATTGGTCAGATGTGGTCAGGAGCCGAAATTGGGATCGGGTTGGCCTGCAGCCAGCTCTCCTAGGATCTGACCAGCGCTGCAGTCTCACAGGTTCCTTCCCTGGGCCAGCAAGGAGTGCGACTGCGGTGGCTTTGTGCCTGCATCGAGTGTGATTAACCTCAGTGGATCTCTGCCTTTAACTGGTGTTTCTGAGAGCTACTCTGCTAACTGGAAGAAGACTTAGGTGTTGTTGAGTCCAATGGGATACTTCCCAGTAAGCCTTTTATTTTGCAGTAGGAAGCACTTTTTTTGTTTCCTCAAAATTACAGTTCAGTTAATCCCCAAGCTTTGCATAAAACGTGAACTTAAGAAATGTGAAAGGAAAGTATGGTTACTCACCCTTCTGATTAAAAAAAACACATAATCGTACAAGAGAAGACCTGTTTTTTTATATATATAATTTAAGCTGTGTTTTGCATATCCCCAATTTCTTGCAACTTTAATGTATTTTGTTTTTCTTGTATTCTCCACCAAGCTGTCCTTTCATGTGCTTATAGAAAGGTACGGTATTCGCACAGAGTGGAGATTGCGGTTATATGGATTGATCTTGACAGTGGGTATGTAAAAAGTGTGTAAATTCCTTTGAGATTAAGCACACAGTACATTTTTCTTATATTTCAGAGCAAAATTAGATATTGATTTTTTTTAATGTGAAATCTATTCTAAGAATGTAGAACCTCACTAAGATATTACGATTCTTGCATTCTGTGTTTTTGTATTATTTGATATTGATTGTAGTTTGTAAAATTAAAAGCTCTTACATTTGTAAGCAAAATCTCTTACAACTTTTTTGTAACTTATTTTACAAATTTTCTTTAAAACTGCATTAACTTAGAGCACAGCAGGTGCCATTCAAACCATTACAACTTTCATAGTAAAATAACTTAAAATAACTTTAGACTGGACTGACTGCTCTGTACTCTTCCTGACTAAGCTATAGGTTTGTTCCCCTGGAACATCCCTTTTTCTGGTGGTGCTCTCTAAAGATCTAAACTTGTCCCTGTCGGAACAGATTTTAACAATCCGTGTGAGAAAGGAGCTGGCAACTCCAGGCTAGATGCCAGATAACAAGATGCTCTTTCCCCATCCGGCCCAGGTGATGTGATTCTTTGCTTTCCCAGGATTTATCCTTTGTGGGCTTGTAGAATCAGTGAAGTTGTCAAAGTGCTAGAACCTCGGGGAGAAGGGCAGCCCTGCTCCCACGTCCTCGTGCTCAGAGGCTTTGCTCTTTGGCAGCGCTTTCAGCCCTGTCCTTAGGGAATTTATGGCCAGGAATGGCTCTGTCTCCGTTTAAAGCTTGCCACATTTCTTTAAAATCAAGACCCTGTCACAGTGATTCATGGTTTCTGTTGCCTTCGGGTGGGTTTCTGCAACAGACTGTACTGGAATTATCACTGAAGACAACCCTGTTGATTTCATGTGGAAGACAGGGAACTTCCACGTGTATTTTTTTTGGCGTGCCTGTCTATCTGATAACTTTTTATGAGAGCCCACATTTGAACATTAGGCAAGATAGCTCTCTTGTTACACAAAGGTTGCAGAGGTGGATAAAATCTAATCTTGTTTGGCAATTTACTCGATAGTGTAAAATACCAGGTGCTAGATTTCGAAGACAGGCCTTGCATGCCTGGCCTTCATGAATAAACCAAGCAAATGAGCAAGTAACTTTTTTCAGTAGCTGCCCCTTTGACTCCCATGTCACAGACCAGGAACTGCGTTAACAAGCCAGTTAAAGTGTTTTCCCTGAAATAATATAAAAGTACTGTTCCTTCTAGTGTTTCTAGCTGAGAATACTGGAGATATGTGATTTTTAAAAAATGCGTTTCGTATCGTGATTGTCTAAATCTGGTAAAGTGCTTATCTTGTGACGTGTGAGCCTATTTTATGTGATGCCAGGAGTGAGTACTTCCAAGAACTATCTGCAGAGCTGTCAGGTCCATATTTCTGATAGGTACCCAAACCATTTTTGTTACATTTTGTAAACTTGAAAAATGCTAATGTTATCTGTTAATTAGAAGACAGTTCAGATTATACCATGTGATACAGTGGGACTTCCCACCTGGAGCTCAGAGTTGAATGCTAAACTAAGTTATGATGCACTTCTGTCTTTTCCTCATAGTAGAGTTTTCGTTAAGGCTTTCAACTTCATGTATCTTCCAGTTACTTAAATCATCTTGATTTGACCTACATGTATTACATATGTAACTTACCTAATATGTGTGATATATATAATACATAAGAGCTTGGTTTCTAGTATTTTAGGAACACTTACTTCCTCCTTCCAGTCATTATAATCATGCTCTTGAAAGATTTAAATCCCAGACAAATCAAGTTGGCGTAAAAAGCCATTCTACTCATATGAATATTGTATTTCTGTTTAAGGACAGCATCCTGCAAAACTGCAAGGGAATTGCAAGTGTTTCTGGGCGGCTCATTTGGGGCAGTTATCGTGTGACACTCCTGAAGTGTTGCTGCTGGGACTAACTGGGTGATTGGTGTTCAGGGGCAGGAAGCGCAGAGCAGGAGGGAGGAACGGGGACAATGAGATATATGGAGGGATGCATCTTGTATGGTCTCCAAGGATGGGATTGAGTTGCTTAAACACAGGTGTCTGGTGCTATTTAAGAGCGCAGTGGTACCTTTCCTTTTCTTCAGCTGGGCCTCTCTTCCCCAGCAAAGGGTCTCCCATAGACCCCGTGTCACAGACCCCAGGCCTGTGAGGGCATCTTGGATGCTGCAGGGTCTTTCAGACCACGTTAGACACCTGTCTTGAGGCCACTGACTCCCACCTCTAGTTCCCAGCTCTGTTGAGGGCAGGTCCTTCCAGATCTGAGTGTACATGGGGGAGTGGGAAGTTGCTTGCTGTTTTCAAACGGCTTTTGCGAGAGAGGGCAGCAGTGGGATGGAGAGAGCACAGGAATGTGATGTGGTGTCTGTAGCTGCCTGGCACCGAAGGCCCCCAGATACATCATGGGTAGCTATTTCCTTTGCTGCAAGCTGTCCTTGAACAGTCCAGCTTTCGCTGTGACACCAGAGAGCAATGACAAAAGTTTCAGCTCAGCCAACTGATCTGACTCCTTTTTCAGAGTTGCACAACCGGTTCCATTTTGCATCTTCATGGCTGTTGTTGCACAAGCTGGCTACATTTGAAGGAGTTTTAAAAGTGCATTTAAAGTTCCCCTGCTTGTGCTGTGATCCCACATTGACAGTTACGCTGCAAATCCTGGCGTACCAATAATGATAGTTGTGCAGCCATATAATTGGAGCAGTTTTTTATTGACTTAGTTTTATCTTTCTCAGCTTAGAATTTGAGGATTCTGGAGAGTATTCCATGGAATACATGGCTGTGGCACCGTTTTAAAGGACAAAGAAGTGTTTCTGAGAATCTTTCCACCTTTCTTGAACTAGTGCATTGTGGCTGATCTTCTTCTAACCCAGTAACTGTGTTTATTTTTTCTGGTTATACTTCAATAAAATGATTATAAAAAACAGTAAACATCGTGTAGATGACTGCCTAGACATGTGGCTACACCTAGATCTGAACGTTTTGGCCTTTGCCTTTTGTTTGTCTGTCGCCTTCTCCAAATCCCTCCTTTGGGATTTTTGAGATTGCTGTCTTAGAGATTTGTCATTTCTCATATAATGTACTATGGCTACCTGAGGTTAGAGCATGTTTCTTTCCCCATGAGAAGTAGTGCTTCTGGAGTGTGAATGATCGTTAAACCAGCATCAATGACACTGAGATGTTTTGCTTGAAGAAAATCCTTTTTTATTTTTTAGTCACAAGTCTCATGACAGCTAAGCTGTCTTAAATGTTCTCGCAAGGTAACCAGCAGATTCCTTTAATAAGGAGAGACAGCGAAATGACGGGCATTTGGTATTGTTCTGGCAAGGCCACTTTCTGGAAAACCAGTGCTTGCTTAGATGCCACGGGAGAGCAAAAGTGTGGAGAGGAGAACGTGGAAGAGCCGACTGTCGCCTTGTGATGGACAGCAGAAAAGATGAACGTACAGGGACAAGTGAGCTGCAAGCGATGAGAAAGTAAATGTCCCTTGAGGGCCAAAAGGTTGAATTCAGAGTGCATATGGGCAGGTTTGTGGGGATTACAGAGCGGAAAAATATGTGCCAGGAGAGAGATGCGCGGGGAGGCTGTAGTTAATAGGGAGAGGAACCTGAGGAGCTGGGCACGAGGCTGAGTGATGTGGCAGCCTGTTTGCCTGGCAAATACAACAGGGATAAAATTATACAACAGGGATAAAACAGGACTTCTGCTCCCTGAGATTGAGGTAATGAAAAGTGATGGATCCGCTGATAACAAACCTGGAACTTGCATGTTTGTGTGTCTCTCTGTATTCGAGCTGGAGGTGGGTAAGGATGCAATTCAGGAAGAGGTGAATATTTATTTTAAATGTAAAAATAAATAAATTGGAAGGCAAGTAGAAAACAAGGCTCAGGAATACTCAGTGTTGGAGCCAATCTCATGCTTATGAAGGGTGTGAGTCATTAGGTTCAGAAGCGTGGAGTTGGCAGAGCCGCTTTCCCGGCTCCCGGCAGGCTCAGATGGTGTGGGGACAGCATCCAGAAACGTGGAGCGGCTGCACCAAGGCAGGAACTGGACACCTCGGTGCACTGGAATTCAGCAGCCTCAGAAACTCATCATTTGGCAGTATCACTAGCTATGCTTCAGCTGCCCTGCAATCCTGGGTGGAAAGCAGGGCAGTGCAAGAGGTCTGGTTCCTTAAGGAAAGGAATCTCCTCCTTGGATGGCCCTGAAACGCAGCCCGGCCACATCTCAGTGTACTAAACCTGAGAATAGTAATCCCACTTGTTATTTTCCAAAACAGATTCCCAGGACTGTTAACATAATGCAGTTCTACAATTTTGGGGCCTTTGTGATTAAGAATGTTTGGAATTTGCCTTGATCCTGTCAGCACCAAGGAGAGCCCTGCCGCCCCAGGCAGGCCTAGCAGAAGGCTGCAGCAAGGTCCTGCACCAGGAGTTTCCACTCCTGACAGAAGCAACAGACGAGAGGAAGGTGGAGTGTAAAGCACGCAGGCTTATCAGCTGTAAGGAGGAGTATGAGGGTGTCGGAGCGGGTGGGGAGGTGCCACCTCCCTGTGTCTGCCCTGCTCTTGCCTGACGTCCTGGAGCCTCTGCGCTCGTCTGCTCAGAGCCCCAGGGAATGGAGCTTGTTGGTGTTTTTGATTAAAGGTGATTTGACTAAAGGCCTCTCTGCTTCTTGGGTGGACGTTAGGAGAGACTGGTTAAATGGAAAGAGAGAAAAACCAGAGATGCTGAAGTTTGAGAAAGAGGCGTAAGTAGAGCTAAGAGACTGAGCAGGTAAGAGGAAAGAGAGATGACTGGCACAAAGCACTGTGCAGTGGAGATTTCAATCAAAACTCTCTAGTCTAAATATCCCAAGGTCCCTGCTTGGCTGAATCAGGAGCTGTTTCTTGTCTAAGACAACTATTTCTTTTTTGGTATTTTTTTTTTCTCCAGTGGGTGGAGATCTCCCTGAAAATTTGTATGTGTGTGTATTACATATAGTATTATACTGTACTCCCTGTGTGTGTCTATATATGATGGTAGCAACACCTGGCCCATTTTAGTTGCTTTGCGGTAGGTGTGAACGGTCCCTCCCACCCCTGTAACAGCTGAGGCACTGGCGGGTA
This sequence comes from Tinamus guttatus, assembly GCF_000705375.1. The sequence continues at coordinate 234,949 of NW_010579562.1, forward strand.
AGGACACAGGCAGGCAACTCTCTGCTGAAGAGCGGGAAGTAGATCCCAAGTCCCTCGAATCCCTCTCCGGTGCTCAGCATCCTGGAGGGCTTGTCTGGAGGGCTGCTGACACCAGAAGCCATCTATCTTAGCAGGAAATTTGTAGTGATAGGAGTGGATTTGCGAATACAAAGCATCTATTGCTCATCAACAACACCTGTTTGCTGGTGAGATCGGTGGATTTGCTGGATTTCACTTGTTCCGTGTGCTGCTGAGGAGGGAAGTAGCACGCTGGGAAGCAGCACTAGGACCCTTTGGCTACCTCAGTGTTAGGATGAGACACACGAGTGCCTAATCTCATAGACTGTGTAGTGCCACCTGAGACAGGCAGGTGTGACTGCAGGTCACTGCCTTGTTTTACTCCCCACCCTCCTGAGTTTCAGGGGGCTGCTTAGCTGCTTTTAAAGCTGTTCTCACCATCTGGAACATCTGTCTAGTTCTCCTCCGTTTTTCTCAGTGCCACAGTGAAAGGAAAGGGGTAGAGGACACAACATCTAGATCCTACAGATGTGGCATAGAAATCTCAGCCTGGATCCTGTGCCCTCTGCAAAAGAGCTGGGAAGGGGAAGAGAACAGACTGAGGTGGGGCAGTTCCAGCTGGATTCTTTATTTTCCTTTTCCCCCTTGGAGAAGACCCCACTAAGCTGTCAAGCTTACCTTATTTTTGTAGTTGAAGATTTTGAGATTGTCACGCAGGAATACTGTGGTTAACACAGAACTGACCTTGTCTTTCCTGAGCTGGCCCAGCTCTTTCTTTGTTAGACGTTGAATGAACTATCAATATTCTAAACTATGAAGAGAAACAGATAAGCAGTAGTGTCATCCTGTGTCTTGGCAGCCAGATGATGGGTGTGAAAGAGGCAAAAGGGGGCACTGATGCTACGTTTTAGGGGGGTGATTGCAGCAGACAGTCCATCAGTATACTTAGTTTGGCTGTTTTAGATGGAAATAAAGGTAAAAGGAATTTAGCATGGACCAGGTGTCTGCCCCAGCCAGCATATTCAGGGATGTGCAAGGAAATCTCAACCTGCAATGCTTGTTGTAGCAGTGTTTGCACAACTCCACGAGCAGGTTGCTGCTGACCACAAATAGGCAGCAGCCAGAAGAAGATTTCAAATGTTGGGCTGTTCACTAGCCAAAAGAGAAGAGGGAGATGGGGCGGGAGGCAGGGAGACACAAGTCTGTAGATCTGCCAGGGAAGGAGAATGAGGGAGTTGGGATATTCCTGAGGTTGCAGTAAGGAAGGAGACCACAGTGATTTTCCCACTGGGACACTGTAACTGAATAGTTTTTCTTTCCTTTTCCATCTCTGATTTCTGAAGAGCAGACTCAGATGAGCATTTTAAATCTGAGATATGTTGTAGATCAGTGCTGATGGTTTTGTTTCTATCAGAGTGCTTGGTGTTTAATTTAGGGAAGAAATACAAAGCTGTGACATCCCTATATGGTTTATCAGTGATGTTTTGCTCCAAGGTGCATGTGCTAATTTCAAATCTTTCAGTGTGGAGGAGTCGGGATAGGGGAGTGACTGCCTCCCACGGATGCCCCTCACAAGTCCCTGTGCTTTCAGCTTTAGCCTGCATCAGACACAAACCCAAACACCTTTAATAGGCTTTTTTACCATTACGCCTGTTGTGGAATGATGCTCACATGTTCCAGTGGTCATCCTTCATGAGAACAGGGTAATGAATACTGCTCTTCTTTGGGAAGCATGTGTTACTTTTCTTTTCTTTTAAATTACTGTGAAATACCTGGAAGGTACCAATTGTCTGACGACACCTGATGTGCACTGCAGAGACCTTGTGCTGGCTTCCAGAGGTCACTAAAATGAGATGATGATTCATTTTCCAAGTCTTTTGTACTTTTTGTTGAGCCTTAATGGTTGGGATTTCTCAGAAGTGCTAACTATGATGGCAGTTTGCAATATAGCTGCTTGTGTACCAGGAATTGCAGATGGTTTCTGATTTTTTTCACAGATGCTCTGAGCTGCCATAAGGCTCAATCTGAGTGTAGCTGGAGACTTCTGACCATCCGCAGTGAGTGTCAGCAGCAATTACCAGCCACTGTCATCCCCAAAACCTGTCTGTGTTCTGTTCGTGCCGCTCTGAGATTTGTACATCTTGATTTGACTGTAAGAAAGGATCAGCCTGGATGCTAAGTGACTGGACAGAGGCTTGAGATGTGATTAATCTTTGCATGATCCCAGCCTGGCCAAGCTGGAATCTGCCTGTACCTCAGCTCTGTGTTTGTTCAGTTGAGATAAGGCATCTCTCTCCTTTTCACTGCTTTTCGCTGTTATTTAGGTTGCTTTATAGCTCAGTCCTCTTCTGTGTGTGTGGAAGGTGTGGATAATGGCAAGGCTTGGGCCCAGCGAGGCTGTGGTCTCAGGGGAGGTCTAAGGCACTGCTGCAAGACAAATTACTAATAGTAAATCCAAATAACCAGAATTGTGTTATCAGTTTTGGGACAGTATCTGGTTTGGTTGACATCTGTAGATGGGTCTGACTCCACTCTGCCTACCAGGTACTATATTTGGGGTTCTCCTGTAAAGATTCCTACTTGTTGGGTGACTAAGGCTCATCCTTTGTACAGTGCGGTAATTTCTTAGGACTTGGATACAAATACAAATCATTTGGGCTAAGGAATTTTAAAATCCATTGTATAATATACATAGGGCTAGGAATAGCTATTTTATGATGGTATTTTAATGCAAAGTTAAACATGCTATGCTTGCGGCTATGTTATTCATGTTTGTTGCGCCTAAATTCTGAAATTTCATTTTATTATCTCAGGTACAGCACCTTCTGTGTAGGCACAACATTTTAGGCACAAGACATATAGTTGAGAATGCATTTGAGTTGCTGCATTTGCTTTTTGTCCAGAATTGGTCACACAGGTAGGTGACGCATCCAAGTACTGGCAGTTTGCCAAGACCACATCTAGGCTGTTGCAATCTCCAGATTTCGTTAAAGAAGGGCAGACCCCACTGTCTGCCCCCTGCACACTGTGAGGGTATTTGTGACTGCAGGAAGGTTTGAAACACAACCAGCACGTCCTCACGTGTGGAGACTTCATGCTTCAGGATTTAGTGCTCGTGAACGTTGCCCACTCTGTGAACAGAGAGCATGTTTAGCAGAGCTATATGTGCATAAACGTGCCCTCCATGAGAAAGGGGAGTAGGAGATCCAGACAAGTCTTATTCCATTCAGTCTTATTCCATTATAAAAGGTGGAAGCTACCACTGCTCCCACTTCAGAGCTGCTAATCCTTGCATTGCCCCTTGGCAATCTTTGCATTGCTCAAACTGTACTGCTGTGTTTACTTCTTACATAATTATAAAAGCTTTACACTTTATACCCAAATCATTTTTCCCCTCTAAATCATCTTTATTATGCAATTCAAGGTGCAATTATTAAAAAAAAAAATTGGAAATATGTGCTTATTTTTGAAGAGGAGCCCCTCTTGTGCTGGTTGCATGATTGTGAATTTGCCTTTGAGGACTCTGTCTACAGGAAAAAATGTGGCAGAAAAGCTGTTCTCCAGGTTGGTCAGTGTCACCGTCTTCTGATAAACCTTCTGAATGAAAATAAAGATGAGAAAACCTGTAGCTAGAATGTATTGAGGGTCTTGAAGCACACATGCAGATAAGACTGAAATAAAGTTTGCCAACCCAGTGTAGAGCAATCCATACTACTAATAAACCAGAACACAGCTGATATAGTTCTTCTGATATGGAAGTCATTTATTCCAGTCTCCCCTTCAAAAGTCCTCTCTCTCCAAGCACATGTATTTTTTAAAAATTAAATGGCATGCAAAAAATGTAGAACATTTTTTAAAAGATGTTGGAGGGAGTTATTACAAACTCTTCTGTCAGATTTTTCTATAAACAAATGTAATCAATATATAGGAGGCAATTGATTTTAATATCTTTTTAGCCAGAGTAAGATCTGCAGATAACAGTAAGAATAAATGCAGCTCCAAGTTTTAACAAGACATTTTAGAATCCTATTTACATTTTCTGTTAATTTTCTCAATTGTTTTAATTCATTGAAAGCTTGAAACCATAGCCACCCTCCTTCATGAGACATTTAATATGAAAAATTTTCCACTGTGCTTATAATAGAAATCTAAAATAGTTCTTCAAAGGATTTTCTTTTGGTATTTTTTTTTCTGTGGTTCTTGTTCCTTAATATAAAATTCTTTTTAAATCATATTCTTTCTAATGTAGAGCTCAAGTTATTAGAATGAAAAGCTTCACTACTTTCTGGTAGATTCCATAAATTTTGTGTTAGTGTATAATAAAGCAGAAATAAAGCAAATCCAAAATAAAAGTTTCTTTTCAAGCATAGCAGTGCCAGTTTTCCGTGATGTATGGGTAACTACTGGAAAATTTAGTGGCCATTTTAGATGCTACAGGTACACAGATCCTGAAGAGTAATATGCCTTCAATATTTCAATGAGTATCTGCAGCAGAAATTCTTTTTTCCCCACCATGTGATTATTTTATACACGATGTATGTTCTGCAGATATTAAGGGACTTTCCTCATTGATATTCCTATTTAATCTCAGGAGGGAGGGCATACTGCTGATGAACAAATTTACAGTAAGTTCCACTATACTGAGGATATGTATAATTTTTATACTGATGCTATTTTGACAAAAATAGCAGTTTGTCACAAACTGTTTCATCCTGAAGATCAAAAACCTGAGCTCCAGGGAGCGCCAGAACTGCATCGTGTTTTGGAAGGGGTTGTTGGGCAGTGTTTGGGGAAGTCAACGACCAAAATAACAGAAAAATGCATGCGAGAGTAATGGAAAATAGTTCTTAGGCCTTTTTTTTTTTCCAGCTGTGAGGAAGATACCAGTTTGTGAATCTGAAAAATCTGACACCAGCCACACTTTACTTTTCTGTCTGAATTTCTTCGGTAAAGAAAATGTAGCAATGGGAAGTGCATAGGAAAGATGTAAGTGGAGATGCAGTGTGTGGAGCATCAGGCAATTAGAATTTTTGTGATAGTAATGATTGATCTCTTAACCTGGGATAGTGCTGGATGGTGCTGGATGGTATATAGTATACGACTTTCCTTTAAGTGCATGCAGAGGTGCAAGTTTGTCTTCTTAAATATAGTCAAAAGCAGCTAACACATGGGGCTTCCTGCAGCGAGTAATGTAGCCTAGGTGGGTGGCTGGATATTTGTGCTAGGAGCAGGAAATTGGATTTTGTCATCTCCTAGTCATTTGTTCCATTACTGTTTGAATACATTGTAAAAAATGTAAGAGGTAAGAGATAAGGGTGCTTAATGTTGATAGTTGATGTTGATAGTGAGTGGATGAAGAATGTTATGGAAATAGGACTGCTTTGGACCTTTTAATAGCTCCTTTCTGGATTATTTTTTCTTCATTGAGCTGTTTGAAGATTTATATAGAAGTACAACATTTTAAGAAGTGCTAGATGGACTCTTCTCAATGTTCTTCACAATCTACCATGTTATTTTAGTATTTAGAACTTCTTCATGCTTCCTCATTCAGCACCGAATTTTCCCTTAGATGGGCAAGCAAAATATCCCTAGGAGTGTCTATTTCTTCACAGCAAGGGGAACCTATCTACCTGCCAACTCGCAGCAGGTATGTGGGAGCTGGAAGCTTGCTTATGTGGTTGAGGGGCTGAGGATCCATAATGTGCTTGAGGGGATAAAGCAATGGGAGAAACTTCATCTGCTCACCGTTTGAATGTTTTATAAAGCATTTTTTCATTTTTTAATATATTTATATATTAACATTTATATAATGTCACATTTAATGATTTTGTGGTATTTATCCCAACAGTGCCTGGTCAATGGAGTAGAAATGAGAGAGGGAAATAAATTAATATGCTACACAGTTATACATATACATATATCTATATTCCCTTTGACTGATTAGACATGAAAGATTGGAAAGAAAGATATCCTTAAAGTGTCCAATGTGCATAATGCCACATTGGGTGATCAGTAGTGACTGCATTCGTTTCCCAGACCTATCTCCCCCAAAACAGAGTTAAGATCCAAAGAGTTAGGTCTCTCAAAACTCAGACAGCACTGAGGAGCTGAAGCATTTCTGTGACCTCTTGTCCTACTGCTTTGGCAGCTGTGGTCCATGCCGAAGCTCTAGGGAGGGCTGAGCACCTGGACAAGTATTTCCATAGCTAAATTTAATCTGGTTATGTTTTGCTTATTCTGTAACTTCTGTTTTGAAGGGAATAGTATGTTTTCTGATCTTAAATAAACACTTTTTAAACTCCTTTTTTAAAGTGAAAACCTTCCCTCAGGTGAAGGAAGAATGGGAACACAGCTGAACGTTGTCAGCGAGGCCGTTCTGCTTCTGCGTAGCTAGTAAGTCAGTGCAAACAGGCCAGGGAAGTGCCTGGTGCCAAGCACTGTGTGAGGGCTGCTCTCCTTGAGGAGGGATAGTGCCTGGAACTGCACTGGCGAGTGCTAGGGTGCACGTAGCAATGACCCCACATTCCCTGGATGCAGGTGAGTTACTGGAATCAATTGAGCAAGTAAGTTGTCCAGGAGTATTTTCTGTAGAATCATTCCTTAAAGATTTGGTTCGTCAGGCTCACTTTTCCTAGGAAGGAAGCATTTTTTTCCCCACTAGATGCTGAAAATTTTAACGGTTTAAGCCAATTCCTGCAATACATATATGCTCCAGAATAAGCTGACAAGAGTAGCTGACAATAAATACATATTTTTGGCACTATTATATATTTGTCCAAGCAAAAGCAGATTTTCACAGCTTTGCAAACTTTCCTAAGGATTCCACTCAACCATTGTGGGTGGTCAGCTGTCTTAGTGTAACTATGGGAATTCACAAAGGACTAAAAATATGTGTAATTAAATGCCAACTATTCTCAAAATCAGGAGTTTTCACAAAAGTTTTATCCACATTGGAGTATCAGCCATACTACAACCAAGTTTTTCATGATTTAGGAAAAGACTGAAGACAGCAGTAAAATAGTTGAGCCTGTCCTTCTGCTGTGCTTGGCAGCATGTACAGAGATCCTAAATCCTCCACTTTCTTCAAAATTGGTGGAGACTGAAATTTCTCAAGAGCTTGTGAAACATGGTGTTGTTGAAGGAAAGAAACACAGCATGTTAATAAGGGGTGCTCTTGTTTAGGCATGTTTTTAAAGGGGTTTATTTTGGGCTACAGTTATTAACTGTATTTTCTCTGAAAAATCCAATCCTGAATGAATGGTGGATATTTACCCTGTGATACATCATAACAAATATGAGAAATGTGGTACATTTTGTGTCACAGGGTCTGCGGAGACTTGCAGTGAAGTCTTGCCCCCTTGAAATGGCTGGTTGTTTTCCCCTGTGACTTCAGTGCAGATGTGGTGTTTCTGCAAGAGATGTGAAATGCTGATGTACTGAATAGCTCTGTCTATGCTGGTATATTAATATTGTTTCTTCCTATTGCCCTAGCTTTGATTAAACTATCACTGTGGTGGGTTGTGGGCGAGGGCAATAACGTACAGAAACGGCTGTGCTCTGCCAGCTTGTGCCTTGGTGCTTTCAGGACCTTAGTATCAGTGCTTATCACAGGCCAAGTCCTTTTGAAATCAGGAAATTAGTTTTGGTACCTGAGTGAAAGCTGAATGATTCTGAACACTTGCCCTGCTGTGTCCCATCCCTATAGACAAGAAGCTGCTAGAGACACTGTGGTCAGTGCTGCTGGGCATGTGCTGGGCATTGCTTTGGGGGACGTAGCTCTCAAAGTGGAAAAATAATTACTGTAGGTTGGTTATTGAGTGAGCAAAAATGACATCTTTTAGTTTTTCTCAGTAAACTCTCCCTCCTTTCCCCTCTGAGGGGGGAAAAAAGAAAGTCATTCTACAAGTTCAAAAACATTCATCGGGGTAGGGAGTGAAACTTGCCCAGTCAGGTTCCTAAGTATTAACTAGAGAGCTGCGGAGGTATCTTGAAATACACTGAGTTAGTAAAGAGTTCAGTATTTTTATATCATCTGGATCAGCTCTGGGAGAGAATATATCGAAATATCTGGATCTTGATAGCTAAGGCATTTTCATGGAGAGTGCAACTTTGAATCACAAAAGAAAAAAAAAAGGGTTATGAAGCAAGATACGTCACAGATTTTGTGGGGTCTTTCTGTGATATGTTTAAATGTGCTTTATATCATGTCCATGCATGTGTGTTTATTCTTGTAGATATCACCTGTGTATTTGTCATCAACCAGTTCTGAAATGTGTGTGAAATGAGATCTTTGGATCAGGATTCTGTGATGCACAGAATAGAATTTGCAGCTGAAGGGGAGGGAGCTAATAAATCTTTTGGTCAGCATTGCACTTGAGCAGTTCTGCACTGCTTCAGACTTTGAAATCAACCCAACTGAGGTGGCAGCGGTCGCCAGAACTACGGAAATTTGTCCTCAGCTGCATGTAAGTGTTGATATCACCCTGGGCCTCTGGTGTGTCTGCTGTGTCCCGAGGATATCACCTCTTGTACGGGGAGGTGTGTGAAACATCAGTTACGTGTGTGCAGAATTAAAACCTCTGCCCGCTGCTCTCAGCCCCAGCTGCAGCGCGCGGGGAGTTTTCTCCTCCCTGGGAACGGGGCTTTTAGGAGCCCATGGCATTTCTGCAGCTCCGTAACCTGGCGCATAGCAATGGAAACAGCTGTTTTGCTTCATTTATTTTATTATTTTAAAAATGATGTCTCCTTAGAGCATACTCTAAGGGTAAAAGAGAAAGGGTAAGCTTCTTGAAGGAAATAGAAAGGGACAGGATAATCCAAATGTGTTTTTTTATGTCCATGGATGAGAGAACCATAATGAGCGTATGAAAACGTAGTCTCAAATGCTGCCATCTGTGGAGCAGACATTGGAGGGCTTTTCCTGCCAGATGCCATGCAGCTTAGCCAGCCGTGCCTGGCGATGTGCTAACCTGCCCGCTGTGCCTGCACGCTCCGGGTCCCGCGTCCCTCCAGGTGCACTTAAAGGGGCTTCTGCGGGGCTGCTTCCTTCAGAGGGTGAGTTCTGTTTTGAAAGAAGCCTTGGACTGGGCCTCTAAAGGCAGCAGATGCCTTTCATGTGAGGAAAATGAAAATTTACAGAAGTGGTACCCGAAGAGCAGACATTGGGATTCATCTTTATTCCAATTTTAGCCCCAAAATGCTTTCCAATCCTTGCTGAGGAAGTGTAAGGTATTGCTGTTGCTACCAGGAAACAGATAGTGGTTTCTTTACATGCAGTTTTGTTAATTCTTTTATTTTGTGGAAGGTAAATTGCTCCATGTGCCTTCAAGCAATCTTAATTTAATGCAGTAATGACTTCAAGTGATTGAAGAACTAATCAGCTACAGCCACCACTTTTCATCTTCCAGCTTAAGAACGATGAACTTGGAGCACTACTCTTCATAGTGTGGCTCCTTGAACTATAATCAGACTGCTTGTGTTTGCACATACAAATTCAGGTTAGGGAGGAATAAATTGGTGCATTTCTTAATTATTTACTAAGAAGTGCAGCAAGCATCAGATATTCTTGTCTAGGGTAGGTCTAACAAAAAATGAGTGCCACAATAAAACTGTGGAAAGGATGTGGAAGTGTTGAATGATCTGACCTTTCCAAGAAGGGATCTCAAGATTTTAGGAACTGCATATGTTTAAAAAGTTATTTTGTTCCCAAATATAAGCTTGTTTTATCCAGTTAACATACAAATGTACACTTCTTCCTGCCACATGCATGCGTTCCTACGCATAAATATGTTTTCTGTCCTTTAACATTTACATATAGTCCTTTGAGTACATGAAAGTTCTTCTTAAAGCACACATCTCTGTTGTTCAGAGTAATGACTTTACTTTGAACAAGTCTGTTTATGGTAAGTAAACAGTTTAAGAGTTTATGGAAAGCTTCTTTTCCTATCTTTTTCACATAGAAGAACATGAAATGCAATCTTGCAAATTTGGTCACTGCTGAGGACTGCTGTGGACCAGGTTTCTGTAATATGCCTCCAGGTATATTTGACAGCAAAAGAATAAGGATACTTGAAAAACAAGCATAGAAGAGGAAAATATCTTTTTTTTTTTTTTCCTGAACAGAAGGAATCCGATTCTGGCAAAACTTGCACAAAATGGTTTGTATGAATCCAAGTCAAAATTGCAGGTCTCCTGTGCTTTCTGTTTCATGGTGTATGTTATAAGTTTTTAAAAGAAAACATGGAGCAAGGGGAGACTTTTTTTTCCTCTCTGAAGATCTCCTTACGATTAGATGATGCTTTAGAGATATAGTCGAAAAGTCTCAGTCCTGGTCTTGAATTATGAACCTATCATAGCTGCCATGAAATAAATAAATAAATCTAAAATTCCCCTATATTTATTCTACATATATCCATGTTAGACCTTTCTTGTCTTCTTTTGCATTTGTTAAAGAGAGATAGGAACATGAGATGAATGTACGTCAATGTTAGACCGTAACAAGGATAGAAGAGCTGGCAATGAGAGAGGCGTTTTACACCACAGAACTTTTGGGTCTTTTACAACAACTGACTGGAATGTATTCATTTACCTGCATGTTCTGTCCGTGCTCCTCTAAGCTCTATCACTAGCTCAGGCCATTCCAAGCAGAAGAAATATCAAAGATAATGAGTTGGATTCTGACGTGCTCTTGTCAGTGCAGCCTGCTGGATATATTCTGATCGTGTAAGAATCATGGTGGCAATTTGACAATCTCTGAATATTATTTTTTGACAAATATAAGTGTTATAGAAATATTTTCATGCAGTAATAACATTATTTTAACACCAGTATAGAAGCATAAATTACCAGATGAGTCAGAATTATGGCCCTTTTCCTGCTGTGTGTGGGCAGTTCCTTGCATCTGTGCTCATTACAGGTTTGGGACCTAAATGCACTACATGTGTATTGAGAGTGAGTGAGTCTGCAAAGTGTTTTCTTAGAAGAAACAAGTTGTCCTTGGTTGTGGAAGAAGAAAATTCTTTAAAGATGGAAATTTCATCGTGTTTCACTTTAGAAAGATGGGTATGTTAACATGGAAATATTTCTGGTTCTTCTTAGAAGATGAAGGACAGAACTGGAAATAAACATAAAGCAGCAAAAATTAATGTCTTGAAAGAAAAGTGGAGATGTATTTATGGTAACTTCAGGAGATTCCAGGAAGGATTTGTAAAAGTGGACTGCTGTGGTGGTCCAGCACTTCTGTTAAGTATATTTGTAGTTAATGCACTAATATTTAATACACTGTTGTAATATTATTAACTCTTTGTGGCAAGTTTTCCCCAAATCATAAGCTATCATTTCATTGTGTGCCTCTCTTCTCAGGGGAACACTAAGAATGATTATTAAAAGGGATATCACCTTTTTGGCGACTCCTTTTCCCAAGCAGAATTCCCCAGTAGGTTATTGAGGCACCCTTTTTCCTGTCTTGGTTTGTAGGTACTTCAGAAACTTCTGTCTGTAGCACTGCTTTATTTGGGGTTTCTGCCTCTGTGAAAGCAGTCTGTTCGGTGTCTGTCATCTGAGTTGACTTTAAACTCTAGACTGAGTTAAAATGGAAACAACAGTACATATTTTAGCAAAGGAAATAGTTTTGCTCTTGATCAGAAAAGTGGAAGTAGCATTACAAAAGCGTCAAACTAAAAAATGGCAAATTGGGATTAGAAGTGAAATTTAATTTCCTATAGCTGAAGCTGCTCAAGTAGACCACATTCTGGGTACTAGGGTTATTCCTTTTCCTCTCTGTAAAATAATAATAATAATAATAAAGGTGATTTCCAGCTTTTTGGACAGGCTCCTGCTCTTCCTGCTCCTCCCACAATGATCTGGTGTCATTACTTTTTCCTATTTCTACGTCACTCTGGATGAAGGGAAGAATGGCCCTTCTTTCCGCTCTCTTTGTTACCTCCTTCCGGGAAAACTAAGAATCCCTCTCACTCCTTCCCAGAACCACTGAGACTTCATCTGTTGGGCCTTCTCCTTACTACAGTCATATCCTGAAGGTCATCTGGGTGCTACTGTTTGCATATTAATACTAAGAGTAGTTACAGGGTCCCCTGTTTCTTCATCCTCTTTATTAATCAAGTTAGGGAAATTTGATTAACTCTAGTTGTTTGTGAACAAGCAAATCAAACATTTCGCCCCCAGACTGTGTGTATCTAGGTTGTCCTTTGAAATGCCCAAACCCTGTGTCATGCTGATTTCCTTCCTTTGGACCAATTCTCGATTAAAGAGGCAATTGAATTGCCAGTTCATCTGACTCATTCCTTCCCTGGAAGTGTGCCTGACGTTGTGAGCCTTTTCTTGGCTTTGTGAAAACTTGGGTATTATAGGAAGTAGTATTTGGACAATATATTGATAGTCTTACAATCCCAGGTATGTTGTCAGGTTTATCTGGAGACCCTGCATATGTATATAATTAACTTGGCATAGGTAGGAGGCAATAGAGAAATTGTCTCTGCTGTCCCCTTGTTCAGTTTTGAAATGTGATGCTCTTACGCTATATGCTCATAAAACTACAGACTGTGAGTGGGACTCTTATGGCAAAATGTAGACGTCTACATCTGAGATAGTTACCCAAAGCTTCCTGTATGGGGAATGGAGAGGAACAGGACAGATGAATCACACTCTTGAAGAACCTATTTTTTACGTTTATGCTAAGATAAAATGAATCATAGTCTAAAAGTGCCCATTTGGTAAGATGGACTGGGGGGACAAGTCAGATGTGATGCCTACATTCTACACATTTAAAACTAGATAAAATGAACAAGACCTTTTGTGTCTCTGGTATGCACTGAATTAAAAATATGTTTTTCCACATAGAAATTTCTTGAAAAACTAGTGAAGACTCTAGGTTTATAGGACTCAAACCACAGAAATCGAGAAACACATAATCAGCATGTTTGGTATATATGTGTGTTGTACAACATGTCAGCTAGTAAAAAAAAAATGTATAAGGATTTCACACTAGCAGAATGTCATGAATTACTGAGAGTAGCATAAATGATGATATTGCTTGTCTGGTCACTTTTTAAACCTGCGCATTCCAGTTGATCCGTGGATGTTTTCCTGTTAGTTAGGGAGCTGTTGAGTTCTCAGTGTAGATCAAAGCTACTCTGTGTGTGTGTAAACTGTATAACGTGTCTCTTTGTCTTAAAAAAGCCCGTAGGGGCTGCAGGAAGTGAATATATGAAGACTTCGTATCCCAAGTAGCTGAAAAAGAAAATCTGTTCCTCAGCAAGGTGCATACTCGGAATGTGAAGCAGGGTGAGCTCAAGGCTTGCAGAAGCCAGTCCTGTTCCCAGTTATCCTGGTGCCCCAAAACGCCTCTGTGGGGACCTCTCAGCTGGAAACATCCGAACTAACCAATGAATCAAGACAAATAACAGTTATCCTGTAATACAGAAAATCTGTTTTCTTTTCATCTTCTGTTTCATATATGCATGAAGCTTCTATTTGAGTTTGAAAAAAGGCATCATGTGGCTGGGCATAAAATCTGTCATTTAGGATATGTCCAGAAAAATAGATTTTCAAGAAAATCAAACTTTCACAGCCTTTGTATTCAGGCATCTGGCCTGAGCCCCATGAGCCAGTAAGCCAATTCCAGCAGATGATTTCCCTGCCTAATTAGTGGGGTTATTTAGAGACCCTGAAAGGGGATAACAGCATAAGGATTGTAGCTCTTTCTACTCTCAGGAGCTCAGAACTGCTCAAGATCCAGCCCTTGCTTCCAGATAGCCTTGTAAAGCACAGCAGGTTCTTATACACGCATGTACCAATGGAGTCCCAGAAGTAATGCATCTAGATTCTCCTCTGGCAGAAGAGATCAAATTCACAGATCCTAATGCCCAGCAAAGTCTTTCCCTGCCAGGGCACATCGTTCTGCTTAGGAGACGCTCTGTGCCTCACTGACAATCCCTTAGGACTGGACAAAGCCAAACACGCAGGACTCAAGAACATGGAAAACAAGATGTGGCCTGGCCATGGCCTGATAGTTGTATGCCATGCCAGATGAGCACGGGATTCAGCACCTGCCTCCCCTCAAGCAAACACAAGACCGCCAGCTTCCTCCCAGCCAAAAAAAAAAACCTTCAGAAAAGAGCCATGACTGTGGCAAGAACGCGTTGTGAAATGCAAGTTAGAAGTTCCCAGGGTACCTTTTTGAATCAGACAACAGAGTTGAGTTGAAATGATGCCTCTATGGGCTTTGATCTGGCTAAACCAGTGCAAAACCACACTTTAATTTAAATTGGTGAAACAGCAGCGGCAGCTGAGGGCTGTCTCTGGTGCTGAACGTCTCGCAGCTGCTGCTGTTCAGGCCTGCGTCGTGCTTTATTCCCAAGGGATTCAACAGGCTCCTCCCCAGCCTGCAGTGGGGGCTTCCTGGCTTTTCATCCCACCTCTCTGCCCGAGGGGGAGAGATCTGGAGCGGCAGCGTGTGTGCGAGCTGCCTTTGGGAGTGTACGCGCACACCGTTTCCTTCCTGTGTTGAAAGATACTTGTCAAATAATGATTCCGGGATGACATTCCAGCTTTTATGTATTGGTGGGTCATAATTTGGATTATAGCTTCTTAAGAATACTTTTTGTGTGATAAAATGGTTCTTAGCAGCAGCCTCCTGTATGATTTAGGCATTGTGAACGTACCAAATAATTCAAATAATTGTTAAAAATCTCTTCCTCATTTTATGTGTGTTTGCACTTCAAAGGACCAGCAGTGAAAAGATGATTACATATCTGAATCAGAAGAATAATATTTATATCTAAACTGAGTAACCATGTAATTCTATCTGGGTTACCCGTGCTCAGTCTATCCTCCTGCTTTTGCATGGTACCGCCTGATTTGGATTTTCTGTTCAGTGTTTATTGCCTGACCTGAAGAGCTCAATCCAAATATTTGGTGTGTTCAGTGATACTCCCAGTGTACTCAGGACTGCTGTAAAATGATGAGTAAAGCATCGGATGCTGGCCATTTTGTAGCTCAGTAGCATTTATTTTTGACATTCACAGGGTGCTTTTAGTAACTGGTATATAAAAAAAATCAGTTATCAGTATTCAGCTGAAGAGGAGGACTCAGTATTTTCAGATACATTAGGAGGAGGGACGTTTTGCAAATGCATCTATGTATCCAGTGAAATCTCTGCAAACAGGTTCCTGTGTCACAAGGCCTCTCGATGCCAAGTTAGTAGATCTCTCCTTACATCTTTTCTGATAGTTGAGTGTTAACAAATTCCAGGCTAAATGTATTTCCTGATCAGTTTATACATATTCCTTCTTGTGTCAGTACTGTTTTCAGCTCGTCTCCTCTGTGCTGTTTACCCAGATGTAGTTACAGAAAGCAGTGTTACGTTCTTCTTTGAGTGACCTAGAGGAGCCCTTCTGCTCTCTGCCATTAAGGCACGCTCTGTTCTCAGGTCATCCTAGAAGCCCTTTTGTGCACCAGTGTTACAGGTGATTTCCTCTCTCCCATAATTTCTTCAGGGATGGCCCAAACTGATAGTTGCTTATTACTAAGCATTACTAGTTATTACTTGTTATCAACCTAACAAAACAAGGGGAAGCTCCTGTACTTTTTCCCATAGTAAAACTCATTAATTAATTTCCCTTCATTGTTCAGTACACCTTGCATTAATGATGGTTTACAAGGCCTTTAGCTGAAACTTTAATATATGCATAATTGCAGTACTTATGACATACAAATCACTTATGGTAACATATATGCATATATACAGGGTCACCAAAATGCTTATATTAAAGTTCCAGTATCTTTTGTATGCTATCTGTGGCTCCTTCTATTCTATGTAAAATTGGCATATATATATATCAAATAAACATTTTAAGCTGCATACATCATGAAACTCTCACTAGGTTGCCCACAGCTCTTCCCAGTACAGGTGAGGTTTTAAGAGAACATTATACCCTGGCACAATTTTCCTACCCCTATGAGAAATATATTACATATAAGTACCGTATATATAACTAGTGGTTCGCAGTCGTGCTGTGATGAACTATCACACTTGGCCTGGTTGGTGTTTCTCTCTTTTTCCTCACATCATTTCCAGGTAACAAACTCCTCGCTTGTAATAGATGTTATTAATCTGTAACTGTGTGACATGACATTTTGTACTACTGAATTTAATCTTATTGTGTTACTCAAGATCATTTGACTTTGTGTACAGTTCAATCTTTCTCTTAATTGACCTTGCCTCCTGAATTTCTATTGCTAGAAAACTTCTTCATCACTATTAACTCTACTTGTGCAAAGGGCATTAAGGTGAATGATAAATACAGGCAATTCTCATACGAGTTCAGCGAAACTCGATTAGTCATCGTCCTCTGGCCTGGTAGCGCCCCTCTCCCATGTACATATTCCTTAGCTGGCTCCTTCGTAGCCTTATCCCACATCTCCAGTTTAATCGGGGCTTTTGGATTTAGTGCTATGTCAAGTGCTTTATTTTTTGTTTGTCTGCTTCTGTTTGGAGAAGCTTTCACTTCCTTTAGTAGCTCCTTCTAAAAACGGGATGAGTTTGTCTAGTGCACTCGTCATCAGGTATTTGGTGTCGGAAGTTGGGGTCTTTCTGTTCTCAAGCGCCCCTTGTTTTGGAGATCCTGGAATAGAGGAGGGGGATAGTCTTTCATATCCGAAATCCTTATATTCTACAAGGGAGAAGATGGGTCCTGGTCAGAGGAAATACTATTTTTCTGCAGGAGCTGCAGCAAAAGATACATCAGCATGAACTAACCATGCTGAGGAGTTGGGTGTTTATCCCCCCATGCTCTCTGAAACCCCACGCATGCTGTGCATGGCAAAGGAGCAGGGTTCAAAAGCAGAATGGTCAGCAAGGACCTTTATCCCAGGGCCACAGAGGGTCAGGAAACAGGAAATTCCTGTATTTATTTGCAAACCTGTATTTAAGAATATGCTAATCTCCACCAACGGCAATTGTTTTTTAGATTTTGTTTTTGCTGATTTCTGTGCAGCCAGTCGCACCCTACCTCTTAGTACAGCAAATCTGGTAAGTGGGAGTTAGGTGTAAGGACAAAATGAGTGTTTACTTAAAATTAGAAGACGCACAGTGTTAAAAAGTTTTATAGTGGCTTAACCCAACTATGCCTCTTTTCAGAAGCATGTCAGTTATCAGTGCATTGGAAAATGCCAGTTTAGAATTTAAAATAAGCTGAAGGAAGATATGTGTTCAGAGGATCTTCCTTTGCTCACCTTGCTCAGTGTTACAGTTATTTACTTATTGCATACTGTTGCATGTCTGCTACCTGAATTTACTGGTTGCCATTTATCATTTTAAACAACACTCAAGTCCTGTGTTCGTTCTCTGCTGAAGCATGTTTGTTTTTATGATGGTAAGTTTAATTTCTCAGTAGTTTTTTTTGCCACGTACCTGTGATACCTGTTCAGGAACGTTGGTTTTAATGTTTCCTTGCATTCCCTCAGCACTTCCTGATCAGGATTTCAATAGTATCTCACCCATGCTGGGGGAAAAAAAAAAAAAAAGCCTATTAATTGCAATCAGTGGCCTTGATTTTAAAAATGGCCACCAAAATATGAAACTCGTTAGACAACCAGCTGGAAAAAACATAGAGGGTTTTCAAGGTTGGCACTCTTTGAAAACCTGGTCTTTTTGAAAACCCATCACCCAGAATTAGTTACATAAAAGCAACAACAAAAAAAATGAGTGTTTGTTTATCTTATTTCCCAACACTGATGCAAAATGAACAGGTTTAGACACACATTTTGATCTGTGGTTCAAGTAGCATTAAAGATCAAATATCTACTTACACTGAAATGACAGATTTGCTGTTATTTAAACCTCTAAAGAGTTTGCATTTGTGGGTCTGAAGTATAACCAGGGAGTTCTTTTTAGGTGGTTGGAAACGCATTTCACTTACATGTGTGTTAAAATTATATATATGTTATGAATTCTGTTCCCCTTATTTAAGCCAAGAGGGTTAAAGCTGATCATCTACTCCATTTTGCTTTTGTATTTAAGAAAGCTTCCTTTATGGGTTAACCCACCCAAGCCAACCACCATCATATGTAAACCGGCCCTGTAACTTGTCCCACATGTTTAACTGGCTCTAGCTGCTGCCAATAAGCCTGAGTTTTAACACTTTTGAATGGTTAGGTGACTTACCAGGAATGACTGTTAAAAGAAACAGAATCAATTATACTGAGTTTAAGCTGCCTCTGCCTCCCTGTTTGCTTTTCATTCCCCCGTTCTTCATTTTGGTGTCCTGCAGGCGTTGCAGAATGGTGCTGTAGACGAGGCCTTGCTTTGTAGGAAGAAGCAGCAAGCTGCCTCTGCTGTTGTTCTGGGTGCAATGCCGAAACCTTGGACAAACTCCGAGAAGACAGGGCTTCAAACGTCCTGTGGATGGCTGCCCTTAAAGTGCTCGACAGGGCTGTTTTTTATGTGCAGACATGTACTTGGTGCAAGAAGCCATTGCTGCAGTGAATCTCACCCTTTGCTTTGAGGTGCTGTGCAAAGGCAGCATGTTTTTAGATTCTTAAATAACCGAAAACACTGTGACCACCAGGTTGTTTACAAATAAATAATGTAAATACATGTTAAGATGTACCGCTTCTAGTAATTTATAATTCTTCAGTGAACCTCCTTGCTTTCCCCATACTTCAGACCAATTAAAAAAGAAAATCAAAATCCCTAAAAATGTATTGGCTTTTTTAACAACAATAGCAAAAAAATCATTAGATTAGCATATGTTTTCCTGGCTTGCAGTTTTATGTAAGATATGAAATTAAGATTCTGCAGAGATTGTGTAAGATGACAGGCCAATGGCTTTGAGTTTAAGATCTCTCTAGAGAGTAAAATATCAGCACCCTCAGGAGAAAAAGAGATGTTATGAGCTGAGTTCACGTGGTAATGAAAAATACTGAATTTAAGATTATGTCTCAATAAAATTTTTAAAGCATTGTTATTTATTCATTCTCAGCAAGCATTTCTATAGAACATAGAGTTAAATAAAAAGATTGTGAATGTTATTCATTAACAATTCAGTTAGTATCGATTGCTTATGATGGAGTTCACTGCATTAAACTACGTACATTGCTTAAATATTTCTCATAATTCCTAGAAAAAGCAAATTGATATTGTTCCTGTAGGCTTCTCCCCAGTGGTAGGCATCTGTGACTGTGCTAAAATGAGTAACAGAATATTTCAACCATAAGCACGTTACATGGGCTGCACTGCTTGCAGTGCCTACCAAAAGCTCTAGCTCATTTCAGTGGAACTTTGATGACCTGAGTAATTGAGGAGAGCGCCACGCTTAGGTTTTATACAGGATCTGAATCTCTTAAATTTCAACTTTTATTCATTAGTTACTATATGCACCCATTGCAGAAGTGTATGCAAAATTACCCAACACTAAAATTACTTTTGGATAACAGACATTTGGATATTTGGATAATAATTTGGATAACATTTGGATAACAAACAAACAAAAGTATGTATTCGACATCAGACGTTTTCTCTAAAATTGGTCTCCTTGAAGAAGATGTTTCTTTCAGGATGATTATATATGATAATGCATGCCTAATTAATCTCATTAATTGATACTGATTTTGAAAATATTTTCATATGTTAACACTGGATATCCTGGATACCTAGATATTTTGGATTCTACAATATAAACAGTAAAGCAAAAGTACATATAATTTTGTCATGAAATTGATATATTTATTTTTAATAGAATAATTGAAAAGTCATAAGCCTGTTTTGGGAGACTGATCAGATTAATTGATTCTATTTTTATGTACTATAGTTATTGCTGAAATATTAATGACTTAACTCTAAGGAAAGGAAATAAGGTTTTACCTACCACTGTGTCTGAAATTATTAGTCTCCAGACACAGCCGGATGGCTTTCATTATGATACAATATGATTTGGAATTTAAAGTTTAGTTTTACTCTGCTGTCACCATCGTGTCGGTACGGTGTAGAACTGAACTTCTCGAGCAGTGGCAGTCAGATCATGATCTTCTGCCTTTTTTTTTTGTTTTGCAAGCGTATAAGGTTAAAACCAAGAAAGAGCTTGCAGTCAGTTAAATCTGATAGTTCAAATTTTGACGAGGCCTCAGTATTTTCCACCAACACTGCCTCTATTCCAAATGGAGACTCATGTGGCTGCTTTTCACTTTTGAGACTAATATTCTTTTAAGGCCAGTGTTAACATCTATAGGCCCAGAATGCAAAGAGTGTCTACTGAAGAAGGAATGGTCATGTAAGTGACAACCCTGCTGCAGTTTTCCTGCAACACGTCGCAAAAGGGCTATATTCTCTTCTAGGCTGGTAGTTCAAACTCACTGTTTCAGTGAATACCTAGGGAATGCCGTGAGAACTAGAAAACTTGGAGAAACATCTTCTACATGTTTTTGTTGTCATTTAAAAACAAATTCATTTCTGTTTATTCACATTCTGTTATTGCTTTCCATGCATCTTCATTTGAAGGATTATTTGTGTGGACAGAATATGTGAAGAAACAGCCACAATATTTCACACAGTCATGTAATCTGAGCTAACAACAAACAGTTGTACTGGATTCCTCTTTTAGAGGAATTATGTCACATAAATTAAGATAATTAATATTTTGAAAGGTTTGAAAGTTTTTCATGTAATTTTCACTTCAAACAATGTGAATAATTTATAATAACAAAAGATTTAAAAAGAAAGTGGTGATATTTTGCTGAGAGTTTGGAAAGAGCAAAAATAAATATGTTTGAGATGGTATTCAGAAATCTTCATGCATCTCACGTAAGATCCTTGCTCTTTAGCATCACCAAATTCTAGCTCTTAAAACTTAGCTTTTGGCTCCTCCGTAGTGATCTGAATGCTTGGCTAATACTTTTTAGGCAGTTGGATAGTTTTAGAGAGGTCTTTGTTTGAGTAAGTCTGCACAAATAACAAATGTGTTGTTACAACAGTGACACAGTTCAGTTACTTCTGTAGGTGTGGGTTGATATTACAGGCTACTCAGGTTGAAGCCACCCACAGTATCCAGCCAGTCATGCATTAAGTGCCATGATTAACATCTGTCATGTGTGGTTCATTGCCAGCTTTGCAAAGCTGTGCATGTAGGATATTAATTTATTTCACTGGGGTTTACAAGTACCTTTTAAGAGTTAATTTCATTCTTTCAGTTGATGTGTGATAAATCTAAGTCCTGCTCAGGTGAGCTTTGCCTTTTTAAAGGGGAAGCTTCCTTGCGATGTATAGTTGTTGGTCACTGTTTTATGTGTTGGAGCTTGTGGAAATCTCGGACCTTTAAAGACTGTGGAGATGAGGACAGAGCAGACACTGAGTATTTCAGTAGGTCCCGTTTCTGCGCTGAATCCGGACTTGATCATTTTGAGATGTCTGACGTGGGTACCTCTAGATTTCAGCTCCAAGTGGTGGGAAATTCACAAGATCAGTTGTTTTTCTCAGATTTTACCATCTTGGCCTGAACTCAAATGGCAGCAGCTGTTCTCATGAGATTTCTGTTTCAGCCAACTGAAAAACAGCCTTTTTCTTTTCAGATCTAACCAAATAGTGGCAGTGACTTTAGTTCACAATATTAGCATTCCATATATGCCCTTCCTCACACCATGTACACATTAAAAATAAAATGGTGATGGATTCCAGTGCGTTATGTATTTATGCTTTTTCCTGAAAGGAGTTTCATACTTTATATATGGGAAATACAGCATAGTCCTTCAATATCCAGGATTTGCTTTTTAGTATGGAATGGGTTCAGTAAAGATTTACTTGTATAAATCTTTAAAAGGAGAAACTTTTTTCTAGGGAAGAACTGCCGGCTATCAAAACGACTTCCACCTTTGGTTACATGCAGTGGCACTGAAATGCAAAGTGCCACTATGCTGATCACTGCTGCGTTTGCTTGCCCCCTTTCCTGTCCATCTTACAGTGATTTAAGGAGAACCAACTGTCTTGCAGGCAGCTTGATTTGAAAAAATAGGAAGCAATGCTCAATTTAAAAATAGAGGGTGTAAACTAAATTTGCAATTTTTGTGTCATTTTCACAGAAACCAGAGGAGTTGCTGGGGTTGGAAGGACCCAGTGTATGTTCAGGGAACTAGTACTGAGTAGCTAGGTGAGAAAATAGGTCTTCCACTTAGATTTTTACTTCTATGCCTAATTTCTAAGTGCGGCATGGGATTATACCCTTCCCTAGCACTTGCTGGGCAGTGGAGAAAGGCAGTCTGTGTTTGGGGTGTCAGTGCTTCGTTCCATGCAATCTCTTGGCATCTCAGCTTTCAATTCCTGGCTGTCTCTCGGTCCCATTAATAGGCACTTTTGTCCTCACCTCCATACACTGGAGGCACCTTGGGAGCCTGACGCTGGTGCCCTGAGACAGAGGATGATGCTTTGAAATAAAGGCAGATTTTATTTGGTCTAGGCAGGGGGAAAGGGGGTGCTACTGAGCACTTACAGTACTGGTAAATACCTATTCGAGTAAGACTTTTGTTTGCTTTTTCCCAGCAAATATTTTGGGCATGTTATGTATGCCAAATCCAAACCTTTGCTAGCAAGTGCCTTGTCAGAATCCACAGATAAGATTCAGCTTAACAAATATCAGCTTGATGCATCTATATCTAAAATCTCCATCTGAGTTAGTCATCCTAGATTCCCTTTATTGCCGTTGGAGAGGAATGGGTACTTGTGGGGTGCGATTCATCTCATCCTAAGGTAGATCCTGAAATAGATGAGTCGTGCCTTAGAAGTGCCTATTTCTCTTCACTGACTATAAAGGGAGTTTTGAGTGAGTAGATCAGATGGAGATATCTTTTTTTGTAGGTGTATAAAGATAGGCGAGATGAATCCCACCTCTTGTGTCAGTGGTGCAACATGAAGCTGCTTGGCAGCAGTTAGGTGTCAGAGCGAAGTTTTCCTCAAAATCAAGAGACTGGAAGCAGACTCCTATACAGTAGGGAACTACGGTGGAGAAAGAGAGCTTGTCCCTAAATCTGTGTTAATAAGCACTTAAGAAATTAAAAAAAAAAAACCCTAGAGCAACATTCACACTAACAGGCAGGCCTGTGGATAGAGAGCTGGCAAAGACTGCATAAAATTGAATGTGATGGTATAATGAAGAGAAACAAGAGCTATCAATAAATGCTCAAAATAACCAGTGCCTCCTACTAACCGATCTGTGTTCTGGAATTCAGAAGACTCTCCAGTCAAGGATAAATCCTTACTGATTTATCTTGAAAAACACATTTTCATCTGCCTATGTCTCTATTCTCTGTCTGCAAAACATGGACAAGGTATTGACTTATTTGCCAAGTGCTTTGTGAAGTCTGCTCAGGAGGAAGTGCTGTGTAAGAGCTGAAGGGCTTTCAGTGACTGGAGTAATTTGCAGCTTCAAAAAATACTGGAGAGCTGTCTTTTAATTAGTAGTCTTAATATAAGGCAGCATTTGTATAAGAATAGAAGCAACAACTTAACCAAATATGCAGATAATATATGCCTGCGTTCATGCTGAAGCTCTCACCTGGCAGTTCTTACCTTAAGTTCTTTCTTGATTTAAAGTGTGTTTTTTTTTCTCTTTTTTTTTCACTGAAAGAGACTAGGAGCAGCCATACGATCCTCTGGCCCTTGAAGACACGAGTAGTTAGTAGCTGCTACAGGATGTGGCTGTGACGAGGTGGGCAGGAGGCTGCTGTGTCCGCAGGCCTCCTCACGCAGCCAAGGGAGTCCTCTAAGGCTGGCCTTGGGCAGAATCACTGTGCTGCAAGGTGCAGTACAGGCTGTTTCTGAACAGTTTTTCTTCTTTCCTTTTAATTGGCAACAGCGCTGGACTGGCTCACCAGCATCATCTGGAATGCAACCATGTTTTTGACTGTTGAAGCATTCCGTTGTGCATTGCTTTCAACCAATCGGATTGAACATGCAGCAAAAAATAATAAGCAGCTCAGTGTGTCTATAATAATGTTTTTTTTTCACAAAATGTTTTTCTGATAGTGTTTTTATCTATATTGACAGAGTGATTTTAGTCCTCCTTAGCAACAGTACAGTTAACTTTGTAGGTTTTTTTTGAATTCACTCTTTTTCAGCTTTCATATAAAAAATACTGCTGTACAGTATAGTTATTGAAAGGATGTGTGCCTAATTTGTATATTATGTATTTTAGTATTTGGGATTTCATTATGATTTTGAAAACATGTGTCAAATGGGTTGTCTAGCTATAGCAATTTACCAAGCTTGATGGGGCTTATTCTGATGTGAATCCTCACACAAAGTGCCACTTGCAGAGATTTGCCTAATATCTTTCCTTTGTGCCTAGAAAGATTAAATCCAATAAATGTAGTTGGAGCAGTTTAAGATGTTAACTTCTCACTAGCTGCTCTCTGTAAGCAGCAGCCTGCAGTCAGCAGCTGAGCAGCATTAATGGATTGTAAGGTTGCATCAGTACAAGCTGAGTTGGCCTAAACCATGGCTGGCTGTCTTCAAACTGAAGTGGTTTGTGCATTTATACAATCCCTGACACAGAACAGCTGTCAAAACTGCTACTTGCCAAACTCCTCTAGCTGTTTCCAAAACAATCCACTTTGTCAAGTCGGTAGGACTCTGGCATGGCTTGGGGAGCTGCAGGGCTTCGAGGGTTAAAAGCACACCAAACAATCTTAACAGCGTGGAGGTTTTTTTTAGAACCATTTTCTCCCAAATTGTATGTTGGGGAAGAGAAGCAGTTCTTTGCAAAAACAGGGTCTTGTATTAATGAATTTATAAGAATAAAACTTCTGCAGCGTATTTGACAGTATTTAACAGCTGCAGAATCTTGTCATTTGTACTCTGATTTCATGCTGTCAAATTTGACAAGATGAACTAGTGCCAGCCTGTGCTTTGGAAGACAATCTCCTTTTTTATAAAAATTCTAATTATTAAAGCTAAATTTGGATTTCATTAAAAGGAAGTTGTTAGCCTTTTTTATTTATCAGATGGCTTTCAAAGCCTAAGTTGATTCTACCTTTGACAATTTGTCACAATGATACTGAAAACCATAAATGTTTCCGCCTCCTTCCGCCAACTGGATGCAATTGGTGTCAGTGGCCCGGGGGGCAGTGGCATTTTTGACAGACTGAGAGCCTGTCAGTCCGTTAGAAATCTGGATTTATTACCTGTTTTTGGAAATGTTTAGCTAAGTCCTAGCCTAGCTATAGCCATGATTGAGCACTCCAAAGAAAAGCTGTCCAACCCAACTTCTCCCTGTAGATTTTACTCAGGTACTCTCATAATTTCAGTCCTGACCACACAACCTCCTTTCTCTTCAAAGTGATGGTGCTTTCAGCTCCCTTCCTGGTTAACTTTTCAGGTGGTGCAGGCTTAAGGTTGCAATAGTGCTGGGCCTCAGTGTGTCATGAGGGAACAGATACGCTGAGGCCTTCCTTCCAGGGAAGGCTACAGGAACTGAGTGGAGAGGCTACGATAACCACTGCGGCGAGTACATTGCCAGGGGGGCAGGGAACTGTGGAGGGGATGTTTGCTGGTCGAGTTCCCACCAATGAGTAGCAGCACTTGGAGACTCTGCTGAAGAAGTATTAGTGAAACATGAATTTTCTGTACCGTGCGAAGCTACAGCCATGGAGTGAAGGCAGCTGCTGGAACAGCTTTCTGGAACAAAGACATTTTTGATTTAACTGTGCTGGATTTCGTACTGCTGTAATTCTGAGCAATTCCACAGGCAATAATGAAGCATATACATAATGATAAGAAAAATCTTAGTGCGATACAAAGAATCATGGACCATCTGCCTATCAGGCATCATGGTGAATATGGGGTCACATGCTGAGGTTGGAAGGTACCTCTGAAAATCGTGGAGTCCAACCCTTCTGGGTGAAGCAGGGTCAGTGGGAGCAGGTTGCTCGGGGTCTTCTACAGTCACATAGTGAGTATCTATCACAACATCTTTGGGCAGTCTGTCCCAGTGTTTGATCACCCTCACAGTACAAATGTTTTTCTTCTGTTCAACTGGAATCTCTTGTATTTCAGTTTGTGCCCATTGCCTTTTGTCCTATCCCTGGGCATCACAGAGATGAGTTTGGCTTTGTCTTCATGCCCTCTCATAAGATATGGAATTTACCCTGTGCCACGTGCTCTAGGTGTCCGTGCTTTAGCAGGGGGGTTGCACTAGATGATCTCTACAGGTGCCTTTCAAACCTCAACCATTCTGTGATTCTGTGATACTTACAGGCACTGCTAAAATCCCCCTGAGCCGTCTTCAGCTCTCTTTGCCTGTCCTCTTCTGAGAGGTGCTGCTGACCCTTTGGCCAACTTTGAGGCCTTTCATTGGGCTTGCTCCAGTATGTCCATGTCTCTCTTGCACTGGGGAGCCCAGAACTGGACCCAGCATGTGGCATGTCAGCCACATCTGAGTAAGATTTCCGTCTCTTGCTCAGCATTTGAGTAAGGGATATTTATTAAATAGTCAAGTGACAAAGCGTAGCCACCATGAAATCAGCTGTATGGGCTGGTAAACTAAGGGAGAGTCTGTGAATCTGGAAGCAGCCCACAGGAGAGGTCAGTAAGAACAAGCTAGAGCTGGGGAGTGTGGTGTATTTCTTGGAAGAACCCTTGGTCCAGGAATAAGGACAACTGGGTTGACATCCCGCAAGGGGTTGAGGGTGCTGACACGTTCCAGAATCACCAAACAACATCCTAACGTGTGAAAGAGCTCTCTGCATACGCTCCATTTCTGTGTAATTATTTTTAGAGTTAGAGAATTATGTTGTTATTTAGAGCTGAATGTAGTTAAAATGCTCCTGCTAATGACTTTTCCTAGAACCAGTATGAGGAATACTTAGAGGTGATTTTTTTTGTTTCCTGCCTCCTTGGCTCCCAATTAATCAGGCACGAGAATATGATCTGTGGAAATTGTTTTGCCGTTTTTTGCACATGCTGGGAGATGAAGGATCTGAGTGCTTAAGACCCACTTTCCTCTCCTTTAAGCGTCATTTCTCTTCCACCCAATCTGCAATATGTTCCCTAGGCCCTGCTGGAGCTAGCAGAACATTTATACCTACTGCTGCACAGTGCAAGTATTACGTTCTGCAGCACTCAAATGCTGGTATTACTGTGTTTCTGTAGCGACCGTGTCTGACCTGCTGTGAACACAGTTGATGTTCTGCCCGAACTTGCCTGAGAGCCGGTTTTCACCTGCCTCTTTCCTCACCCTGATTCATACCTGTTTGCCATCATGTTTCCAGAAGTTTCTCTCTGACCTATGCACATGTAATGCAGTCACCCCTGTTCATTTATAGGAGTGTATTTCTCGTCACACACCTTTAGTTCTGCTCCTGCAGATGGAGGCGTCTTGTCATCCCTTAAAAATAATGAAAAATGTGGCCTTACACATTACAGTACTGGACAGAATGGCTGCTTTAGTTATTTTGTTATTTGAGTTCTATATTGAAATAGTGTTGAGAAATGAAAAACAAACAAAAAAACAAAAATAAAATATCTTGGATGAGGGAGTCTTGTCAGCTAGGTATATTTAAAAAACACAACCCCCCTGTTTAAAATATATTGTGTTGTGAGTTCCTCTGTGACTGCTCTCTGTGTATCTGGTGTCAGTGTAGCTGTCCTGTTTGGAGTCAAAGCTTTTAATAGCTGAATTATTACACATATATTAAAGTGAGGACATGGAGAAAGGCAATGCTTGTGCTCTAGACAGACATATCGTTGGTATTTGACAGTTTGCAAATACTTCAGTAGTAAATCATAGAATCATAGAATGCTTAGGGTTGGAAGGGACCTCTAGAGGTCATCTAGTCCAACCCCCCTGCACACGCAGGGTCACCTAGAGCACGTGGCACAGGACTGC
>NW_010579562.1:272053-354693 GCF_000705375.1 Tinamus guttatus
AAGAGTGAATAACCAAAGAAAATCTGGTTTAGATGCAGGGAAAGAAGTGTTTATGCTAGTGTGGTATAGATCACAGTGGAAAAACGGGGGCATATGAGAAAGTGAAAAGAGGTTACAGAGGAAATGGAGTATGGAGAATTAAGGTGGATACTGTGTGGATGGATGTGTGTGTGGATGTGTGTGTTTCTTTTAACTTCTCGAGTTTGACAACGTGGAACTTGACTTGTTGCTTAGGAAGTGTGAGTATAAGAGTGAAAAACCTGCAAAAGCAACGTTTAATTCAATGCCATGATTAGAAATGACTACCTTCTAATTATAATTGCTGTGTGATAGGGGAAGAGTATAAACACATTTGTCATAATTCTTCTAATAATATATATATTACACACGTAACATTTAATTTTTAGAGAAAACCATTCTTCCTTTAGAGTTCTAGCAGCATAAAACATGTAAATATGAGATCTGGTGCTTCTGAAAATACTGTCTTTTAATCTTACTCTCTGCTGGGAGTTTATGTAAACGTTCCTCATTAGTGCCTGAAACTGAACCAGTGGTTCTTCAACCAGGAGATTCACCACCGAGCAAAGGTTTTGTGCCTCTTTGGTCCAACTGTTTACTCTGAAAAAACTCTTACTGCCATTAGTCTGGGCTAAAGCTTATTGTACTAGGAATGATACCAAGGTGAGACTCTTCTCATCCCAAAGAACTTAAATTAACTTAAGAAAACACTTACAGTGTAACATTAAAATGTAAGGATTTTAAATCTTCTTCTTACTTTACCAGAAGTTGCCTTATGGCAGTTCTCTGTGTGCTCTGTTGGCACAACTCCCTTTGATGTAGATTTTTTTTAAAAAAAAGCTTTTTAAATTTTAACTTTCCTGCTAAAAAGAAACGATCCTAACTTCAGTAGATTGCTTTGATGTCATATGACAAAACTTTGTCACGGGGTAGAGAGGGTGGAGGGAATTGGTCTGTTTGGGATATCCAGAGGTGCTGGATGGACTGCTGGGTGCTTTGCTGTTCTAGACAAATGACCGAGTATTTCTGTTGTTAGAGGTCTGGCAATGCTGGACAAATAACTGCAGTTCATAAGTAATTAGCCACACATTCATGTACAGCTTCAAACCTACTGTGAAATGAATGCACAGTCCACCCCACGAGCCGTAGAGCATTTCTGTATATGGGCAGTGAACGAGCTATTGCAACTTGCCATGCATGCTTTGGCCATCTGTACAGGGCAGGGTCAGTACCTAAGGCACCTGGACACGTGTTGTGCAGTTTCATGCATACATATTTTTGTATGAGATTTTGCGGATAGACAAGTGAGGCTGTTGCTCCTCCCCAGGTAGATGAAGAAGGAAAACCTTGGCTGCAGCTATCGGTAAAGCTCCTCAGAGTATATCTATAGACTACATATCTATAGATTACATATGTTTTGAGCAACTTTACCCATAACTGCAGCAGAGGTTAGTCAGCTGTCATTGCTGACACCAAAAACATCCAAGTAAAAAGCTTGGAATTAGGCATCAACAATATTTCTTCAGTGATGTCTGCACTGGAAATCTGTAGGTGATCCTAGCTTTTGGGACACCAAATATCATTTTATATCTATCTGTCTACCAATCTGTCTATAAAATGAGTAGTTGATGTCTCTTATCACCCTGTGGTGGTTGATTTAATGAGTTAAATGGAAGTCAAATGATTGTCTTATCATCTGACTGTTTTTTAACAGTTGCTAAAATTGTGGAAGTGTCAGTCACCAGTGCATAGACAAAGCATCTTACAAGAGGTCAGTTGTCCTAGAGCCTTTTAACTGCCTGAAACAAAATGATCCTTATGATACTGCAATCTAAAACCCAATGCAAGGATAACTAGTCAGGACTATCACAGAAAATAGATAAATGTGTTACATAGCAATGTCCTCATACTTGTTCCTGAATAACCAATTACTAACACAGAATTCAGTAGATTGTTAGCTAATTCCTAAACAGCCTTTTGGGTCTAGCTCTCTCATGAGTAAAAAAGAAATTGAGACAGATTCCTAAAATTATGAAAAATATAGTTGCAAACAATAATGGCTTTCTTCTGCTCTTAAATTATCCATATAGTCTATCCCCATATCATTTTTTTTCTAGTTATGTTTACCTCCACCAAAACCCCCTCTAGTCATGTTTACCTCCACCTCCCCTCTCTCTCTCCTGCATACTCATAAAAATCTGGTTCTTCTTTCTAGGGTTGCAGGTGTCCTCATTTCTATACTTTGTTGTTTTTTTATTTCTTTAATTTATTTTTTTCCAGTAAAAATTTATTAAGTATATAGTTATTAATAACAATAATAAAATGAAAAAAAAACTTGGAAGAGACAGAAATAACATTGAATGATTACCCCAGAGTGAATTCAGTGGAATTGAGGCCTCTGCATCATTCTGGTTGAGCTATCAACTATTCTGCTGTTCATGTTTTGAAGCCTACCCTCATTCATGCTTCAGTCCTTCATGCTTTGTTTTTCATTCTTTTGGCCATGGCTCTAGCACTCACAAAGCGTCCCAAATGCCTCTTCATATAAAATAATCAGAAGCCTTGCCTAGTATGTTGCATCAGTTGGTGGGAAATGGGCGAATGACCTAAGAAATAACAGCGGCAAGCAAACGGAGGAGCTGCCAGCGACACACTTAATGCTCCTTGGCCTTTCACGAGCTGCAGTCAATAGCTGACTTGGAGGCAGCAAATTCTAGACTGCTGCAGGGGGCAGGTGCTTTGTGAGAGCAAAACAGACTTGCTTGGATGCAGAATATTGCGTTACACCAAAATCGCTGGGCAAATGCACATACTACCTGCCTTTTCCTCTGCTGCTTTCCATCTCTGCTAATTCCAACTGGTGTTTTTTCCTTTTTTTCAGTTAAGCCGCAAGAGAGGCCATAGGTTTGGTTTCCCCTTCTTGATGTGGGTAGTGTTTCTCTGTGTGGAGCAAACTGTGGATCATGGTCTCGTAAGGGCCTCTACAAAATAAATGTCCTCAGTTGTGTCTCAGCAGAGGGTGAATTTCTAGTTCCTGCAACGTAGTTAATACACTCCTTGAGCCTGGGTTACCTGGAGAGTGTGGAGTTCGAAGGTTTTAGCTATGACACGGGAAGATAGAAAGAGCAGTTAAGTTTTTCTGAACTCTGTGTTTGCGTTTCCTCTTACGGACGTCTGTATCTTTGAGAGCAAGGACCCAACTGGCAGATCTCAGGCTACCTTTGATCCCCCTTTTGCAGAGCAAGAGTGTTCCCTTAGCTGTCACATTTAAGCTCAGCGGGTCTAGAGAACAGAGTAGGGAGCCCAGGCTGTGGTCACACAGGCTGGGGAACAGACTCTTGACATGCAGGCTGTGTCTGTATTTGTAAATTAAACTGCAGTTGAGCACGGGCACCAGAACTCAAACATTTGTATTGCTAAATTGTGCGAATAGGTCTAAGCACGATTTTGGCACAGCCAATTCTCTCGCTGTCAAAAAAAAAAAAAATCTGCATGTGATTGTATAGTCAGCATGAGCAGGATCAATTCCCAGCAATTTTTTGCTAGAGCTGCTGCTGTTTGGAAAGGCAGAATATTCAGCAGGGTGAATGTAACCACACTGTGGTGGTTTGCCTCAGGAGCAGAGAATTGCCATGCTGTTCGGAGTAGATGTTTAGGGCAGGAGCAGACTTAAAGATGTTCAGGGAAAATATTCAGTATATGTACTATATTTCTGCCATACATGGGTATGTCTACTGACTTACAGGATACCAAAAAATTTAAAGAAAGACCATACTGCTAAAATACCACATTTTAAAAAACTGCACAGACAAATGTCTGCAGAGACTCTGATTCTGAAAAAACTAGAATGGGGAAATGAAAGCTGCTTGCAAGCCTTCTGGAGAGCTTCCTTCTCTGCTAAAGGTGAACAGCAGTTCCGAGGAGGCCCTTCAGGATGGACTTCCCTGAAGCAATTTAATATCTTCCTGCCCTACTCTTGTGTATGGCATCTGAAATGCAAGATGGGGGCAGCTAACAAATCTCAGATACTTCTGGTAGTATTTGTTTCACAGACATTGAAAAAGCTGGCAATTCCTAGAGATGCTGAAAGGAACAGACTGCACCAACTTGTAGTTTCTTCAGTTAGGATCAGAAATTAAAGTTTTGATTCTCATTTACATCTTTCATGCACTAGAAAGCTCACTTTTTCTTTTCAAGCAATGTGATTTTTTACAGTTGTCTTTTATTAAGCTTTGTGAATGTGGCTTATACTGGAACTGGTTCTGTACCTCCTAAATTCTGGGAATAACTCATTTCCTGGAGTAATTTTGGGGGTCATATGAAACTGGAAAAATATTATTTATCTTGATGATTAGCAACATAGATCAGACATGCCACATGCTTCTCTAGGATTCAGTTATCTGATTAAAAGTGCTAAAAGTAAATAAGCGTAATAATCTCTTGCTCTAGTCTAAAAGAAATGGTGCAAGCAATTTATTTTTCTTTTCTTTTTTCAGCTTGGATACCTGTGGAATTAGTGATCCTTCTAGACATGATTTCAAAACTGCTTCAAGGGAGAAAACTGCTTTCAGTTGGTCAGACGGTTCTGTCATAAAATGATGGTGATATGTTAAAATGTCTTGTTACTGGGTTTTAAATTGTATTGCTTATTAAGACTTTGAAACATTGTAGGTCATTGTCTTCCCAATACAATTGTTGCTTTCTAAAAGTACCTAATATAGAGGGGGGGAGACACAAGTGCACAGAAAATGCCAGTCCAGCAGTTATTATAATAGGAGAAGCATGAATGAGAGAATGTTGCGTGTAAAGTACTCCTTTTGCTGTTAGTATTTTTTTCAAGTCTCAACATGCTAGGACCCAGAGCTACATTTCTGTTAGCTTTTAAAGAGTAAGAATGTGCTGATTTAGAAGAACAGTGAAATGATAAGATAAACAGGAGTCAAGCTGGGAACAGTCTGCCAGTGCCTGTTGGCAAAAAGACAAAACAAAATACAAAATTTTACCTAAAGAGTAGCTAACGTCAGAAGCTTGGGAAAGCAATTTTTCCAGTTCTCTTGGCTGAGGAAGCTGGGATTGCTTAGGCTGGGGAGGAGTGTCAGGGGAGACCTTATAGGTCTCTCCAACTATCTAAAGGGAGGTTCTAGTGAGGCAGAGGTCGATCTCTTCTCCAGGATGAGAGGAAATGGCCTCAAGCTGCACCAGGGGAGGTTCTGGTTGGATATTAGGAAAAATTTCTGCATGTGAAGGGTGGTCAAACATTGGAACAGGCTACCCAGGAAAGTGGTGGAATCACCATGCCTGACAGCCTTCAAGAAATGTGTAGATGAGGCACTTACTTAGGGACATGGTTTAACAGGTACAGTGTTGAAGGGTTTACAGTTGGACTTGAAAATCATAAAGGTCTTTTCCAACCATAATGATTCTATGATTCTGTGATTCTTAATTGCAGGAGTACTTGAGTGATATTTTTTTGGTATTTGAGCTGTGATACGTAAAAAATTTCTATTTTTTTTTTTTAAACCCAACAGCAACCCTATTTCCACTTCACAAGACTGTTCACAGAGAGGGCATTTGAACTTTGGACTGGCAGGTGCTTTCCAGAGTATCTCGGTTGCTCTAGGAAGGGCATCCCTTGTATGAACGTATCTTGGTGGCCAGTAGATTTATTACTGTGGAGGCATCAGGGCTGCTGGATTATAAATGGCACTGGGACACTGACACTGGCACAACAGGAGCACCTACACGGATGAGCAGGTCATTTACTTCCCACTCGCTGGGATCGCAGCTGTGTTGGGACCTGCAGTAGTGTTGTTCTGTACTTCCCTCCCTGCCTGCTTACACGGCACTTATCATTGTGGCATTTTGTTTAGACTTAAAAATAGAAATAGCGATAGCAATTTGCATTTTTCTTCTCATATTTTTTTTTAGGGAAAACAGTTTGCTTAGTTCATAGAAGTGCTTATATATGAGAGGGAGTGAGAAAATAACTTGGTAGGCTATGTAGGGTTAGCCTCAAATTTTTCCTTTTTTTTTTTTTGACAGAATTTTGGATTTTCATCCAACAGATCTGTTTGTGAACATCTTCTAATGTGCAGGGATTAAAAAAAAAAAAGTTTAACCAAAGAAGGTAGAAAATAGCTCACAAGCCTGTCTGTGTCAGTCAGATAGAAAAAATAAGAGAGACCGGCCATGATGCCTTAGAGCGCGTTTTGATTTTCCGTCTGTGTAGCCACGGCGCGCGATGAACTGAATTTCCTGGGCAGAGAGACGTGACGGGATGCACCGTGTGCGGGGTCGCTTGCTGTCCACAAGCAGGATGACCTTGTCGAGGACTGCGCCATGTTGGAGCGAAGGGCTCCAGCTGAGGGGGAGGGGGCGCTTCTTGAAACTTCCAGGTGCTTCTGGAAGCTTCCAGGCGACCCTTCCTGGGAGTGGGGCCTCACGCACAACACCCGCGCGCATGAGGGTTGGGTTCGCTGAGATGCCGCCTCCCCGACAAACTAACAAACAGACTACAAATATTAAAAAATGCTTCAATCGTGATTGTCACCTCTTGCCTTTGGTGGGCAAAGTTAGTGATTTCTGGGTGCTCTGTGTGTTTTAATGTATTACGTATGTAATGAGTTATTTTTAAATTTAACTGCTGTTCCATCATTATTTCATGCTAGGTGCAGTTAAAAGGAGAATTGCAACATAATTGCAACATCAATGAAAAAAATATATAATGGAGATCGGCTCCCACTCAGAACTCATTTTTGTATGGGAACCTATGCAGCACATAATTTTATCCTTATGCTGCATTATCTACTCCCTCAATTAGGAAACAGAGAAGAGAATTTTGACCCAATTAAATGAGGGAGTTGATGATTCTTGGAACCTATTTAATAAGCCCTTCAACATCAAATCTTGGAGATCTTAATCTGAAGGAGAATTCTTCTCGTTCTGGTAAAAAGGACAGCCTGTTACAGTTCTATCCTAGTTGCTCCTCAAAATACTCTTTCAGAAGATGAACAAATCCTCTATGAACAAAAGGGTCCAGATGTGCAAAAATATGTATATATATAAGCCACAGTTTCATAAGCCACAGCAACTTCTTTGAAGTGCAAGACAACTATTATTTGATTTAGAAGTTACATTATTTGGGAGAGACAGCAATTCAAAACAGTCAAGCAGAAACCCTGTGGTAATGAAAACATCCAGTGTTTAAGAAAGAATTTGAAAAATCTCTGGATAAGCCTTTTTATTGCAGTTAAAATATTAGACAGGTATCAGTATCTGACCACTACTGCAGAAATACAAAATATTAGTTAAGTCAGTTCTGTGTAAATGAGCAAATACAAAAGTTTTCCATCTCAGTGTTGCACATACAACTTGAAAATGTGATTTTAGATCAGCCCTCCACCTCCATGTTATTAGCATTTAAACCCCCCAAACTCATTAGAAATTCCTGTTTATTTATAGATGTGTTAATTGGATTCAGTCACAGAATAAAAGTGATTTATCATCTGTCATGAGTTTAAAGTATGGGAAGGGCAAATAATAATTTAAACAGTTGTGTCTAATTTTTCCATTCGTTTTGTAGCTTGGTTTGTCTTTTTTAACCGTTCTGGGAAAGCAGTAGGTGGGTGAGAAATTAATTTCCTAAAATTCTGGCGCTTCTTATAGAAGTACTGGGAACTCAGTATTTTACGGAGGGAAAGTGAAACTGTTGTAGATAAATGTGTACTGTTGTGTGAAGAATGTTAAATGTAATTCCAAAGTGGTAGCATAAATATGTTGTTATAAATATATTTATGAATCTCAACTTCAGAAGCATCAGCCAGGAAATATGGGGTCTATAACAGGTCATCATGTTGAATCACATGGTAAAATAGAAGTGAAAATGATTCAGTAAAATCAATCAGTTAAAGTAAATATTAAGTGTATAAATACTGTTTTGGAAACAAGATCTGAATCCTTGCTTTAAATTAGAAGTAAACATAACTTTCATATATGAAGGAGAAAATGCTCCGTAATGAAGTGATCATTTAATAAATTAGATTAGTTATTAAATCAAATTTTGTGCTTTCAGAATATTTCCTCTTAGTGCGTTCTACATGTCAGTACTTCAGACTACAGCAGAAGCAAAAGAGCAGATCTGGAAAAGAATTAGTATTAATATGAAGGAGGTGTCTGCTATATAAGGCTTTGCAAATGCAAGTAATTTTATTTTCAGTACATTTTTGATATGTATGCATTTCTGTGTTGTTATTTAGAAATCTCTCAAAATCATTGTTCAAGCAAAATGCTTAGGCTGATTTTAGGTTGGTTTGCTTTTCTGAATTAGAGAATTCACCACCAATTCAACAGTCAATAGTATTAGTAGGATAATAAAACCTACATCATTCATGCTTTTTTTTTTTTTTTCTTTAAAGGATGTAGTTAAGTTGTTGGGAAAAGCTAAAATGCAGTGATCAAAATACTGGTTGACTACCTCTTGGGGATGAATGATAGACTATGTGAAAATTCTCTTTTGCCATTAAAAGTATGAGGTTACTGCTTCCAGTCATAAAGAAGTTTCGATTTTGGACTGTTGGCCTGAAATGTCTCTAAGTTTTTCCTGCCTCAGTAATCTGGGATTGATTATTGTCTTTCAGCTAAAATGAGGTAGCTCTTGCCAGTCTGTATTGTCATGCACTAATAAAAGAAAGATGATAAATACCAGCAATTCCCTTTTTTTCAGTATTGTTACCTAGTGTATACTCAAATTCAAGGGGCACCTGAATATCTATTTTTCCTCTTTGATTTTTGCACCTGACAGAATCAAGTTCAGAGAAGCAGCCCCTTTGTCACCTTTTTATTTATGCTGATGTTTCTCAATTGTTGTTTCTACAATTAATTCCACAGCTGCTTTGACAGTTCCACATAGACTTCTGTGCAGATGGCAGGTATCAAAGAATGGTGTCTATGATGCATGGGGCTTTGTAGAGGAGGCAGGGAACAGCATCCTCTTTAGAGACAGCAGTATGAGTAGTTACTCCATCCTTTCCTTGACGGGGGTAAATTACATGCTCGTAAGCAAACCAATCCAAGATCTCAAACAACTTTTTTTTTTTTTTTTTTTTGTGAGGCACAGAAAGTGAGGTTCTCTACATACAGGCTTCTCTTTAGAAGTAACATTTTTCTTTAGCTAACTTCTGTACTCTCATCTTGTAAGCCTTACATTTTCATGCTTTTCTTCTTTACGAGATGATAAACCCCACTGCACAAAAGAATGCAGAACACTTTCTGTCGTGATTGGATTTGGTGTAGCCATAAACCAAGGCTATTTCCAATTGCATATTGTTAAAAAGTGTATGTTCTGAGATGCTAATTTATATATTTTGTTTGAGTAAGTATTTAGAATTAGTGCTTTGAGAAATTTTGGCTCGTCTGCTGTAAATTCAATGAAGTTTTAAAAATGTAAGTTGTATAAGCAACATATTAATGTGTTCACTCTTGTGCACTTCAGAGAGGTGTACTGTAATAGAAGTATTTCATACTGCAAAAATATTCAGAAAGATAAAATACTTAAAGTTACATAAATAATTAAGATTTAATCTGAAAGCAATCTATTTTAAATCCTTGGCATAGCTTTTCATGAGAAGAGAACAGTGTTTTTGGCAATGGAGAACAACAGCCTATCCGAAGCCAATTATTTTAATTCATATCTTACAAGATGACGCTGCCTTCAATGGCAGATTATTCCTTGGGCTACTAATGCTACGTAAAGTTTAAACTACTTGTCCCAGAGAGACAAGTGTGTGTGCATAAAGCACTCTCTCATCCCCTAATATCAGGCCTTTGGATAACACCGTTCTTCATTCTTTTATTGACCAGATGTTATCATACCGAGCATTTTTATTCCTGTGGACCCTAGCACCCTCATCAATAAAATGGAGATGATTTTACCTGTCATAAAGCAGGTTGAGGCCTGTATACTAAAATAAGATATTTGTTCTCTAGAGATGATCTAGTCCAAGCCTCTGCTTGTGCAGGGTCACTTAGAGCAGGTTGAGCAAGACTCTGTCCAGACAGCTTTTGAATATCTGCAAGAGTATCTTACTCTTTTAAGCCTTCAGCACAGTTCAGGGCAATGCAAACTACAAGCTTTGGTAACTTGTTTTTTGATGTAGGTCATTGTGAACCGACAGCCTGATTCTGGAGGCAGAAGATTATATGGTTAGAGCAGTTTTTTTGTTATTGTTAGAGCTACAAAACATGAAAAAGATCCTGAATTCAAAAGCTATTTTTAATGCAGTGCCATGGGAAAATAGAAAAGCAATAAAAGGAGAACCTTTTCCTGGCCGCTTTCCTGCCCTCTGATCTGTGTGATGTAGAGCAGGAGGCCTTCCAGAATGCTGCAGGCTCTGCTATGCTGCACAGGCTTTTACTGCCTTCTGGTAACTGCACAACGGCGCATATTTTTTTGAGGACATCATGCTGCCAGAGCCAGCAAAGAATGAAAAAACCCATGGCTAAGTACGGCCAGACAGACTGAAAGCCTGCGGAGTTCATGCCTTGTGGAGTTCAACCCAGGGAGGTTCCCAGTCCTGCCCCGGGAGCTGCTAACCCCAGGCACCAGTACAGGCTGGAGGCCCGACCTGCTGCAGAGCCGCCTGGCAGAGGAGGCTCTGGTGGTGTCCAACAAGTCAGGTTTGAGCCAGCAGTGAGTCCTTTGCAGCAAAGAAGGCCAGCTCTGCCCGGGAGCCTGTTAGAGCATTGCTGGCAGGTTGGGGGAGGTAATCCCTTCTGCTCTACTCAATGTTGGTGAGGCTGCAGCTGGAGTGCGGGGTCCAGGGCTGGGCTCTGAGGACAAGGCAGTCATGGACATGCTGCAGCAAGTCAGCGAAGGGCTGCAAAGATGCTCAATGGATTGATGTGTCTGGTGTGTGAGTCTGGGAGCTGTGGTTGTGCAGCCTGAAGAGCAGACTCAGAAGAAACCTTATCAGTATATTTTTTAAACATCTAAAGGGTGGGTGTAAAAATGGACTTTTCTCAGTTGTGTCCATATATCGGACAAGAAACAACGGGCACAAATTGAAATACAGGAAATTTACTTCAAACATTGGAAAACTTTTTTTTTTTATATATGCCATGAGGATGCTTGAACCTTAGGCCAGGGAACACTAGAACAGGCAGCCTAGTTAGGTTGCAGAATCTCCATGTGTGGAGGTACTGAGTACCTCTCTTAGAAGGTCCTGAGGAGGCTCCTGAGTTCTTGTTGACACCCTGCTCTGAGGCAGATGAGAAGGGAGTGGGGAGGGAGGAATTGAGTTGGGGACCTCCAGGAGGCCTCTTCCAACCTCAAGGATAAAATGTGGTAGAAAACAAAATCCAAATAGCATGTCTCTGAGTACTACCTATTTGGGTCTCTCTGTCCTCTCAAATGACTAAATCCTTATTAAATTGTCATAATTTTCTGGATTTTTTACTTTGATTCAATTTGAGATATTTATGTAATCAGTATATCAATATTTAAGGATACTATAGGTTTCTGACACCCTCATTATGTTAAGACTTAAGTATAATGACTGCTTTGTTTCCTGGGAACTTCCAGTAGTATCTCTTACAATCACGTTACTTAAGTATTATGCTTTGAATATACACAATGCATGATCACTATATTCGAAGTGCTGCCCTCCGTCAGAGGTTGTAAGCTTCTTTTTTTTGATTTGGCATCACAGTCAACAGTGGCAGAAAGGACAGATAGAGCTGTTAGAAGTGGTAAAACAAGTAATACTGCGGGGATGAGCAACGATAGTCTCCATGTTGGGCTGTGTGCCAGTCTCAGTGCTTGTACTCAGAGTGTGCAGAGTTATCTTAATGTCCTTTTCCTAGGGCCTGCATTACGGTAAGTCCTATTGCTATGACATTAGGCCTCTTACCAGACCATCTGAATGGCCAAATTAAGAACATTGTGTAAAGATAAATTTGGGCTTCAGATGTCCATTTATTTTTAAGATATATGCTTTAATAATGCAAAACACTTTTGTATTCATTTTTACTGTCACAGTATTTTCTAGACAAACCAGGTGTGCTTTAGGAGAGTCCTACTGCATTTAGGAACTTACATCTTTTTGAAGTTACTGCAAATGAAGCATTCACCGCTTTTAAAACCACATATATGGACAGTTCTCTGTTGCTGTTCAGGTTTTGACTGAAGGAAATGCAAGGAAAAGTCAGAATCTGAGAACTTCTAACTCAGCAGGTGGTCCAGGTCGAGATTTTTCCTTTCTAACCTTCTTTGTCTTCTGACCTTCTTCTCTAGTGAGTGAAGGCAAATGGTGTTTTCAGAGAGCATGCATACTAATACAAATGTCTGCAATAAATTGGATGATCATCCACTCTGTTTCTTTTCTCTCCCCATTGGCTGTAGACAGACTGTAGGCAACTTGTATATACAAGTTTAGAGAAAATAAAATTATCTTGAAAGATCTTAATCCCCATTTCTCTCTAAGCCGTAGTGCTTTAAGAGTCTTACTCCCACATATTAGCGTTGATAGTTCATGTGTCTATGTAGCTATTTCATTTGATTCTCTGTCTCTCAAGAGTTTTGAAGCCCGTTTTGAGGTGTGCCTCATGGCTCATATTTGAACAGAGTTTTGGGGTGATGCTTACCTACTTGAAGCTAAGCAAACCAGGAGGTATCAGAAACTTCCCAGGAGCTAAAATTATGTTTTATTAGGGCGTGCTTTCAAAAATCTCAAAAGAGATATCCTTTTAACTAGGGAAAGTCCTGCTAGGTGTGTCATTATTTATAAAGTCTCTTGAAAAGGAAGAAATAGTCGTATGTACCTGAAGGTGGATCCTTTCCTACAGACTTGCTTTTCTAGCCAGTAACTTGCAGAGTTTTCTTGAGTCACATAAGCTGCACTGGTCTATAGAGCAGTGATTTTACTTCCAGCCCCACAGCCTTTCAGTCTCCCTGGCAGCTTTTTTACTTCAGGGCTCTTCCATGGGCTCTCTTCTACCAGTGCATGCCAAGAACTGCACATACTGAGGAGCTCTGAGGAAGGCAGCAGTTACACCTCCAGGCTGGAGAAGCAGTCAGGGCAATAGGGTGGTGTTAATCCCCGCTATTGAGTCACATCCCTTGTGCATTAAACATGTATAAGGTATATACACAATAAACTGGTAACAGTGTTTCTACCATCTGCTTGGAGCCATCAAACAGACGCAGGATAAAATAGGAATCAATAATGGCTTTAAAAATACAGTGCAATCTGGAGAGAAACAAGTGAATGTTTATGTAACATAGCTCTCTGTGAAAAACTGTAAGAAGTAAATTTTTGTCATGTTAATGATTTTTAAAACTTCTGAAATATAATTGCTCAAATTTACCAGATGCTATTTTGAAAAACTGCTGTTATCACAGAACTAGCTAAGAATCAGTAGGTGCCTTTTTCCCTTAATAGATAGACAAATCTAGCTTATATAATTTGTAGTGTATAGTTATTGTTGTGCTCTTTTCTATCATAAATTAGTGTTTTTAATTAATCTTTTTTTGTTTATGGTTGAATTGCTTCTCTTTTGGCTGACTTCACCCCCTGTAGGAGCCATCCTACCCAGTGGTGCAGAAAAGCATGTCTATGAAAAAGAGTTTGATGAATCACAAACATGCATAATTTATACAAGGGATTGTGCTTGTATTATACAGTGTATGCAAATGGAATGGCCGTGGGACAAGGATTTTCCTAATAGGACTTAGTGTAAAATCAGTTCTGAGATGAGGATCAACCAATTGATATACAATGTGGGGAGATAGACCTACGAGCTTTCAGGCAATGGCTCTCTTAAGATAGTTTGTTTATCTTTTGGAAAGTTTCAAAGTATATTTATTCAGAGTGTAGTAACTGAAGTGCTCACCATACTTTTTTTTCTTCTTGGTTTTTTGGACACAGT
Organism: Tinamus guttatus; assembly: GCF_000705375.1. Next base: position 285,995 of record NW_010579562.1, read on the forward strand.
AATGATGTTTGTTTATTTTTGGTGTGGAAAAGCATATAACACATCTTCCAAGTGTTTTGAATTGGTCCTGAACAAAGCACAAACTGTAGCATAGAATAACTACTGGAAGATTTCCTGAGCTAAGCTTTTCAGGTGAAGAGTCTGGATTCAGAGAGAAGGACAAAAAACATCTGTTATTTTGGAGTGAGTGCTATTCTTGGTACATGAGTTCTCTATAGCTTTGGCTTTAAAAGATTACATATTTCTGATATTCAGGGCATAGTTTCACAGTGGACAAGAACAGGATGAAGAGAATTCTTGATCTTAAAGGCATTGTATTAATGCAAATTAATGTGGAAATTGGTTCTTTTGTATTGCAGTGTAATTTCAAAATCAGTAGCTTATGGAACATACCAAATCGTTGGTATGATAGTTGAATGGATTTAATTGTGCTGCACTTAGAAGGATGTAATGCCCTTTGAGGATTTCTTTCTTATTGATAACATTTGTATTTAGAAATATATATGTGCAAAAAGATGAAAGCAACATCCTAAACCGCTAACCTAAAATTAGAAATATGTTTTCAGAAAAATGATTCATACAGTACATCAGATGGGCTATTTATTTTGTTATGAAAATGAAGCCTGTCTTTTCAATGAATTAAAAACCATTTTGAGGAAAACAGGTGGTTCCAAAGCTGGACTGAGTCAACAGACAACATATCTGTAAATGAGGGAGGTGGTGATAGCAACACAGTGTGATGCTGGTAAAAGTTTTTGTCCCTGATTTCCTGTATGCAGTTCAAATCTTACTAGAGCTTCAAGCAGTGCTACTTCTCCTATGAAGCATAAACTGTTTTTTGCTTGTAAATTGTCCAATAATGAAGAATTAAGATTTTTTTTGACAGCAAAGTGGATTAAAAAGACACAGAACTATGTCTTTTCTATGTCTTTTTCGAGAAGAGGCTTTTTAAATGTAGCCAAATTGAAAGAATTTCCTTCTTGTGCTGGATTGAGGTGGTTTGACTCCCATGTCAGTTCATTAAAATGCTGACAGCTGTTACAGACACTGCAAAGGTAGATTCCAGTTCTGCCAGCTCCAGCAGTCCACTGGAAGGATGAACACCAAATTAATGCGCCTAGGGACGTGTGGCAGGAATGTAGTATTTTTAACTGTGTGAAAGCCTCCCTCCTTTCCTGCTGCATGTCAGAGTGCTTCCAGCTGCAGTACAGAGCAGGCTTCAGAGTTCTGCTGAGCAGTTTTGTGAAGAAAATGCCAGCCCATTATGTGGTTGCATTGCAAAGTGGCAGTATGGAAAGCTGTGTGTCAGTATTAATAAGTGTTGCCTGTCAGCCTCAACAGTCCTGTACTGTCAATTTGCTAGTAAACAGTCACTCAGTGTGAAGGATAGATTATTTCTGAATAACTTACTCAGCAAAACTACTAAGCAGTTAAACCTAAAGGTATTTTTTCATAAGGTTCTCCCAGGAAGTTACTGCTGGGTATATTCAGTGCTCTCTGTCAGCTCACCAGAATTAATTTTATACTGTGATGTGCTTTTACCTGTATAAGTAATTACTATATGTGACTTCAATGTATGTGTATGATTCTTGAACTCTTCAGAGGTGGAGGTAGCTTCTTATTTCCTCACTGGATGCTGCTCCTCAGCCAACGGGTTCAAAGATCCTGTTAGTAGAAATTGTAGTGCCGAAATTGCCTCAAAACAAAACAAAAAGCTCCAAATAAACATATTTCTCAAAAGTGTATAGATGACATGTATTACTGAAGCTATACATTCAAGAGATACAGGAAAAACAGACAATGAAAGAGAAGTGATGGAGATTTTTTCTCTATAAACATCTAAAATTTCCTATTTGGTAAAATGAAAGCTTTGAAACTTCTTTCTCTCCGGGCACTCTTTAACATTTTTATTTCCTCTGTTCCAGGGTTCCTCACATTTGCCTTTGTAGTGCACCTTTTTCTAGATCTAACCATAAACATTTCTTTGCTAGGCAATTTCTAGGGAATTGAAATTAAGGGAATACAGGGGAGAGAGAACGATATGTTAGGCTAGTCAGGCCTTACAGGAGATGTGTAAGGTAGAGCACAACACTGATGTATGCAATTTTATGCAACTTTTCTCCAAGACTTCACAGTTTTTTTTCTATGACTAGATGTATCCTGCAGCCCTGCTTGGGCTGGAGGTCTTAAGAAAATCATAATTAAAAATAAAAAAGGAGGGAGGGGAGAATACTGGAAACTTGAAAAGAAATTAGAAAAGGGCAGTAGAAAGTGTTATAGGCAGAGTAGAAAGAAAATAAGGGCACAAAGAAAATAAGCCATCCAATCAATAACTAATGGAGAAAAAAGCAGTAGTTGTATAAAACAGGGGAAAGGAATTGGAAACGTGAATCTGGCATCCCTGTCTTTGAGAGAATAATGTTGAAAACTTCTCAGCTGTTGTGCCAGCTACCTGATTGCTCTTCCTCACTCCAGACTTTCTGAACAAAAATTGCCAATTCAAACACCTTAGGAAAACTCACAGAAGGATCTTTTTTTTTAATAAAAAGAAAGAAAAAAATAGTGACAAAGTTTCTTGACTTATCTGAAATGATAAAGATTAGTCAGCTTCCAATGTGTGATCTAGGTATATTTAGTACCGCAAATGAGCAGCAATGACTGCACTGTAGTTTACAACATGTTCTTTTTTTTGGTCATTTATTTGCCTTCCCTTTTTGGTCATTTATTTGCCAGTGTTGCCTTCCACTTGAGTGCTGGAACAGTCTGATTTCGTTGGGGCAAGAGTGCCCTAATGAGGTGAGAAATTTGGCTTTTTATATATATCTATATAAAAAGAAGAAGCTATAGTCTGATCAGTCTGAGAGCTAACGTAAAAGTCTGTTAACAGGAAAATATTTAAATACTTGAAGAAATATTACCCTCTTAAAATAACTATATAAATCTACTGTTGACATTCGTTTGTATTTTCTCATTACCTTTCCATTGATTCATTGTATGACCTGCAGTAGGGTGCTGAATTCTCCTGTGCTCAGTTTAGCCAAATGAGAAATGAGTGGAACACTTATATTGTGGGTCTTTAATATTGCTGAAAAATATTTCGATGTCTACAGAGAGAAGATGCCCTGGAATTGCAGAACATTAATGCTGCAATATTTATTTGTTCTAGTATCACTTTTGGAAGCACTGCAGGTCTAACAGAACTAATTTTCAAAGGAAAAGTACATAAATTAGTTTCCTACTTCTTGCCTCTGTTTTTCTGTCATTTTTTTCTTTGCTTCCCACCCTGCTTTTTAAATTAGACTTGTAAAAAGTCTTTTAAAAAGTAGCCACTGAAGTATGTGTTCATTATATCTGCTATTCATCTTGCCTACAGAGCCTTCAGTTAGATGACTGAAATCAGGACAGCAGTTGCAAGCAATTGAATTGATGACTTGGAGTAAAAAAATAGGAGGCAAATTCTTTTTACTGTGTTGTTCTTTAGTTACTAAGAAAACAGCGCATTGCATTTCTGCAGTTAGTTGATCTAGTTAATAACATGATCTCTATCAGTAAGTAATAAATGTAGAGCTGCAAGTGTACAAGGAGCGGGTGTGATACTGCACTCCTCAGGATTTCAGCTTAGAAATTAGCAATCAAGGGAGAGCAGAAGGTGAATTGTGGAGAAAGTTTTTACCTGTGTGAAGGGCAGATGCCTCCAGTGTATCTTGGAGTTTCCAGTGTAATCAGGAAGCTAGAGCAGAAGTAAAAGAAGATCCTTGCAGAAGTGAAATCCTGTGTGGGGAAGGAATGGGCTCCCAGTTGAGAATGATGGGGAACAGTCTTTTGTGGAGGAAATTTTGGAGATAAGAGAGGACGTTCTTGCTGAGCACTGATCTCAGCGTGACTGGAGCACCTTCAGTGTCTACTGAAAAGCAGTCTCGTCTCTTGCAGTAGCTGCTGTGTACTCAACGATACTGGCACCACTAAAAGATGTGCAGAGTTAGTTGTGCTCCTACTTTGAGGAATGTCTGATTCACTTCTTCAACCTATAAGCACCACAGAGGACTAAATTAGGTGGCAGAGCCTGTGTGGGAGAGGATGTTGATAGATTGACTGTATCATCGTATTGATATTGAATTGACTGAATAATCTTCAGAAATCAATAATCTTCAGAAAATAATACTATACTTTTCACAGAACTGCCTTTTTGGAATGCAAGACTTACTGTGGGATGTTTAGAGGAGGAACCAAAAGTAAACAAAAGGAGGGATCTAAATAATTTGGGGAGGAATGAATCAGAGAATCACAGAATGGTTGAAGTTGGAAGGGACATCTGGAGATGATCTAGTCGAACCCCCCTGCTCAAGCAGGGGCACCTAGAGCAGCTTGCCCTCGACCCTTTCCGGATGGCTTTTGAATATCTCCAAGGATGGAGACTCTGCAACGTCCCTGGGCAACCTGCTCCAGTGCTTAGTCACCCTCACCATAAGAAAATTTTTCTTTATGTTCAGATGGACCTTCCTGTGCTCCAGTTTGTGCCCGTTGCTTCTTTTCATGTCACTGGGCACCACTGAAATGAGCCTGGCCTCTTCTTCCCTATACACTCAGTTTGTAGAAAATGAAGTCTAAAAAAGCTATTGTTTCCAGTCAGCTTTTTGATCTATCATCCCATGAGAATAAAACTGCCTAAAATCATGATGTGAATGTTGGCTTGTTTGAAAGCAGTAGATATATGCTGTGAATTGAAAAAAATAAAGCAGTTCTGTCATGGTGAGATGTCCATATAAATGAAATCTTTATTTCTTTTCAGACAAGGGTAGTTATTTGTATTTTTTAAATAATAAGAGATGTAGTTTGCCAGAAATAGCCTTTATGTCAGTACATAGATATTTTGTGTATAGAATTAGATATTCCTCTTTAAGTTTCACTTTATTAGTAAATATGACTTCATGTTTTTCCACTATAGCTCATTCTTTGTTATAACATAACACACTAGATCTTTCTATTCATGGACTTTTGTTTTATACCTGCTTCTGTGTTGTAGATCCACTTCTGTTTACACGTGAAATTAAGTTAACAAGCAGTGGATGTATGTAATTGGAACAGCGCTATGATGAAGTGCTCTTAAAATAAGTATGCACAAGTATAAATGTCTGGAGATATAAAATATTCAGAGAGTTGAATTAATGACCGGGAAAAATGTTTTGATGTTTTGAAAGTTGCTTGAGAAAAAATAATCAATTATGAATTAACATGAAGCTGTGTGATTAGCTGGCAGCATTAGGTGTTGTCCGGGTGACCGAAAGGGAAGGAACCCGCGCGAGGCGTCACATCAGTGCAGTGACAGGGCACGTCATGGCCGCTCAGCGTGCGTGCGGCTCCGCGGCGGAGCACGGGGAGGAGGGTCGGGTCGGGACTCGCGCGCCCGCGGACATGGGGGCAGCTCCTGAGGCGCTGCAGGCTGTGGGTGCCCGGGGGAGCCGAGGGGAGGCCGCTGAGATGCGGCCCGAGCTGGGGTTTCTCAGCACGGGCTGTGCTGAGGTGGCTTCCTGCTCGCCCAAAGCTCGCCAGGCTGCTGGCTGCTCTTCTGCTGGGCCGCTTGCAGCGTTCCCTGCGTAGGAAGATGGGGTTGTGTTTGGTGATTTAAGGGAAGCTTCTATTAGACGATAATAATAATAGCTGATTTTTTAAAAATAGATTTTGAAGGAAGTAAAAATCATTAACTATAAAAATGATCTGTAATGGAAAAAGCTCTGAGATTCAGCTTGAAAGGCTTTTTAAGGACTCTTTCTGCAACTTCATGGGAAACCCTATCTCTCCCAAAGTACCTTGTGCAATGTTAGCTAAAAGAAAGTTTCCGTATGTTCTTCTGTGTACATCTGTATATATAGCTGGTTAATGGGCTATATAAATAATGATTGTGCTTCTTGACTAAATGATCCATCTCGCTGATGTTGCTGTGGAGCATATCCGTTGTCATTAGAGCTTAGCTCCAGAGCCTGTATGATGATTTTGGTGAAAACTCGGCAAATATGAGCTCTTTCTCTTCTCCCTTTTTTTTTCTCCTCTCCTTGTAGCATAACTAAAATCACATTTATGGTTTCAGCTATAAATCATGTCAGTGTTATTGCATGTTTCTGTTGTATGAATCTGGAAATGGTTGCCTTTTTCTTTGGTTTCTGTATTTAGGAGCAACCACAGAGAAAAGTCTAAATGTAGTGTCATAGATCACAGAAATGTGTGCTGGAGGTATCACTTCAAGTGCCTCCCAAATTATCATCTTTCTAGGATGTATATATAGAATTGAAGTGGGAATTTCTGAATAAGCTTTTAAAATTATGAAGTGATGGTTTCTTCAGGTTTAATTCCTTTCACAGGAGCTACTATTTTACTGATGCTTTATTGATGGGTTAGCAGTTTATAGTACAGACCAATTAGGGTCCAGTTTACAGTACAGAGCTGAAAAGCTTGGATTTTTTTATTAAAGACATTGGAATCAGAATGCTTCCAATCTGGCTAAGTTTTATTCTAATTCAGTGTTTAAGGGTTTCTGTATTAACCAAAATAGGCACAGTTTTTTTCCCTAGAGCTTTAGGATTTATGCTTTTCCATACACCTGCACACATGAAATGTAGAGGGACTGTACAATGTTAGCGGAATGGCTTTGATCAAAACACATTTGGAATTGGTGGGTTTTGGCACCTGCTTTTATATGACATGATAGTATCAATGAATAATCTGAAGGATATCTTCAGAGCATATCCAGTATCTCCTTTTATTTGAACAGCCTCCTCTCAGCCTAATGAAACAACAGGTGCTTTAGGACTTATCTAAGAGGCCTCCCAATATTCCTGTGTTGGCTTGCTTTTGGATACTGTTATCATATGGAAAATGCAGGCACTGCTGAGCTGTTTCTCCAGCCTTTTTCACCATGGGGTTCAGGAAAGGTTAGAAGTGTATATTGATTATTAGACATATTGAAAAATAGTGAATATATATTGTGCTGCTGACCTTCGGTTAACCCCTTTTGAGTAACACTGACAAATTATTAATATCCTTTGGGACTGTGGTCTTCTCATCAAGAGATAAAAAAAAAATCAGGACAGAACTACCCTCTTTGACATGTTAGTAGAAAAAGAGGAAAACGGCATGTAATGCCTGGGTGCTGTTGGTTAGTGGTAAGCCTTCCCTAAGAGTCCGGAAAGTTCAAAGATCAGAAAGGTGTATCAGCAGTATTGGTTGCTTCTCTGTTGATTAAGTTGAATGTCTTGGATTTCTCATTCCCTCATGCAATACTGGTGCTTGGCATTTAGGCACAAGAGAGGAGCAGCAGGAGAACTGCTGCTACCCCCACCTGTTTCTCCAGAATACCTCTGTCCAGAGAATAGCTGCAGAGAACATAGTTGCTTCCTTTTCATTTCATTCTCCTGACAAATTTCAGGAAGTGGGATCAAAAGAAAATCCATAATCAGTTCTACTTAATTGTAGGGCAGTTATAAATTTGAGATTTAAATTAAATAAAAATACTGTTTTTATCAAATAATTTGTATAATTATACTGTTGATTCAAATTGTAAAAATCCAATGACTTTGCTAAATATTGCGCAAATAGGTAGGTTACTAAGGAAATAGACATCTACCATTCATTTTAAAATTTAGTTCACAGTTCTAATGTAACAGGCAGATACAGTAAATAATGGGATTTTTGGGAATGCCAGGAATTGTAGAATATCTTCAGGAAGTAAATGGCAGGAAGAGTGAAAAATGTGTGTATTTTTATGCATTGACCATTTGGTAGCTCTTTATGCAGAGATGATCCCACAAGCACTGTGTGTTACTTGCTGAAACAAGATAGTTCAATTGAATGTTAGAATTTTGAGGGGCACTCTCATGATTATTCTCGGAGCTTCCTGATAATTTTTAATTTCCTAAAATTAGCATTATAAAGTCTATAATGCATTCATTCAGTCTAGTAGAAGTATTTCTCCGTTTGGTAAAGAGAAAACTCACTTCCAGTATTGTGTTTCTTTGGCTTATTTCCTAGTTGCTATATTCTTCCTCACAGGATACAACCTTTCAGCAAAGGAAGTGCTAATAAGCCATGAGACAGGTGCTGTCAGTGTAATATAATTCCCTTTTGTAGCGAAGGCGGAACAGAAACAGAAGAGTGCAGCCTATTCCCCATGGAAGGGACAGAACGCCTATATCCTAGCTGCAGTAAAATGGAAAATTCTGTTGTAGAGGATGTAATTAACTGATTATCTGACAAAAAATATTACATTTTGTGAAAATTCTGTTATGTAAAAGTATACAGGAATCTAATTGTGGTGGAGAGACCAGGCACAGAGCACTTCCCTGCCTGAACACCTTGCAAGAGGTGTTCATTGCAAGTGGCAAAGTAAGCCAAAGCAGATACAGGTATAGGGCATTCTGCACACAGAATCATGAATTAACAAAGGTTGAAGCCTTATAAGATAACTTTCTGCTGTTTAGTAACACAAAACATGTTCAAAGACTGCTTTACCAACTTCGCCAGGATAGCTTTGGCATTGGGAAATACATGTTTGGTAATAACTTACAAAACTGAAAGAGATGTCTTTTAGATGATGGGAATAATCCTTTTCCTTGCTCAGATCCAGTTGGGCTTTTCAAATGCTTTTGGTAGATCAAATATTAATATGTATGTTAGTTTTATCAGTAGCGTTTTATAGACTCTAGAGATATATGAAAATGACATCTGCTGGGTCCCAGGTCTGATACAATCTGTGTAACATATGGGCTTAATTTTTTTTTTAAATAAGTAGAGCATATTTTAGAAAGCATCTAATAGAATTCTTGCAGTCATTCCTACAAATTTTGGCAAAGTTGTTTGCATGAAAAATCTGCATCTTAAAATGAGGTCTATTTGACTCAAGGGATATGACTAGAGAAAGGATTATGTTTGAATTACACCTTGCTGTTCACTGTCTATAAACCACTGATGCTGCCAAGTGAGATCTTGAGCATGCACAGAGTGACTACATGGGAGGAAAAGGTTCACGGAGGAGTGGATATATCCCACAGGTTAACTCCTGGCTGGTGTCATGAACAGCTTCGGCTTTCCTAACCACAGGGCCCTCTTTGAAGAGTGAGGACTCTGAGGGAGAGATGAGATCCATCTGACAAGGTGGGGCGAGAGCAGTTTTGCCAAGAGGCTTTGCTCATGCTGTGAAGGGGGCCCTAGAGTGCTAGATAATGAAGACCGATACCTTAAGAGAATTGGAGGAATGGAGAGGTGGAGAGGAAGTGCACAGTGAGCAATAAAATGAGGAGGCTTTCACATGTGCCCTGAGTGGGGGCCATCTCAGGTGCCTGCACATGTGGAAAGCCAGTAAGAGCAATTAGGAGACACTGCACAAACTCAGAGCTTCCACCTCATGGAAATCAGAGAGATGTGCTGGGGATTTCACATGACTTGGTATTGAGATAGATGAATGCAGGATGCAGATGCAGAAAGGACAGGCAGAGAGGGCAAGGTGGAGGGCTTGTACCTTATGCCAAGAAGCAGCTTGAATGCATGGAGCTTTGATCTAGAGTGAGGGCTTAGGCTCTTGAGAGCTTCAGAAGGGAGATGAACAAAATAAGCATCTGCCACGGGCAGAGTGAATGAGTCTTCTTTAGACAGCTAGAAGAAGCTTCACAATCATAGCATCTCATAGGACACTTTAGCCAGACATTTGCAGGAAGAGCAATGTGACTCTGAAAAGGCTGCAAACATTTCTGGAACTTTCTGGAGTACTTTAAGGATAGGTTTTTGATGCTGCACAAGCAGACTGCGAAAAGTGCTCTTTTAGATGTGATGTTAGTAAATGAAGAAGAACTGACCAGGGATGTGAAGTTCTGTGGTGTTCTTCATTAGAACAGCCATGGGATGATGAAGTTTAAGATCCTAAGGGAAATGAGAAAAATAGATTTCAGGAGAATGGACTTAAGATTGTATGGGAAACTAGTAAGCAGATTTTTTGGGGGAGACTATCTTGAAGGGTGCTCAGAAGATGTGGTTGATCCTCAGTGACGATCTCCTCAAAGCACAGGAGCAGCCAACCCAAAGGGCAGGAAGGTGAGCAAGTATGGCAGAAAGCCCGCATGAGTGAGCAGTGAACTCTTGACTGAGCCCAAACACAAAAAGAAAGTACAGAGAAGGTAGAAAGAAGGATGAGCTACCAAGGAAGAATATAAGAAACACTTCACAAACATGCAGAGATGGAGTTCAGCCAATGCTTCACTGGAGCTAAAATAAGTAAGGGATGTGGAAGGAAAAATGAAAGGTTTCTATTTAGTACATTGAGCAGTTGGTCCATGTTCTCCTCAGCTTTCTTTTGACTGGCAGTGAGTTAGAGAGGAGGTTGTCCCCTACTGACAGAGAATGTAGAAAATGTCAAGGTATCCAGTGCTTCTTTTTTTTTCTCAGTTTGTGCTGCTAGGGTTTGTTGCTGTGTTCCTGTAACTAGTGACAGAGCCTGGGCAGTCAAGAAGCATCCATGCCAGAAGAGGATTGAATATGGGGCCACTTAAGCAAGCTGGCAATACACAAGTCCATGGATCCAAAATGGATGCAGCTGAGGCTGGGGAGGGAGCTGGTATATGTTGCAACAAGACTTAAAAAAAGTTCCCTGTTTTAACATTTATCTTAGTAAATGCCACCTATGATTCTGTATCTGTTATGATAAAAGTAACTCATGCCAACAGTAAAGGGGCCGCCCAGAGGTTCCTAAGGCAGTCAGTGTAATTTGCCTGGTGTGTACCCTGTTGGTCCAGATCCTGACCCCAACTGGACTTGATGTCATACCTACCTTGTATCTAAGGATGTGTCTGGTGGTCACTCAACCACGGCTCCAGACTTTAACCTAACTTGACTTTGTGGCTTGACCTTGCGCTTACTTCATCCCTATGGACTTGCCTGGCGGTCACCGGGCTCTCAGGTGAGCCTGTCACTGAGCCTGTTGTGCTGTCTTGGTTTGAATGCTGTAGTAGCACTGCAGTGCTTGTTAGTGAGGCTGCCGCCCCTGCCTGGCGTGTTCTCGTGCTCGATGCTTGGCTCCTCTTGCTTTACAGAGGTGTTCTTGCTGCTCCCTGACAGGAGGCTGCCTCTGGAAGCAGTGCTGCTTGGAGCAGGGTGTAGCACTACGTGACTTCCAGAGATCCCATCCAGCCCACGTGGCTCTGTTGTTCCGTGAAGCGTGGCTGTGGTCCCGCTTTCCTCTCATGGAGCTTTAAGTTATATTGACTGCCTTAGGAACCTCTGGGTGGCCAATTTGTTGTTGGCATGAGGTTTTTTTTTTATTATTATTACAACAGATACAGGATCATAGATGACCTTTTACTAAGATAGATGTTAAACAGAGAACTTCCTTCTCCCTTCTTGTCATGAAGTGTAAATAAAGAGAGCGGGCAAATGGCTGGGGTTCTTGAGATATTTCCCCTGAAATCTGCTGAAGAGGATTGCAGAAGGGACGGCCTCCCACACAAAGAAGGAAAGACTGCACTAAGTTGCACTCCGTCGTGCAAGCTGCTTGTCTTAGTACAGCTTGGCTTGCACAAGATCTGTTTTCTGGGGTTGCATAGGGACAAGAAAGATTTGTTGTGCACTCACAGGGGGTGAGTATGAGGCAGAGGGAATCTCCTTTGTTGAACTCATGCTTACTAACCTGCAGACTCCCTTTTGACAGATCAGGCAAAAGGTATATGCAGAAAAGTGCATGAAGTTTCATAATGTGTAGAATTCGTAGTTTCTTTCTTTATTTTGCAGCAGTTCAGCTGTTCCTTTAGGAAATCCACTTTGAAGCAGGCTCGGAGACTCAGGGTACAATTGACTTCTTCCCTTGTGCACCCCACTAGTCCTGTGGCTGTGGTGCTAACATGGCACTCTCCACCTCCTCCTTGTGGAGCCTCTTGCACTGGCTTGTGCTGTGAATGGAAAGCCTGAGCAGAAAGGAGAGAATAAGCAGATGCTATTAGCAATTACACTGCTGGTGTCAGCTGTGCCGAGCAGGATGGAAGTGTTCTACATTTCGCTGTGTTACCTTAAGTCTGCTCCCACACACTGCTAATTATAATCTTGGTATGATCTAATTAAAACAAGAATCTGCAATGCCTGATTGATTCCACAGCCATGAAACCATGAAAGCCAAGGGCACTTAGCAAGTCTAAAGGATTGTGGCCACAGACTGCGCTCCAACACGTACTGCTTGAATGTTTGGTATGGGGGGGATGTTTGGTAAAGTGCAGCAGTGCTTTCTGTAGATAACATGAATAAGTGGGGTTAGGAATTGTGGATATTGTGAGTTAAATTCTTGATAGGCTACATAATGTGTCCTATTAAATAGATGTTGTGCATCTGGTGATCTGCACAAAAAAATAAACTGCAGTTAGTTTGGGGGGAAGATGGCTGTTTGTGCAGCCATTTTTGTGCTTGAAATTGCTCTTAGTAAGGAGTCACTTCATTTGTACTGTAATTTCTAATTCTGACTTTGCCTCTAAAGCCCAGTGTGATTTTAATGGTTTCTAGTCTAAATTTTAATATTGCATGCTTATTTGTTTTCACCAGAGATTTGCTATTGATTGAATTCTTAAATGGTGTCCCCGCTGGCAGAATTGCTTCCTACCGGTTAGCATCTGCCTGTTGGATCAGGGGCCCTGTGTTCACAAGCCCTGTGTTTACTGACATGAATAAGGTGGTTTAGCATATCTTACTTTCTTTGTCTCTCCCTCTCTATTTCTAGTTCTCCACCTCCATAAATCCCTCTTCTGTCTTTTCTCTTTCTTCTTCTCTTAATTTCTCACATAGTTAAGCTAACAGAGGAGGGTGTGTGGGATGAGGAGTAGAAAGGGGGGAGAAAAAGTGAAAGGGAGAGTGAGGAATACAAAAGGGAGAATGTGAGAGGTGAGGAGGAGGTGATAATGAATGTGGAAAATAGAACAAAGAGGGAGGGGGAATGGGTGAGGGAAAGGGTAGATTAAATAAGGACAGCATGAGAGTGGGAAAGACTGTGCTCCAAGACTTTCGGTTGGAGATACAGCAGTCACTTTTTTTTTTTTTTTCCTGTTCACAAGCAGAAAAATTAGAGCAAATATTGGTCCTGAACTTTTATTTTTTGGCCAGGCAGTTAATTTTCCCAAGACATGAATGCACTAATTTTCTTTCATTCCTGCCGGTAGATTGAAAAGGAATCTATAAAATGGGTACATGAATTGACTATAGTTATTAAATGTGTCAAGCAAGTTAGTGTATCCACTTTAGGGTGAGAAAATACCTCCAGGAGCTATAACTTTTTGTTTTGATGGATATATTTTTTTTGTATGTAAAGATTCAGTTTACCTTGCATATAGTAATTACCTGTTCAGCTTATTTGCTCGTATGGGCTTGCAAAGGGAAAAGGTGGGATTTAACTTTTGGAGACTCTTAATCATTGCCTGTTGGAGGCAGGCTGGGTGGCAGACAGAATGGCAGGGGAAGTGGCTTGTCATGTAGTCCGCCTTTCCTTTCTGTTTGGGAATGGTTCCCATACCTTTCTCTGATATGGAAAGGTTGAGGGAAATTAGTGGTACTCCCTCCAGTAGACTAGATAGGATGAGCGGCTGTTCACAACTGCGCTTTGTTTAGACCAAACCTCTTAGGTCTTTTTGGCATGAAGGGCTCGGCATTAATCCTGTGCTTGCAAAAAAAGGATAGCAATGGAATGACTCGGTCCATCACTACTGAGCCTTTTCTCATATATTTTCCATCTTTTTGTTCTGTGCCGTGCAGCGGGGACATCTGAGCAGTCAGTTATTGCTGCTATTCTCTCCATTAGTACAAACTGTTGCTTTCATTTGCTTAGAGTCAGGATTTCTTTGAATATGTGCACCAAACACTGCTCTTCACACCCAGCCCTCCCTAAGCAACTTTATGGTGCTCTGCAATTACAAATTAAAATGGAAAGTGTGCTTTTGGTACTTGGCTTTGCTGCAGTTGCAGTGATGTCTGGGGAAATACTGCAGTGGAAAAAAAGTCTGTGTTGAAGTAATTCTGGAAATCATGTTCACATTAGAAATCCCCAAACTATACTTTATTTAAAAATGTTTTAATGAGCTGCCATATTCAGTGCATTAATCTGTCAAAGAGAAATGCAATGGGAGCGCTGTTGAAATCCCAGAGTAGGATTGAGGGAATGTGTGAAGGAGGTGACATGCTAAGTTTTCATGGCAGAAGGCATGGGTTTGTTCTCTCATACCTTTCCTAATATTAGCTCATGTGCTGGGAAGCTATGCTGGACTCTTACTGTGCTGGCATAAGAATGAAAGAAAATCCTAAATAAGGCAAAATTATGATATTCTTGGCGATTACAAAGATTATTTTAAAACGTACTTCTTTGGGAGATGCTGCAGAGGAAGAGACCTGTGGACCGCCTGTAGTATTTCCTCTTCATGAAGAGGAGAGCCAACTGGGAAACAGACCTCCTGGTGAATTGTGTCTTGGGTGAGGATTGTATTCCCTGTCATGAGGAATGTCTGTGGGAATATTTCTGTTGCTAATGACACTTAGTTTGCTTTAGCATATAGGAACTGTAGGCTTGGGGCCTATTGCAACTGTGTTCAAAAAATCCCCCAAAACAGTTATTGTCTGGAAGAGTTTATAGTCTAAGCAGACAGTATAACGCAAAGAAAGTCTGTGAACATCCTGGTTAGCATAACAGATGCTAGTCTCAAAGTACACACCATCACCATTGTCAAGTAACTAGCAGACATTATAACATAGGGAAATTTAGAGGAAGGGTTTGAGTAAGATGCTCACGACTCATTTAGCATATTTTGTTTTCCAGCCAGGCTTACCTCAGCTTCCCCTTAACGTTCATCTCCTTTTCCTCAGAAACATTTAACGGAATGAGAAGCAGAGAGTGAGTAATGCCACAGGGACTATCTGTACTAGAGTAAATCAGAAGTTACCAACTGCAGGTGTTCTCATGGCATGGACTTTATGAGGGTGATATGACCTCCTTGGTTTCTGATTTCGTGTTCCTCATTGGAAATTATTGTAATAACTTGTAACATTGCAATCCCATGGTATGTTCAGAACTGAATTAATGTATTTTAAAAATGTTATTTTGTACATTTATTGCTTACAGAAACAGTAAACAATGCAATAGTAGACTTTATATGCTACTGAATAGCTGAAAATATTTTCTGTGAACATTTGCAATGGAGAGGAGCTGAAAATATTATCAAAAGCCTACTTTGACGTTATAATTTTAGGCAAAAATATAAATGAGTGTTAAATTATTGGTAAAAAGTATTGTTGGAGGATGATTAAAATCCAAATGTTACTCTCTTAAAGTTCAGTTACTTTTAAAGTGCACATAAAAAGGAATAAGGAAATGGCAGTATCTTTGGGAGAGACAAAAGATTTGCCTGATCCTGTAGGTCTGAATAGACAAATATGCATATAATTTGGGCTGTGTGAAGATAAAAAATAGAAGACTGAGGAAAACAGGAAGACTCAAAGAGAGAATAAATGCATAGATAAGTATCATAGAGAGTCAGGGGCAATAAAAATGAAGTGCAGTCCGTTCAGACTCCTTAGCTCAGCTTTCGCCAAGCAGGCATTGCCTCACCAAAGTTTCAAGCACCTGATCTTGGGCTGCCATCCAATATATCCACCTATATTCCTCATGTAATGAATGGGGAAGAGGTTTTCAGAAGCTGGTCTATTCTGTCTGCCACCTTCCCCTTTTAATTAACTTGAAAGAGCAGGAGGCATTTCTAGATTTGTATATTATTGTATAGTAGAATAAATTAAATCCCATTATGTTTAATTGAAAAAAAACGCAGACAAATCCACAGGCATTAGCAGTGGCAGTTTAGTAACATATCTAAAGAGCAAAAATAAAATAGTGATTCCATAGAACAATTGCATTTAATGCATGCTGGATAGGAGAAGAAAGAGGAGCTAAGTTGGAAGTCTTGGAGATGGTGGCCACAGCTTGTTTCGTTTTGAATTCAGGTGTGTTCCACATTTCTTCTAGTATGATTGCAGTTTGGCAGCTGTGGCTAATGTAGTGTGATAAATGATTATCTAATATAATCATGTAGTTTATGGTAATAGGGATATGTAGTTGCAAAAGAAAATATATCTTAACCAAACCCGTGAGGTGTCATTTGGTTAAGGAGGGAAGTAGTTGTTACACAGCATATTTTTTCTGTGGGGAATTGATATTGGAGACTAGAATAAAGATTTCTATTATTCTATTCTTTTTTTTTTTTTTTTGCCTTTTGTTCCTAGGTTTTAGCACCATGCCTCTTGCACAGACCTGGTCTGTTTTCCTGCAGGAGTTATCTGCTTTTAGACGCTGTCCTGCAGAGTATGTGCAGCTTCCTACTTCAGCCTCAAAGCCTCTCTACTTAAATTCCTGTTTGCGTTGTTTCTTCGATTCTTTTGTTACTTGTGGGTGTGACTCAGTAGAAAGCTAAAAGGCTCCTGCATGTGCTTAGTGTCCTCTCCTTGACCATGAACAAACCTACAACCTCTTCACCTTCACCGTTAAGTATGCTTAGCTGCATTATTAATAACAAGGGTGGTAGATACTAGCTGGACTGTGAATTTCTTGATCTAGTTGTGTCAAAGGAGCAGTGAAAGGGGCTAGATGGTGAAAAGACCGTCAATTTCCCAATGGTATCCTAGATCCTAGCCCTAGGTCCTATGTGAACAGGAGGAAACTATCTTAATTTTAAATCTCCAGCAAAAGTACCAGTAACTAGTGAAAATGATAGGAGGAAAGACCTCAGAGGATGAAATACAATACTTGGATTTTATAATTCAGAAATTCTTGTGTGCTGTGTTTTCCTTCTATCTGAACCAGATATCTTGTTAAATTTTACATCTTGACTTACTTTTTCTGGTATCCAGGAAGAAGAATTTTTTTATTTACAGAGTATTTCTGTTATTGAGGGTATACGTGCATTTAAGACATTAAGTCAGGAAACGTTAAACTATTTATAGCAAGAGAGGAATGTATAATTTTTTGGTTATATGCAAATGTAACCTTAACGGAGGTAAAACAAATGAGTAAAACAATTCCAACTTCAAGTGCTTGAAACACATTAATTGGAACTTACCTTGAAAATCTGTGTCTGTATAGTGTATGAATTCTTTATGTGTATCATCAGCAATGTACATTCAGAAAGGCAGTGTCAGCACCCTGAATTGATCCTCAGAACCATATAAATCATTTCTTTAACTCAACATCCAAAAATATAATTGTTTTATACTGCAGAATTATGTCAGTATTGTTAAAGCATACTCCCGATTATTAAAAGTTTCCATCAAAACATTTATTCCTTTCATTTTGAAGGGTAGCACAATATATGGTTATTATTATTAAGTCATAGCGAGAAAGATCCGATTTAGATTCAATTTGTTTATGTACTTATTAATATAAATTCATGATATTCCTTAAAAGTAGTAGGAGCTTGATACAGAGACTTGAAGTGGCTTACAGTTGCACAGATATTATTTTAGATTAGTTATCTAAAGAGCAGAAAAGGTATATGAAAAAATACAATTTAATTTTCTGAAGAGCTTGCCTTGCTTCTTGCCTTTTTAAAAGAAGAGGTCTCTTTCTGAAGACCCTTCAACAGTACCATTTATCATGGCTTGAACATCCTCTAGCTGTGTGGGTTTTCCTACTTTATTTGTGTGTGTGTGTGTGTTTTCTGAATGACATGATGGAATTCTCTCTTGTCTATCTAATGCCAACAAAAATGTTTTGTTTTTAGAAGTAGTTTTTTTTTCCCTAAACTTGTAGCTCTTCTAGAACTCAGAACTGAGCATTTTTTTTTCCTAATGATTCACAATTAATCATAGAAGCATTTTATAGCAACTTAAGCTCAATTTTACATCTTGAATTCAATGGAGGGATGGAGGGAGAGGGAATGCATTCAAGTGTTTTATCTGGATGTGCTGCAGGAGAGAAATATTTCAAAGTTAAGGCAGAGTATGCAAGCCAGTACTTGCAGTTTAGCAGCTGCATCATGGATAGTATTTCACATATGTATTTCTGTCCCTTCAGGAGCACTAAGTTACTGTGTTGTTCAGATCCAGACAACACCTCTCTGGCTCAGTATGCAAGAGAGTGAAGGAAGCACTTAAGGGAAAAGAGGCAGAAAAATGAAAATGAAATGAAATGGGGACTGGTTGGGAGACTAACTTAAATTCTAAGATTGGTAGAAGACTGAGAGGATCGTTGACTTGAAACCCATGAGGACATGATGAACAAAAGGACATGTAAACACTTAGCACTTGAAATTAGTTGAAGCTGAGAAATGGAGCTTCCTGCTGTCCAAACTGAAAGAAGGCCAGGAATCTAAAGTTTTTGAAAGTCTCTGATTGGTTTATAGAGGAAGAATGTTTATGACAGGCTTTAAAACGTATAAACAAATGTGAATACAATTTATTCTTATAATTCCACTTGGTTATATATCTGAGATTGCAATAGAAAGTTTGTGATGCTACACTCGGAGTATCATTATGAGCAAAATGGAACATGCCAGATATATAGAACTGAGAATTTATTATTGTAAGATTGACAGTCTGATAGTCCAAACGGCTAGTCCCATTGCCCTAACATGCAGCTGGGTTCTAAAATAGTCTAAATTAATACCCAAGAACCTCAGTAATGCAGTTAAAATTGTTATAGGAAAAACAACAACAACTCATCGTTGTATCTACCCCTTTTCTCTGTTGTTATGCTCATTCTCGCAGCGTCCCTGGGTCAAAAGGCTGGCAGAGGTAGAGTGAGGAGCTTGTGACATGCTGTCGGTGTTTTGAAGTCTTCACTGCGAGAAGACAGTGTTCATGAGGAAGGTTTCTTCCCTCTGATTGCTAGAGGAAGAATATGAAGATGATGCTTTGTTCATCCCAGGTGCTTTTGTCATCTTGGTGTTATTTTTGTGTATTTTCTTAGCTCAGTCTTGCTCATTCTCATTTTTATTAGTCCTCAATTACTGAGTTTTTCTGTCTTCTTTGTTATTTTTATTGATTTTTTTTTCTGGAATCATAAGGTGGCGTTTCTGCAATGAGCATTGATTGACCACCCTGCATTCTTCCACTCTTCCTTTTTATTCTACAATCGTTGACAGTTCATTCCACACCAAATCATGATAATTGTGAACTAAAGCTAACAAAAATAACCATAAACAATATTTGTCTGATTGCTTGACAATTGTTTTTATGGCTAAAACAAAATAAAATCAGCTCAGGTCAGACAAAGACAAGGCTAAGTTCTTGGGGCTTTAGTCAAGGGAATTTAGGTTCCCTGAAAGCTTCAGTTTCTGTCATTCTCAACATCCTGTCATTTAAAAACAGCAAGAAAATATCAAGAGTTTGGCTGCCTGGACTCTTTTACAGAATAAAAGGCTCATTTACAGAATAGGAGTAAAATCATATAGGGTAGTACTTTCCATGGCATGCTTAAAACAAGTGTCTAAGATTTGGATAAAAACAACAAATAATTTGTTTTATCTGTGGGAGTACAATTAGGATAGTTATTGATATAAGCCATGGAAATCTGCTTTCACAGTTCAAGTCAGAGGCAATATAAGAAATTATCTACTGTACATTTTATAAAAAGTTATGTTTTATCCTGGAAAGAAGAACCCCCCTAATTCCTTCTTCTTTATGTGTTGCTGTGTTAGGGTTGAACCAGCTTCCAGGGCACTTCTTGTAGTCCTATGAACTGTTGAACCACATGTGCTGTCCTTTCATGCCTGACAAAAAGGTGTATTGAAGTTGCAGTTGATGTCCATGGGCATTAGATCAGCACCTCTATTTCTGCTGCTCTTATGGAATGAGAAAAAGAAACTGCTGGTAATGCAAATGACTTTGGACGTTGTGTCAGTCTACTGAATAGTCTTCACAATTTAGTCGTCTAATTATGTCTTAAACATTCTAGAGAGAGTATCAACAGATCTGGTTTTGCTGCTGTTTTGCAAATGAAAATACAAATCCAAGAATTCAAGAGCTGACCATAGTGCTGCCCTTTCTAAAGGATAGGTTGTTAAGGAAGAAGCAATATTTTGCAGAAGTCTAGGAGCCAGACCTCTAATATATAGGACTACCAATGGAATAGTTAAACTTCTTTCTAAGTTAATTGCAAAGTTTCCGTTGATGTAAGTTGAAAGATAACTGGATCTGAAAGGCTATTTAGGAGTGAGTTCATGTGTTACAGGCACCTCAAAATGCTATCACTTACAAAGTATTTCATTCTAGAGTATATGAGATTAATTTAGAAACTTTTTGATCTGCCACCCATATATTTTTGAGGCCTGCATTCATATTTAAACATAAACAAAAATAAACTTTTTTATTTCAACACCACTCCTCGTTATCAACCCCAAAATGTAATGGCAAAACAGTCTAAGGAGCTGTTGGGGTGATTAAACACAGAGTGTGTGAGCTTCAGAATGAGCCCATCACACTGTAGGCTCCATTGACTGTGTTAACTAGGGGCAGGAGTCGGTTGCCTAAATGTAGGCATTTAATGCTGGCACAGTGGCTTTTGGGGACATCTAATTTAGGGACGTGTGTGTAGATGGGACTGACAGATCTCCTGGAGCTGTGGCTGGAGGTCTGCCAGCCCCGAGCTTCCACAGGCCTCTGAACTTGGGAGGTTTGAAACTGCAGCGTCAGCAGGTAGCATTTGGTTTGTTTATGCCATAGTCTCAAAGAATTCTCTAAGTGCCTCTGTCTCCTGAAGGATCTAATCCATTTTAGACTTTGCTACATGATGAGATCTAAAAACAGAAAATTACATGCTTATTGTAATGCTGATTACATGTGGACTTAATCATTTCAGCTAATGAGTAAGGAAGGAAGGAAACCAAATAGAGCAGTATTGGTTTGCCATAGTGGCAGTCTGCTAATACATTTACTATTTTCCAAATAGAGAAGAGGAAAACCTGACACAGAGCAATATATCTACAAAATTCTAAAAGTGCTAAAAATCTGTGTGTGACATATATAAACCACAAAACTGAACTACAAAAGTGGTCAGACCCTTTGCCTTCAAATTTTTGCTCTTTTTTTTCCTTGAGTCTCATTTTTATTGTCATCACCTATTCTCTTTTTGTTTCCAGCTCCTGCAAAGATTTAAGCTGGAATTTTTATCTTTTGTGTCTCAGCTCTTGTCACTCTAAATGCCTCTTGTTGTGTGAATCAGGCTTGGCTTTCCTTACAAATAAAATGCAAATCATATCCTTGCCAGAGCTGAACACTTATCTAAGTGAAATCAGAACAAATACTTGAAGGTTAAAACTGAGATTCACTGGTTGTTTGAGAAAATCACGGAATGCAATATGACCTTTCAGCTCCAGAAAATGTATATAAAAGTGATAAAATTTCAGCTCAGAGAAAGATCCCCTTTCTGAAGTAGACTTTGTAATGGTTTTGTAACGATTGTTCCAGTTCATGGAAAAAGACAATAGTTCGCAGCAAGCACTTTTTTAACTATGGCAACATGCTGGAATGTCTGGTGTTTGCAACTTGAGATTCATGGTGGAAAAGAGCGCAGAACTCTAGAGGCTGGTGGAGGCTCTGGGTGAGCTCTACAAGGTGTTGGCGCAGTTGATGCCGGTAGTGCCGGCAGCCGGCAGAGCTCTCCGCCTAGGGAAGAGCACGGGCTGCAGAGCCTTCCTGCTACCTTGGCGCAGAGTGGAAGCGTGAGCACGAGGAAGAGTGGGCGAACTATTTATAGAGCTGGCAGTAATGACACGAGGAGCGATAAACAAGAGTGCTCCAGTTGAGTCAAGTATGCAAAAGCCTTTTCATGGACTTAATTAAGAAACTTTCCTGACAGTGAGGACATTCCAGTTGTCTGTTACATGCTAGAAAGAGGAAATCAAAGGAGCTCTGCTGAAATGCAGTATTTTCAAGCAATCAACTTTCCTACCTGCTAGCATCCAAAGGCTAAAAATAGGAAATAGGATAAAGTAGGGATTTCAGAATTGTTTCCTAGGAATTTCCTCTGACTAAAGACTTTGGGATTTAGGTAATGGACATTAGAAGAAGGAAGTAAGGATATAACAGAAGCATTTTGCTACAATTAATGGATTTTTTGCTTGGTGAAAGTAAGATAAGTCTTAACTCTCTTAATTCTATTAAAGTATGTGTTACCTCATGTAACCTTTTGACAGGAGGCATGGAGAAGGTAACATTGTGATAGAAGATTGCCAAATGCATTTTTTTTTCCTTTTTTGGAAAGAAACTCTTTTCTATAAATTTGGAAGTGTTCCTTGGTAAAAACAAGCTCCTGAATGGCAAAGCAAATTCATTTTTTTTCTTTTTTTCTTTTTTTAAGAAACAGATTGCCATTTTTCACTGTGGTTAATGTTAAATACTCATATTGCACCCTTTGTCTGTGAATCCTAAATGTCATAACAATGCAAGTTTATTTTTGTACTTCGAAAAATCTGAAATATACTTAATGAATAAAAACGTCTGAAAAGATTTTAAGTAACTATTTAGAGACCGCAAAGGAGAAAATGGCATTATTTTTGGTATTTCTCAAAAATAAGAAGACTAATATAATACTCTGAAACTTTCATTCCTTTTCAATAAATGGTGTCCTAACATGTTTAATATGGAATATGTTACAGAGAAGGTGATATTTTACATAACTGATCTACCTGAGTAGTATGTGATGATACAGTTCCAGTTGCCTTTATTCATCAGTCTTTTAAAACAATTTGTAACTTGTTTACTGTGAATAAAGAAGAAGAATGAGAAGTTATGAAGTCCAGACATGTGGTAATGGGTGTTATGGAAATAAGGAGAAAGTCCATAGCTGGCAAAGCTGTGGATAGCAGGAAGTTGCTTGGGAAATGCATTTTGGGCAGAAGATACCCTAAGGAAGATATACGTTTTCAGATACAAATACTAGTATTACTAATAAAGTAGAAAAGAATTAATTGTTTCTGTTTTTGCATGGAAAGAAAAGAAAGTACGTATTGGCATCTTATGAGGAAGAAGTACTTTCTCTTCTGGTATCAGTCAAAGGGGTCTTGAGACCTGCTGGGGATAAATAGTTACTTGCTCAAAAGAGGACTAGAAGACTTGGTTGCAGAAGTCTCCGACTGATGCTCCTTTTCCTTTATTAAATATTGGAGTATTGGGAAAAATCTGTACATTTACATGACTTCTGATTTAGAAAAAAAATCAAAAAATGACACAAAGATGGCCAAATAAGCTGCAGACCAGTGAGCCTGGTGTTCATCCTAGCCATTTGTAATACGGCATTTGTTAAAAAAAAAAAAAAGCATAAAGCAGTGATGCTATTCTTAGGACACTATATTTTTGTAGTATTCAGAAAGGTCACAAAGGATTCAGTTAAGAACTACAAAGATGCTGGAGAAAATACTGTGCTTTGGAGGATTTAGAGAACTCAGTCTGGAGTTTATCACATGGTAGATCAAGAGGTGACTTGATTATGACATATAAACACTTTTATATGTATACACTGTCTACTACTAAAAGCTTTTTAATCTAGTGGTGAAAGGCACAGTAAGCACTGAGGGATGAGATCTGAAGTGACTGCCCTTGGAAGCAAAGTGTGCATTTTTAGCTATGAATTCACCTAGAAGGTGGGGCTCTTCTCTCAGGATTTTCAAAACAAGACTTGCTATCTTTCAAAAAGATGTACTTATCTTAAAGTTAATGCATATGCAACTTCACATCCTTTAGGAACCCAATATTATAAGCTTCCTGAGTTTCTGCTCTTAAGTCCTTTTTTTTTTTTTTTTTTCCTAAGGGGAGCAGAAGAGTTTGGGGACATTTTCAAACCTGTTTCAAAAGTTAGATTTAATTTTTTTTCCTCAGTTTGAAGATTTTTATGCCAGCATGTTAGAAGGGAGTTAATGGGCTCATATTGTACATCTTTCTCAGTCAGGAGTGGGTTTTCCAAAGGAACTAATTTACATGTTTTACGATGTAGTAAAGACAACTTCCCTGCACTTGATGCTGAAATATATTTCAGCATATGTACTGATAATATTTCCGATATAATGGTCTCAGCCAGTCCATGATTTCTCACTCATCCGTTGTACATATCAGTCATAAGTCCCTAGTAATCAGCCAAGTACTGAGACGGAATATAAAACTATGCTTCCAGACTCCTCCGGGCTAGAATCAGTCATTTTTTCTCCAAATAGTGATGTGTAATGGCTTGACTAGAGGGCTCATATGAAGCACAAAATTACCCCCCAGGTGACTTCAGTTAGCAAAAGGTTATGAAATAGGCTATCTAGTAGACTACTGTTCAGATTCCTTACCTAGGGACAGTGATATTTGAGTTTGTAATGGCCTGTTTCATTTTAATCTTTCTCTCGTGTATTTTGGTCTTCTAATGACCTGTGACATAAAGAAATTATAACAGCGACAGTGAGCACTGGCAGATAAATCCACTAGGAAAAAAAAGAAAAAAAAAAAAGGTATGTGCCTCGGCCTTCATCACAGAAGAGGTGAGGAAATCTTTCCATGTACCGTATCCTAATACAAGTCTTCCTAAACTATCAGAGGCAGTGGTGCTGTCCTAGCAGGATTTTTTGTCTCCCACACTTTTTGAACATTCACGTAATACTGTACACACCAAGATATTCAGAATATTGTTTTGATAATCATCTTTGCAATTGATTGAGATGCTGAGGAAGAAAAGTGAGAGCTTCTGCTATGCTTCTGTTTATTCTGCATCTGTTTCCACGTGGGAAAAGTACTGCCTTTCATAAAATATTCCTGATTCATCAGGAAACATCAAAAAAAAATGTCTGGCTAATTGTACCTACTTTTTGGGAAGCTCACTGAGATGAGGCCGCATCAATAACATGGTCAAATAATGTCAGCATTCTGGATCTGACTCCTCTCCTTGCTATCCTGGCTTCAAACCAAGCCACTGAACACTGCAGAGGTGGCTTGATAGGTAATTTTCTTTGCATCATGGAAAAAAATCTCAATATTTGTACTACTGGCAAACTCCAGAAATTCTCCCCCACCAGAAAACATCCCCCCAAAAATAGTTTCTTTGTTTTGCTTCACAAATGAACCAGTGGCTAGTTGAATCCCACCAGTTTAGTTGGATTATAGCTGAGGAAAGAAATTCTTTAGTTGTTCCACTTAGATTTTCCCAGAGAGTTGGTTTGACCTCTTCATCCTTTGCTTTGAAAGATCTCACTTTAGGCACCCCTATAGCTTCGCTTTGTCATTCTGTTCAGCTTTTAGTTGTGCAACCTGCTAAATAAAAATGATGCTCAACCACTCGACACACAGTTTTGAATTTAATAAATAAAGGGTGTGAGTGCATTTTGAGAAATACGGCAAGAGCTGGACTACGAAACAGTGGGCCAGTTTTATAGATCCTCTGTTTGGTTGTGAAAAATCAGTGAATTTGGCAGAAGACCAAGTCATCATCAAAAATGCAAAGACTCTGCTTAGATAAGCATAGGCTGCTGGCACAAGCTATAACACAGAAATATTGAAGAAATCCTAATGTAAAAGAATGATGTTCTTCTTTACACCCGTCTCTGTTGGGAAATATGATTTGAGGTTACGAAAATACTGAAGTATGGTGGGCATGGTGAGTCCTCACTACTTTAGGCTATCCAAAGGGCTAACCAAAGGGAAACATTTGTAATGCCTTTTTCTGCTAGTGAATAGGTAGGAGACCAACACCATGGTTAGAGCCAAGTATTCTGAAAAATATCAGTGATTTTCCTACTACTGCAGCTAGACTAGGATGTCAAATTTGTGCTTGGAGCTTCCTGTGGCACTGGACCAAATATTCTTGAGGGCTGACCTTGTTGCATTTGATTGCTTGCCAACCTGTGGACTTCTGTGGAAGGCAGAAATAATCCAGGAGCCTAAAGCTCTATGAGTGCACCTTGCTTAATGGGCAGTTGTGGGAACCAGTGTAGTTAGAACTCTGTTAACCAGGGAAAACCTTTGGAAAAAACGTCTCTGTGCCAAATTTATTAATTTTTCGGAGTACCACGCAGAATCATAAAACAGGTCAGCTGAGCTTCTGCAGTGTTTCTCAAGAGATGCTCATTCTCCTGATAAAGGGTACCTAAGGTTGGTCTATCTGAACTTAAAAATCATTTGGCAGAAGTTTTCCTTCTTACCGTACCCATGGCTGGTGTGACTACTCAGGAAAAGCCCATGGCTGTGCTAGTTGAAGGTAATTAATGAGCACTTAGTTACTGAAGCATTCCTCTTGGTTTCCCTCTGATGTCTTCTTATTATAATTTTTAGGAAAATTATCCAGGAAGAAAGAAAATCAGGAAAAGAATCCATCCTGTTTCCCATTGACTAGCCAAAGCCAAAATCTACTACCTAAATATAACTTAAACTTAGCAATACTGAGAAGTGTGGAGAAAATTCATTTATGGGAATATCTTCTGGAGAGAGTTCTGAGGCAAATTGTAAGCTTGGACATTAATCAAACTGTTGATAAATAATGAAAAAGAAAGGAGAAGAAAACACTGGAATTAGGTGTCATGGTTTTCTATAGGCCTCATTGTAAAGGTTTAGATCAAATGAAGAAAAATAGTTTGTAGTAGTTTCGGGCTCCTATGTTCTACTCAACAACTTCATCAGACAAGAGAGTTTTGCAGAATAACTCTTTGTTAACACTGATTAATGCTCGACTTCAGCATTCTCAGTGAACATCAAGAAGTAATGATGCTCACAATAAAAGACTCTATATTTTTTTTCTACTGAGAATAACTTCAAGCTCAAGACAATTCACTTAATGCAGTTATGAACAGTGATATTTCAGGGGAAAAAAAAGAGGCAATAAAAATGTAGAGAGGATGTGTTATGGCTTTTCTTTTTCAAACAGTATTCTTGAGAAGAATACTTAACCTCAGTAGAGAATCCATTAATTAAAGGAAGGAAAATAAATCAGAAATACCAAGAGCCTTGAAATTTTTAAGTTTACTATGTACTGTGCTTAAAACATAAAACTGGTTAATGTTCTCCTTTTCTAATTTTCTAATTGACTAAAATGCCAGAAGCTTTTCCTTTGTGTTTGCTTTGGCATCAGAAGAATGAAGGGACAAGCTTAATCATTGTCTTCTGTTCAGACACAATGATGGTATATTTAAAATAGATATGTGAACCTGTTTTCTTTTTTTATTCCTAGTAATACGGATATTATAAAGGAAGGTGAACAGGATGATAAATTAGAGATGCTCTCAACCAGGCTGTTTAAATTATTTTTAGTTAGGAGACATACAGTACACACTGAGGCTCAGTTGAATATAATTATTATGAAATGTTATTACTGCTTGTCGTTCTTGCAGTCCTATTGTCTTTTTTGTTGTTGTTGTTCCGCATCTTGCTGCTTTCCATCACACCCCTTGCTGTGAGTTTTTTTCCTGTTTGCACGTGTCCTGTTTGTTCCCACCATATGGCAGTGACAATTCCGGTAGCTTTGCTCTGCTTGCAGACCACTGCGCTGTGCCATATTTTTGCTGCTCACCCTCTATTGCCATCTGATACCTATCATCTGTTTAACAAAAATGCCAAAAATACTCTGACTTTTTTTCAAATGAATATGTGAGAAAGACTGTTTCGGAAGGCTGTCTTAATAAGACTTGCTCCACGGTAATTTCCTGTTATGTTGAACCAGTACCTATCTCTCAGTTTTCCAAACTTTTTAACAAGTGCCAGCTGACGGAATTGATGTACTGCAGCTCTGGGGGGTTTGGGGACTGTGGATATTACACTGTAACAGTAATTACAGTAACAGACTGTAAAGTCTTTAAGCATCTTTACTCACTGTGTGATTATAACAAAAACAATATTCTCATGATATAACAGGGTCTATTCTTACTCTAGTTGTCAAGTGTGATTTTATCAGGATTACGCTGAGTAACTGTTCTTGAAATAGCTTTGATGGAAAAAATCCATTATGATTTGTAAGCATTGGCATTAGTGATGGCCGACACCATTTGAAACCAGGATTTAAATCTCTAATGATATTGAAACAAAGAAACAAAAAATCACTTTGCCGACTGTCATGATACAATTAAATTTTGAGGTCAGGAGAACAGATAGCATGAAAAATGTTTGTATCATTGATTCAGAGATAGGGGAGCCTACAGCAACAGGCTTGAATTTTTAGGCATGGTGAGTTTTTCATTCAGAGAAGGGTGATGTTTTAAGATCCATAAATCCTGGATCACAACACAACTTGCCAAGTATTTGCAAATTTAAAATAGGTGTTCATAAGTTTGTGTTTCCTAAAGCTTCTTGTTGGGGACAGAGGACAAAAAAAAAGTATCACACTGGCGTACCCATTAGAAAGCAGTAAGATCCTGTGATCATCTGTTTGTTAGTTTTTCTGGATATTGTCATGCTTGGGGTTTTCCAAACTGATTTAACAGCTTAAAAGTGCTTTTAATGACTCTAAGTGCTAGCCAGTCCCAGTGCTAAGGGCATTTGTTTTTCTTTTAAAGCTGTTGAAAGTTTCCTCACATACTTCCATTTAATTTTGGAAAGTTCTGCTTGATTCAAAATATACTGACCTGTGAGGAGCAGACTATCCTGCTTTCCTTTCTGACTTTCTTTGATTACCTTTTCTATTTTAGATCTTGTCCTCACTGATATCTGTTGAATTATTCAAAATATTTACAGGGACCTTATCATTCTTTATGCTGTGAAATCTCTGATAGTAACTTTT
Organism: Tinamus guttatus; assembly: GCF_000705375.1. The sequence goes on from NW_010579562.1 coordinate 314,715, forward strand.
TGGGTGACCTGCGTGTTATCCATCCTTAGAATTTCATGTTAAAGAAATGTCATTTATATTCTGTTATAAAGTCAAGCCAATATTTTTGAAGAGAAAATAAATCAAGCTATTCTTTACTCATTGATTTAATGTATTTTAAAGGACATTTTATGGCTGAGCTACTGCAAAAAAGCGTGTTTTACTGGAGAAATTTCCTGTGCTGAGCAGAGATTATTTACTCTCCTGCTGCAAATTCCAGTTTGTGTTTCTTTCAGTGAAGTAGTGGGGTTAAAACAGTATTATACCATCACCAGCTGACACAGGTCAGCTCATTCAGGAGGTGTGTTCTGTGTGTCTTCTATAGTATGTGTGAAAGCGAACATGGTACTGAGAAATATTCAGTTATTTAGGTAAATGAGGAAAATGAAAACAGCACTTAGATAAGGAAAACATGATTGAGCAACTGAAATATTCCAGATTTTCTCTGTAGTTGTAATATTAGATTGCATATTAGCTGCTAAAGTAATAATAATAAGAATAAAAGGTAAAACTCATCCAAAATTAAATAGAATAGTTTTAACCTGTTTTTAAACTGATCGTATTGTGTATCTGCATTCATTCTTTCTGCATGTATTTACAGCTGTGAGTTCAGAGTGATTCAGTATCAACAAAAAACTCACTGAGCGGTTTTGTGCTCATTCTCTGTATTATAGATCATTACCTCCTCACCAGCTAATCAGCGCTTTTGATTCCCAAACATGTCGAAGAACACTTATTTTACAAACAGTGTTGTTTCATGTTGCTCTAAGAAAATTGCAAATTAAGACCATTGGTTTGGCTAGAGAAGACTAATTGGCTTTCGTTTTGTATCCTGATGAAACTTTCTTTAAGTAAGTTTCCTGCAGACATTTTTAGAAAGGTTTTATAAAGTAATTTGTGTCTAACATATTCTGGTTTCGTTTTTTTTTGTACCCAACTCTCTATGAAAATTTTACTTCTATCTGCAAATTGAGTACTTCAGTGTGAAAGGAGTGTAATGTCTTGTAGTATCCCAGCTTGTGCTTGTATAGCTGGCTGTCTTTTGAATCTTTGCTTTTCCTCATATACCAGTACTAAAAACAGTTAATCTGTTACACTATATAAGGGAAGCATAAAATGAAAACATTTCACTGAAAGAATAAGGCAAATTAACTATGGTTACCATATTTTTAGCACTCTTCTCCTGATGTCAAAATAAGACTTGATTTTTTATTTTTAAATTGGCTAAAACTTCATTAAATGCTTAATTCTGCATATCCTGTTTACTGGGTGGATAGATTTTTGCTTCCAAAATGGAAGAGTAGCTGGGGAAAGAAGAGAGGACCTCTGATCTCAGTTGTCAGTAATCACATTTTAGCAGAGGTTAAATTGTAAGATTTTTCAGAATTGCCAAGGAAGATGACTTCCTTGCTGTGGTTTGATCATGCTGCTAAGCAGCACGTAGGAAAGATTTCTCAGCTCCTTGTTTACAGTGGATCTCACTTGTGGAAACTGTTGACCTGACAAATTATAGAGAACTGAAATTTGCCTCTAAAAGCAAAATCTATAGTAAATCTTACATACTGTGAGCAAATTTTGTTTTTCAATAGGATTTACCCTTTTTTCCCCAAGAGGCAAATATTCCAGTCAGTTGAAGTCACATGCCAATAATTTTAAGTTTATACCTTGAAAAACTTCAGTTTATTTCTTAAAACACTCATTTCTGGCAGTTCAGTTGCAGGAACAGTTCAAGCTGTCACTGCTGCTGCAGTAAGTGGCTTCACCACCATCTTCCTCGGCTTCTTATTTCTACCCTTGTGCAGCTGCTTCTTTTGTTTTATTCAGAAGCATTAACGCAGTTGTATGGGCTCAATTTTTTTCCTTTGGTCCTGTCTAACCTCATTCAATTCTCTAGACTGGTTTAGTATGTAGTTGTGTAAATGTTGATGTTATCATGGCTGTTTTTTCTTAATTTTTTTTTTAAATGCTGACAATTCATTTAGTTCCACAAAGTCGATGTGTGGGTAGTTAGGAGAATCTTTGAAAAGATTAATATATTTATAGCGCCCATGTTATTAAGTAGATGCTTAATCCTGAATGCAGTTTAGCAATTGTTTAACAATTCAGTAATTGGAGGAGTCTAGCACAGTGGTATTTACATGACTGTTTTAGGTGGTTACCTTCAGTGAAATTCAGGCTGCTAACAGAGTTCAGGTGAGTGAACTCATGCAACTTTTTGAGCTCTGGAGCTTGTAATAACTCTTGAGAGCAAACCAGCTGGTCTCCTGCTGCCCTGTCTGCGTTAGAATTGCTATCCTGTGTGGTGAAGCGATTAAAAAGAAAAGTTCAGTGTGCAGCAGAGTTGTGATGGCTATACGAGGTGACTAGGAGGTTGAGGCTGTCTGTGGAGGTATGAGGTGTGTAAAAATGCTCCTATTGCTCGAAACCAAAGGCCAAAGCACTGGTGGTTAGCGAGAACTTCTCATCACCTTCTGCTGGCCCTAGTGTAACTCAGTATTTACAGTATGAGGAAGAGGAAGCCTGACAGAGCGGATCCTGGTCTCCTTGGGGCCTCCTGTGTCCTGCTGTGTCTTTGGGCAGAATACCCTTGAGTAGTCTGCTAACTCTGTAGAGGTCTTTGGGAAGCAGTGCGTGATTTGGGGGTTGCTCTGCTTGATGTCCCTGCAATGAGCTGTTTTTACAGTTGACCCCTTTGTTCTTAGCCAACTCTGTTGTTGTTGTTGTTGTTTTCATTCTTTGACTCTCACAATTCTTTTCCAGTTTTTTGGGTGGCAGTGGTAGTGTTTAGCTCCATTGCCCTTCCTTAAGGAAGGGTCTTCAGTTGTATTAGGGGTAGACTGATACCTCATCTTAAGAGGAGAACCAACAAGAAGAGTGGCCTATTGAGGCTACTCAGGAAAGAGTACAAGAATAAGGCAAATACATAGAAATATATGTCCTCTGCTTGACCAGTGCATGTACCTTCATATACCTGTTAATTGATGTTTTCACAAAGAAGTGCTGAATTGGCTGTAGTGCGATACAGGAAGCCTGGGAAGTTGGTAGTAGTGAGTGAAGAGTCCAACTGTTGCGATTGTTGATGAGTAAGTGATGTTCAACTATTAGCTGAGTAGGCACACTGTGGTTGAAGAGAATGGTAGAAAGAATAGAAGGGGTGAGTGTTTAGGAAATACAGTGTGTTTTCTGTAGTGCAGTGCTGAAACAGTTGCTGCCCTAAGGCACAGTGGCATTATGCATGTTATAGGCAGGTTTCAAGAGACCAAAGTTAAGGTAATGTATGCTGTACATTGCCAATTCCTTGTTTTCAGGAAAGAAAATTTTGTTGCATTTGATGTTCAGATACGAGCCAAGAAAGCATTGAGAATTATGAATGTTGTTTGCAGTGCTTAAAGCATGCTGTTTACAGAGGGCCTGGTGTGAAGTGTTTATGAATAATGCGTTTCTGTGCAACTATGTACAAACTCACCTACCAGCTAAGACTTTATTCAGTATTATGTATAAGTAATTTAAGCTTACCTTCTGTCGCTAAATTTAGAAAGTGTAATTATTTCATGGTCCGTATATTTACAAATTTTAGTTAGCTTCGCTAATCTAATAATTTTCTAGAATTATCTATTTCCTTTTCCGGCCTGTGGAAGATAGAGAGTGATAGCTCCCAGATGCCACTTTATTTCATCATCATATTTCTATTCTTTTAACTCATTAACATTTTAAAATCCAATAGTACTCACTTTGTTTGTACTTACATCACAGGCTGAAGCTTACTAGAGAGAATTCTTGAAAAAAAAGGTCTCATGGCCAGTCTAAAATGCTGGACTCTATGCTGTGACCTCTTTGGACAAGACTTTCATTCTCTAATGCAACTACTTGGAGCCTCTTTTCACCCTTTTGTGATCTCAATATTTTATAATTCTCTCACCACCTTGCAGGAAAGGCTGATGTCTTTCATATCTATGATATCTCACCTCACAGCTGCATTTAAGTGGAAGGACTTATACCTCCTTAACAAAGCCAATGGAGGGCACATGGGTTCCCAAAAGTACAAGGGCTCTAGATCCCGAAATAGCATCAGAATAGAGTGATATTGAATAGAAAGATACCGTTTCCCTTCACATTCCATCTTGTTTCAAAAGCTTTGGCTTGTTAAAACTTTCAGATTCTGACTAGTTCTTCACTGTTGAAACTTACTGTTTTTTACTCCAAAATTAAAAATTCTAATGCCACTGGAGCACTTTTAACACTTTTCAGCATATAAATGCTTTTTAATGCAAAACACATACATTTTTTTTAATTCCTCAACTATATAATTTCTGTTACTCCTATTTTTTTTAATCTATCTCATTTCTCATGTGTGAGAAACTTGGGAGTAACTGTGGGAAGTTGGAATGTAAATTCCTTATTGTAGATATTGCAAACTTCTGACTTGCAGTTCTTCATCTGTGTAAAAAAGAAAATCTATTTATGGGCTATGACTATTTTTATAAAAACAATCAACGTACATGAAAATAAAATTTTCCAGCAGCCTACATTAGGGGACTTCCAGGAACCTGAAAAATGACACTTTATGCAAGTTATTTAATGAGCTCATTTATATGCTAGCAAATAAACTGTACTTAGTAAAATTTTAACTTGAAAATCACTGTGTGACTTTAGTATTCATGCAAAGACACTAGATAACAGCACAGTGAGTAAAATGTTTTCTGTTTTGTCTATAAAGCAGCAGCCCACATGGCTTTGCCGTTATACCTTGGCTGTGATGTGATGAGGAAGGAGACTTTCTATCAAGAGGTGTGACTTGTTTTCTTAGTCTGCGTGGTCTTGTTATGATGCTGCTAGTTCACTCATGCACAATAAGATATTACAACGTGGGGAATGGAATTAAGACCTAGCATAACATGTATTAAATTTGAAAAGTTTTTACTTCTAGCAGGGCTGGCCTGGCCTGAAATCCAGTCCGCAATCTCTAAATGATACCTTGGCCTTGGTCAGCTCTGAACTTGCGTCTCATAATGAAATGCTTTATGGTTATAGCACTCCTGCTTCCCAGAATATACTAGTCTTGGTTCCTAGAATTGTGTGCATGCAGAAGAATATCAGCATTCATTAAAAACGTTTTGCTCCTCATGGACACAGGGAAGAGTATGAATGAATATATTGCCTCAAGGTTCAGAAAGCAGATGGCTAGAATCACAAAATGATTAAAAAGAAGCACAAAAAACAACTTTGTGAATTTCAAAATAATGGTGGGGTATTTGTATTGCCATATTGCCTGGAAGCCCTTGTCATAGATTGTAACCATCCTGAGGGAGGATTTTTACAGATAAAGAAAAAATGTCAGTGTTTACCACAGGGGCAGCTTGCATTGTATGCATTAAGCAAGTAATACTAAAACAATACAGGCAGACAGGGAGGCTTTCTGGTCTGACCCTGATGAATAAAAGACCTATCTTGATTTTTTTCCAGGTCTTTGTAGGCATCAGGGCACAGGAGAGTTTGAAGGAGAGTAATGAAATGTTTTTGTTGACAATACTCCCAAGTTATGGGCAACAAGGAGAAAAACAGAGAGATTCTTGTTTGAAAATTTAGCAGATGGATAAGGCAAACCGGCCTTCCAGCAGAAGTGTCAGTTGAATTCTAAGTGCTGAATGAGAAATGATAGGTGAGGTAGGAATAGGCTACAGAAGTCTTTGAAGGTGAAGATAAGCTGCTTATGTTTAATGCAGTAGAAAAGGGGGCTCATTGGAGGAATACAAGGAGAGAAGTAAAATAAATTTTAAAATGATATTTGTTGCAGGATTCTGATCAAACACTACCAGCAGAGCAAGCTTGCACTGGCAAGAAAACAAATTGAGGTATGAGCTGATGACAGATAGATGTTAAACTATGTTTTATTTATTTTTCAAAATTAATCTTTAAGGCTTATATAGCATTTTGAGTTGAAGCTCTAAATAGGTGTGAATGCAATGTGACACAATAGCTATTATGGCAGGCATAACAGAGAGCAGCTTAACAGAGAGTTGGCAGTCACAAGAGAGGCAATGGCTAAGATTTGTTGGGACTACATGGAGATCTCTTTTAGTTTATGGAGCTGGAGGTACAGGTCACCCATAAGGTGAATCAGAAATGTAGGCCAAATGTTTTGGTTTGGACAGGAGGAGATGTGTGAAGTAAAGAAACACACATGTGCCTTGTAAGTATGGTCAAATTTGTGTTGGTACCAAAAAAACAGAGAAAAGAGAAGATGTCAGCATAGAGACTGATAAACTCAAAGTGTTTTGAGAGTGTGGTACAACTAAAAAGTTTGTAGTTATAACGGAGAAATTTGTCCCAGTTGTGAGATTCTGCCAGAAGGGCTACACTGCACAAAATAAGGAGAAAACATAATTAATGAAGGGATGGAGGAAGGATTTGGATATCTGAAAGTACATACGTAGTCTTTCTAGGGTATGAAGTGGAAATCACACACACCAAAAAAAAACTTAGTAACAGCATGTGAGGAAGAAAGAGGTGATGCCAAACAGGATCAGGTGATAGCTGGTGAAGTGAAAAATGTCACGGGCAGAAGGTAAAGTCCAAGTTGAAGGAATAATAGAGTTGAGCCATAATGGTGTATAGGATGAACAGGAAGAATGAAGGAACCTTCAGATCAGGTAAAAATTGAGATTTTGTAGGCAACTATAATTTTGTTGTTCTTATAAACTACATGCTATCATGTAGGTACTACATAATAATAATTAAGATATCATAATATACTTACAAGGAAAAATATATAGGAAAGAACACCTGCAGAAAATGTGAATCAGGAAGGGTTAGAGAGGTGGTAAGTAAACTTGGATATAAGTTAGAAATCTAGTAATAGGTAACTGCACAGAGGATACGCTCATGGAAGGAAAGACTCAACATCTTCAAGATACACAAGTCTTTAAGGCTTTATTTGTGGTTCTTTGATTAATGCGTGCATTATTCGTGCAAAAATAAGGCCTTTTTTTTGTTCTAAAGATTAGCTGATTAATTCAGATTTGTACCTCTTTGACAACTTACACATTTCCATGTGTTGCATGGCTTTTGTAAGCGTATTTTAGAGACAAGTGCTATACCCTGCTCTTAAAATGACAGTTCACATTGAATAAAAAAAGACACTACAACAATAGCAATAATAGAAGAATATTAACATAGGATCCAACTTCACTTAGAAGTACAATATTTTGCAATATTAATATATTCAACAGTCATTTGATTTTCACAATGCAACCAAAGCAGTTATCTTACATTCAAAACAGAAGCACACCCCAAACATTCAGAAAGACCCTGGCCCAAGCGATGTTAATACATTAATATTCTATGTCAAGTACTCAGGAAGAGTACTGGAGGAGTTAGAATTATTTAGTTACCGTTCAACCTGAATCTATCCTGCTTGTCCACATACATAAGGATACAGATTTTAATAACGCACTTAAATGTGATGTGACCACATGTGAAGTAACTAAGCAAGTATATTTGGACTTCATTAAACTTCAGCTGCTCTTCTAGTCAACATGTGCTAGACTCACCCCAAACTCCCCTCTTGCCTTACTCAGAAAGGTAATCACATCTTGCTGAGGTTGCCTGGGCTGGCTTTCTGGTTTAAAATACGTGTTCCCTGAACCCGTCACAACCTGGCCGCTTTTCCTAGTTAACATCTTGTGGTGGGGCTTAGGCCAAGGTGCCTTCTTGCTCTCTGTAGGCTCTTCTGCACAAGCTGGGATGCAAAGATGGGTACCCCCAGAACCACCCAGGCACATAGGTACTTCCAAGATTTAGGAAGCTGCTTTTAGCTCACAGTTTCTACATGGATGCTTAAAGTTTGTCTGCAGTTTTTAGATCCAACAACTGCCTGTGCGGACATGCTAAACTCAAAAAATGCTAGAACTCCTTGGGTTTCATAACTCTGCTAGCATGTTAGTAAAGAAGGAGTCCTTTGCGTAGAAAATGCATAGAAGTAGAGTTTTCATTCTTAAGCTATGTTTCGTTGTTTAATTTGAGGTAAGAGTAGAATTTGATAAAAGTACCAATGATTTTATGAAAAACAAAAGAGTTCCCTGTGATTATGTGTATATACGGCATGTGTGAACGGGGAAAGTACTGCGTTTTTAAATAACTTTTTTCATATATGCCGTAGCTGCCAGTAGATTTCTTATGGCTGTATCACTTAGGAGAAGGCGCTTTTTCTAGTAAGATGGATCCATGATGAGACTTAATAATATTTGTATTATAGTATATTTCATGATCAAGATTATGAGATTAAATCGTTTAAATTGAGCTGGGAGACAGACTGAAAATGCAACCTTTAGTGCCATCTGCTGGATTTTCAAGCAACTAAGACACAAAGTTTCATAATGCAAAAAATCATTTAAGATGTGAGTATGCATATGGGTGACCCAAATCCTTGACATTTTTAGAAAATCTGTGCAGAAAATTCATGCATAAGAAAGTGCACCATTTTGTTGCTTTTGAATCTTTATGTATAAAAATATACATGTATAAAATATAGAAATTTCTTTGTGGATTGACTTGTTACTTTCTCAGTAAGAATTACAGATTATCTCAGCATTCATTGACTGCCTGAATGATGATGCAGATGAACGTTCTGAAGTGTTAAAGTGTGCAAGGTGCTTACGTACATGAGTATCCTCAAGGACTTAAGGTTTTTAATAAGCCCATGAAGACATGAGTAAAACTTTGCAGAATTGCATGTCTGTAGTATTTTTCAGCATTTTCACATTTTCATGTGAAATAACACACATTTAAATGAAAATATGGTATATCCTTGGCATATAGCTATGGAAGTGTTTTTGCGAAGTGCTTGTTCCCACCAAGTTTTTTTGGAACCCACCAAGAACCAACCCACCAAGTTTTCTTGAAAAAAAAATCCATAACCTTAATATGCCTTGTAGAGCAAGCGTGTTTCACTGGAGGCGTGAGTATTGTCCATTATTTCCTGTTTTGCACTACCAGTGCTGGTACCACCTAACATGCACGTGCAGTGAAGTACTACGGCTGGCGCCTGGAGTCCGGAAGTGGAGTCACGCCACAGTGGGGCTGGGATGCACCTTGCCAAGCTGCTCAACCTCTCCTTGAATTTTCGCAGCAGCAGATGTCTTGTTCAAGCTGAAGCACCAGGTGCCCTCACCAAGAGACACAGCTGTGAGGTCTGCACTAGTGTAGTGCAGCAATGGAGGTGTTGGGGGAAGCTGTTCTTCAAACATCCTGACTTCTGTCTGCTAAATTCTCAAATACACTATTGTTTTTATGGATATTTTTGTTACTATTTCTTCATGAAGAGGGGAATTGTTTTAATACAATGTGTGGAGAGGTCTTTCCTGCCTGGTAAATAGCTTTACTGTAAAATAAAAGGAGAAGCAGTACTGAAATCTCTGATTATGTTCTTAGTGATCTGGATGGATCCAAGGGCAGAGGCACACGTGTTTCTGGTGGAGGATGAAGTTTCAAACATAAATTTGGTAAAAAGGTGCTGCTGGAGGTACCCAATGTATGTATGTTTTATTCTACAGAAACATTACAGCGTTAGAAACTTGTCTATTATTCTTTAAGCAAGAAATGTACTAGAATAAGGAGAAAAAAAAAGAAAAAAAAAAAGACAAGGAGTCTGGTTCCACAGCATTATTAAAATATTTTCAATTTTATTAGCTATAGGTGAATAGCTTAAAATAATTTTAAGCTTTATTTAACTCAAGAGTATTTCAACCTTTTCCTACATTTATACCTGGCTGCATGTTTTTCTAGTGAGTTCAAATTTTGTATCGTTGACAGTTTTGAGTCATTTTCTTATGCAACAGCTGCTGGTAGATTCAGGGTTTTTTAACCTTCTGGTTTCAAGAAGAAAATAAATGAATGCTTTATCTTTTGCATAGGATCAAAAATTAGTGGTTTGAAGTCAAAGACATTTAAGTCGAATAACAGGAATGATTGTTAGCTTTGATATACTCTCCATTTTGGTCCTTACCAACAAAAAGTCAACAATAAAAAGATTTTACAAAATAATATTGTTGAAAAGCATTTTCTTAGTTAAAATATTTTCTGTTTTCTATTTTAAATTATAGATTTGGCAAAATGTGTAAAAGATGCTGATTTCAAACATAAATATTAATGTTTCAGTAAAAACAAAGTGTAGTTTTCTACTGGTCAAGATTTTAAAGATAAATGCTGAATTGAATTGTATTTATCACAGTAACGTTACATGATAAACCTGGAAAGAGACTTTAACATTTCTGTGAAAATATAGTGAATTAGATTTTATAGTTAACCTGTGTTCTGTTGTGTATGAAAAACTTCAAGAAGAATACACTTTCAGTGCTTTGTTTCCTCTGGCCATCTTCTGCTCCTACAGTATTTCTCACTTTTAAAGTCAAATTACTATTAAACTTTTTCATATGCAGATATTCAAACCTTCCTCAGACAGGTGAGAAAGATGGTTCAGTAGTAGTTGAACTTCACACAGATTAGATAGGATTCTTTCTTTATTTTAATATTAGTAAGTAAGGTTTTTTATAAACAAATAAATTCTGTTTTCAGTTAAATTTTGCTTAGCTAGTAGCACATTGAATGATAGAATCATAGAATCATAGAATCATTAAGGTTGGAAGGGACCTCTAGCGGTCATCTAGTCCAACCCCCCTGCACACGCAGGGTCACCTAGAGCACATGGCACAGGACTGCGTCCAAGCGGGTTTTGAAGATCTCCAGAGAAGGAGACTCCACAACCTCTCTGGGCAGCCTATTCCAGTGCTCTGTCACCCTCACTGTTAAGAAATTTTTCCTTAAGTTCCTGTGGAACTTTTGGTGTTTTAGTTTGTGGCCATTACCTCTAGTCCTATCAGTGGCCACCAGTGAAAAGAGGCCAGCACCATCCTCCTCACTGCCTCCCTTGAGGTACTTATAGACACTCATCAGATCCCCTCCAGGCTGAACAGGCCCAGCTCCCTCAACCTCTCCTCATAGGGCAGATGTTCCAGGCCCCTGATCATCCTTGTGGCCCTGCGCTGAACTCTCTCCAGCACCTCCACATCCCTTTTGTGCTGTGGAGCCCAGAACTGGACACAGTACTCCAGATGCCCTCCAGAAGGACAGTCCCCAGCCTGTACTGGTGTCTGGGGTTATTCCTCCCCAGGTGCAGGACCTTGCACTTGGCCTTGTTCAATTTCATTGGTCTGCCCTTTGGTCTACACAGAAGGACAAGATACTATTGTATTCAATACACTTTCTGAACTTCACATGAGATCCAAAAAAAATCCAGATATACATTGCCTTATAGAAGAAAAAAAAAGGAATGGATGTTGTGCTATCTGTTATCTTCGCTATGTCATATTAGTAGAGTCAGAGCTTGCGTATCTTACTTCACTGGAGGAGAAGTAAATTTAGTTTCCATGGTGCCATCTTTGAAGAAGACATTTGATAAAATAAGAATTTTACCTATAGACTTTTCTGTTGTTTAAATACATTCCTTTAGTTGGTTAATATATGCATTCCTGAATATTTTCAGTTGTTTATATACATTTTAAGTAGGTAGCTTCCAAAGAAGTAACCATATATGTAATCCAATAATGTGCTACTAAGATTCCTCAGTATTTTCTGTAATTCTTTTGACCCACTTTCCTTGTCTCACCAAGACTAGTAAATATTTCTCGAGCAGGTTAGCAAAAACAAAAGCAAAGCAAAACAAAATAGCTACTCTTGCCAAGTTTTTCATTAGCATAAAGCACTAAATATAATACATCACGTCTGTAGCGAAAAAGAATAGAATACTTGGCTTCCTTGCTTTGCCTCTTACTATTTCTGTGTCCTCAGAGGAGTGATGTCCCAGTAAAGTCATTATTTTTAGTGTGAGAGTTGATTGATTTATAAAATTAGGAGCAATGATATTCCTTTTCAAACTGAATATGTGTATGGGATCCATATCCCTGTTTGGAAATTTTAATTACCATTTTCTAAGCTTGACTATCATTATAAAGTAAAAATACTCACCTCACCAAAACAGTATTTAGAGGAAATGTTGGTTGTATATGACTTACTACCACTGATTACTTGTATCACAAAACTTGAAACAAGTCCACCACCAAAAAATAAATCCCTGCACAAATGTAGAATTCTCTGACTAGACATGCATTGGTTAAATGGTTTGAATCTCAGGGCTAATTAATGGAGTAGGTAGTTCAAAGCAGGTGGAGATGAAGGATATGATCAAGACTTCTATAGACAGCACACCTACTCTTATCATTTATTAAACTCAAGACTCCCTGTTTCTATTAATAAGCTATTTAGATGTTCTTGGATTTTTGATGTTATCTATGGAGATGTAGATTAAATGCTGCATCTGAAACTGTTGTGAGGGATGAGTCTCATAGCAACAAGTAGAGAACACACTCTTCTCTGAGACGGTATTACCTAACTAACTGAAGCTTGGTTATAATTTTTGATTGTGCTTGCTGTATAAATAAAATAATGATGATTAAAACTTGAGGCAGTTATATTTTAGCTTTTATTTTGTACATTTTAGACACTTTTACATAAAACTGTGCAATTTTGGCCCTGTTTGCATAGTTGTATCAGTTTCTGTTCAAGTGAAATGTTTTTCTCACCATCTTTTAAGTAAATCTAATATGAATACATATATCCTGTTGCAGTCTTCCAGATGCAGTGGGTATTTGCTATGAGATGAAATGTGCGAGAATATTAGGCTTAGTTGTAAATTGGAAGAAAGAAATATACAGTAATTGTGTTTCCTTCCATTCTTGCTATATAAACTTTTTTCTTATCTATGCAGGAGGTTGCATCAGCAATTTGAAAGCTATAAAGAACAAGTAAGAAAGATAGGGGAAGAAGCTCGCCGTTACCAGGGAGAGCACAAGGATGATGCTCCAACATGTGGAATCTGTCATAAAACAAAGTTTGCAGATGGTTGTGGCCATTTATGCTCTTATTGCCGGACCAAGTTTTGTGCTCGATGTGGAGGTCGTGTCTCTCTACGATCAAACAATGTAAGTGTACTGACATATGCTCTTAATAAAAAGTCTTCTTGGCATTGTCAAACTATAGTTTTTTCATTTTAAGTAGGTTTGTCATTCCATGCTTCATTTTACTAGAACATTTCATTCGTCAGTTTTTTGAGGTAGATATAGAGGGAATCATGTGTTTAATAATTGTGGAGATGCAGGATTAACAAAGAGTTAATTAAAATAAGAGAATATGTAGTATAGGTTGTATTGAGTGATGTGTGAAGGAAACATTCAGCTAGAATGAAAGAAAAAGACCATTTGTTGAGTTAAAACTCCATATTGAGAAGCTCTGATTGTACTCTTATTTTGTATCTCTTTAAAAAACTTTTTCACGTATGTTTTTAGATTTCTCTTATCAGTCCTCTTCTTGTTAGGAAAAGAATCTTTCTTAACCAAACTGAGAGTGTAATACCCGTATATTTTTAATTTAATTTAAAAGTGAAACTACAGATTAATCTGGACTAAGTATCGCACTTCAAGGCAGGTGAGATGATTAATCTTTCTCCCTCTGACTTGCATGCAGTTAGCTGCAATAAGTGTCCGCAAAACTGAAGGCTGACCTGGCATAGCCTCCACCCAGGCAGCCCGTTACAAGAAACTGACTCTTCATTTGTACACTGTTCATAGACCCTCTATTTGGAAGGCCAATATCCAGTGTTTATTTTTGGCTCATCATCTAGTACCATGGTCTGTTATAAAACATTTTACAAATACTGTTATACTGTATGAATACTTTGTTAACTATCATGGGATAACTTTTTTTTCAGAGAGCTTGAGATGCCAGTCTTTTGTATGGGAAGCTCACCTTTTTGTATCTGAACAAATAGAGTAAAAAGCGATTGGTTGTGAAATCTACAGCAGATAACCATATTGGCCAGAGAACTAGTCTATGATATTTTGACATTTTTGGGGGGGTCTGAAAATTAATTGAATAATGGCTTCTGAAATTTAATATAAATCAAAATAAAATGACTCATAAAAATACCATTTTATTTTCATTTTGTGAGCTTTCCGTAATCCCTATGTTCTTATGAGTGAATTAAGTTAAATTAACTTCCTGAAAAAGTCACGTAGGTGTGATGGGTGAAACGCTGATATATTCATATTTTAAGCTAAGTAGTTGCATTATATTGTATCACCTGCAGGTGGTATCATTAGAACAAGTCTGTGAAATCTTGTTTACTTTGCTGTATTAGCTTATAATATTAATTGGAGTGTATCAAGCCGTTTGCTCAGAAAGAAATTGAACATATTTTAATTATTTTTCATTTTCTCTTGAAAGTCCCAGAAATGGAAACTGTGAAAGTTTCCATTCATTTGTAACCTCTATATTGTTTGTTATATTGTTCATACTTTGATCATACTATGTGTTTGGGTGGGATATATGTTTTATACATATTCAATGGTGTAATCCTTTTATTTAAAGCTCTTTTTTTAATCTTACATTTTTAGCTCTTTGTAGAGAGTTTGTTAGAATTGCATTTCTCTGAAATCTGCCTATTAATACTTGCCTACTTTGTTCTTTTTCTCTTCTTTTTTTCTTTTCTCTTTTTATTCTGCTTCCTTGGATGCTTTCCCAAAGGAGGATAAAGTGGTTAGAATCCATGCTTTTTATCATTTTTTATTATAATGTTGTTAGTTAACTGGGAAACATATTCTTGTAAAAACAATCAAGTTCTAAAATGATCCAAAGGGGAGGAGTAGCAAAACTCACAACCAGATGCCCCCCATCCCCTAGCTGAACAGGAGAGCTTGGCATTTGTCTTGGGGTTCTTGGGGTTTGCCAAAATTAGGACAATGGAAGCAATCCATTAAAAACTGAGGATTCATTCATTAAAAACTGAGGATTATTAATTCCAATAGACTAAGAGTAGAGAAAGTAATAAAATATAATAAAGCTTTATTTAATAAAAATGACATTGATTAGGAATCTCTCTTCTTGCATGCAAGGTCCTTCCAACTGCTTCAGGAAATCTAATTTAAAAATTCAAGTGTAATGTTACATTGATCTGTATTGCTTGCTGTGTTTCACTTCTGGCTGCAGCAAGAGTGAGGGAAGCCTTCTGAAGTCATCTTTTTGATTTTGCATTTGAAATATTTGCCTGGGCAAAAGATGACCTTTTAAAGCCGAATATAAATGTAGTGAGGAAGACAGTATGAATCCATTGTGAATGCGTAATGATAGCATTTCAAAAAATGGTAAAACTGCTTTGGGACCAAATGCAACAGTAGCCTCTACCTCACTGATGCCTGCGCCTCTTCAGCAATAGGTCAGTCTAGTTCTGCCTTCCTCTCTGCATCCTTTGTGAAGAGGGAATGGTGGCAGTATTCCTGTTTATGGAAAGTCTAGAAAAGGTATTCTGGGCTTTTGACTTGGGGACTTGCATAGTGTGAAGTAGTTACTTTAAGTAACTTACTTCACTGTTACTTCAGTTGAAATTGGTGCAAAGCCATTACAACCCAATGTAGCTTTCAGATGTTGATACACTTGCACTGCGACATGGTGGTATTCCACAGCTAATGTCATAGGACAGCAAGAAACTGCAATTAGTGCAAAGCTTACAGAGAAAAGCCTTCTCTCTGTACATTGTGGCATTTTTTCCTTGAGGCAAGAGTGCTCTGAGAAGTGGTTTGTGTCACCTGGCAGTGTGAAGGGGAGCTGTCAGCTCCCTTGAGAACTCACTTTGCTTCAAGTGAAGCAGCCTGTACTGCCGCTGCTCACTGTGCTGCGTGTACTTTGTGTTATCGTAGCTGTAGAACTTGGTTTCAACACCAATTCATGACAAGGTACTACCCAAATAAGGCAAGATGAGTGACTGTGAGAGACAGCCTTTACATGGGAGATGAAGTAGTTCCCTAACGTCTGTCTCCGAGTTCTTTTCTGTTTTGTTTTCTAGTTCCTAATGGATGTGGTTGATTTTCTAATGGCTGTGAAATATGGTTTGCTACAGTTTCATTCTGCTGTTTTTTTTATGTGCTGCTCTATCTGAACAATGTAGTGAAACAACCCAGGACCGCTGATCTTTTCCATTTTATTAGTCTAAATCACTTAGGACAGAGTGAGAGAAGTTTCCACTTGCTATTGATCTGTTGCTAAAGGAGTGCAGCACTGATGGCTCCACTGGAGTGTATTAAAAAGCTAGTGCTTTTGCAGCAGAAACAGCCTTAGGAGCAGAAACAACAAAGCTCTTAAGTGCTGCAAGTGCCACTCTGGAATAATTTAGCCTCCTAGGTCTGGGAGAGATATCCAGGGGAATCTGGATTGCATATTCTTGATTTGCTGAGGTGACAGCTTGGTCATTTCTCTTTGACTGGTGCCATTTGAAACCCAGAAAATAGGATCTCAGCACTTAAGTTCCCTGAAGATATGCTGAAAACATACCCAATTCAGTTCTAACTTTGGTTAAAGATGTCCTTGCTGTTTGCACTTGCCTTGGTTTAGGTTTTGCCGTTGTTGAACACCAAGCTGTGACATGCCTTGAAAAATGTCTAATAAAATACATGAAAATACCATTTATACCTTGTGAAGAAGCTGAGCTCCTTCTCATTCCCCACCGAAAAATTATGGGGGTCAGCAGGAGATTATGCAGCAGTTGAGCCTGATGATGTGGAGAAGCTGAACTCCTTCTCATTCACCACTGAAAAATTATGGGGGTCAGCAGGTTATGCAGCAGTTGAGCCTGATGATGTGAGGAGCACAGGGAACTTTCCTGTATGGTACAGTTTCCTTAACAGTGCCTTTCTCTGAAAGCTAACAGACCATACAGTATAAATTAATTTAAAAAAAAAAGATTAAATAACTGACAAGTAATGTCTTTTATAGGCAGAACAGTTGGTATAATTTATATAAAGCAACACCAGAAAAATCTGATTTGTTAATTATTTTCAGTGGCTCAACATTACTGACTAACTCCTCTTTATCTGGTGAGTTTAATGTTAGTAAAGTAGTTTGATGCTTGTTTAGAAGGGTCTTGTTCTCTCCATGTGATTTTTTACCTCTATAAATAAGTGCACCAAGTTCCTACAAGCTAGGGGTTCATAAGTTGGAAAGCTTGGTGAAGTGTGAATTATTGAAGTGCCAAGCCCCGAAAAAGTCTAGTATAACCCCAGATTCAAGGTATTTCCACCAGAGGTGGAGGTTTAATCCAGTAACAGTAGAATTAATGAGACTTCACCTTGGGTGTTGTGTACCATGCTACTCATCTTTGATAAAGATAAATTAAAACTGTGACAAGTGCAAAGTAAGTCATATAAAGGATGATCAAAGGAATGAGGAGTTCATCATATGGGAGAAGACTAGAGAGGTGAGAGAGGCAAAAGCCAGAGAAAATATAATTGATATCTAGACATACAGTAAGTTTAAATAATAAGCAATAGAAACAACCACTTATCTAGAGGACAGCGAATAAGTAAGACCAAATGCATGTAAATTAGCCATATTTTTGCAGTGAAGCATGAAGCATGAAGCTTTGGGAAAATATTTGCTATGCTATTTGCTATGACTCGTTGGAAGGGAAATTAAAAACCTCAGGAAAGTTTTAAAGGCAAGTTTAGGAAAGGATTTGTGTGATGTGGTTGTTTGTCCCCCTGCAAGGGGATATATGTGATCCCTTAAGAGGTCCTTCCAGCTCTTACTCCTAGCTATTTTTTAGAATGTGATATAGATGATACAATTATTTAGGGAAAGCCTCTGGAGACATATTTTTTCCTTTTAAGGTAAAATATAAAGTATATGTAAAGTGTTTAAGAATATCGACCAGAACTTAATATATACAGTTTTCTCTCCCTACTGTACATAATACATGACATCCCAAAATATTAATTCCTTGTATTGGGAATCAGTAGACATCCTACTTTCATTATGACAATTCTGTGATTACAGTACACTTAAAAAAAATAACAGTAACTGATACATCCTCGTGGCTAATGAGGCACATACCTTTTAATGATTCTTATTTGAATATGTCAAAAGGAATTAATAAATGTGTAATTTAAGTTTGTGTACTTTGAATATTGGTTAGCTTTTCATGTTTTTTACCCAAGTCTACTCTTTCTTCACATGGCTGCAGACAGACTATATTTAATGGGAACATTTTCAGATGAGAGGACTATTAATTTAGTTACTAAATTCAGGCTTAGATTTAGTAATTTAGCGAGACTATTCATTGGATTCATACTGCTAGTAGTAATCTCAGCAGTGATTGTTCTTGCTGAAAACAGTTGGTGATTTTATGGCATATAGAACAAAATACAAGTGATTATTGATATTACCTTCGTATTCAGCAATGGTGTTAATGTCTTGGTAACCTGCTCACTATGAGCAGTGAACACTGCATATACTTAGTAAGAAAACAGAATATTAGTAACAGAATATTGCACAAGGCAGCATTGCAGAAAGAAGTAATGTACCTGCTTAAAAAAAGCTGACATTACTTGGAATTTTCTAGATATTTTACAATTTCTCATGAAATGTCAGCTCTTCTGCTCCTGATCCTAGTATTTCGTTTCTTCTTTCCATTTTATCCATGCTTCTCTCTGATGTGAGCTCTCAGTGTGAGTAGGGCAGTGCAGAAGTGAGCAAAATGTCTGGCTAATGTTACCCTACAGTTTGGCAAGGAGTGGCAGAAACTTGATTCAATCCTCCCCAGATGGTAGCTGTCACTGCTGCGCTTTTCTTTATTATAGTTGTGCTAGAGCCTTATAGCAAAAAACATTTGTTAATAAAACAGGACCTTTGCACTGTTCCTGTAAAAACTTTTTCCTAATATTTGCTTACAAGTGTAGAAAGATAAATTTCCTTTATAAGCACCTAATGCATGAAGATGTGCTGCTCTGTTTCTCTCTCCTTAAGGAAATAGAGAAATAGATACAAAAGTAATCTGGAATGAGAGAATACATTTTTTTCAAATTAAAATTGTTCTGTGATGTAAGGTGGATGTTTTAAACTATGTGAAATTCGTACAACATTGCCAGAAAGAATTAGGTGGGCGATTATTGCCTCAGTGTAGGCCACATATTTTTCTCTAGAAATGAGTCTACCATTTCGTAGACTTCCTTAAGATTGCAATTTTTGATTAAAAGTGAAAACAGATGGGAGCAAATGATGATCCTTAAAAGTAGTTGTCTTACCATTCTGCCTTTTTTTTTCAGAAATGTTGGTGTGTGGAATAGAGCAGTTTAATGACTCTTTTCTGTTTCCATATTAAAGGATGATTGAGAGGAAATCAGGATGTGAAATACATAATAAAAAGTGATTTAACTGAACATTGTGCTGTGTGTTTGTGGAAAATAACGTCACCTGGCAGTGTTGAGATACCAGGGATTGACATTTCTGATCTAGGTTTGACTAAAATTATTTTCATTTTATTATGTCAGTGACTATACTGTGAAAGATGATAGACAACTTGGAAACCTTTCTCTAATTGTATGTCAGGTATTTCTACAGAGAGTTTGTCATTTACTTCCTTCAAATTATTTTTAAAAGTTGTTTACATAATGGCTTGCTAAATTAAGCAATAACAATTTGAAGGCACATGCTATGCCATTCAGCTGTGTTCTAATGATTCTACCAAAACTTTTTAATACTGTCAGAACAAAATTTCTGGTTTGTCAAGAAGGTTTTTACATTTCTTTTCACAGAAGTCTTATGACAAATTGTCCATTAACAGGTTAATTTATGTAAGTTCTCTCTAACACATCTGTAGCACCATTTTTTTTTTTCCTCAAAACGAGGTAATTACATGGCAAATTGCAAAGTGATAGCAGATAAATTCTCTCTCTCTCTCTCTCATCCAGTTCTATTTGTTTCCTAAAAGATTTGTTTTTCATACGCATCTAGAAAGAGGCACTGCTTTTCCAGAATTCCTCACTAAAACTGCTGCTTTCAGTGGATAAAAGTAGAAAAAAGATAAAGGAGTCCTGGAGGAAGCTGAAGGAATCTACCTCAGATAAGATGTAGAGCTCTTCTCCTTTCTGCCAAATTAGTTTACTGTTGAGCAAATCTCAGTGTTACAATTTTTAAAATAAATCTTTAAAACTTACTGCTCTTCACCAAGCTGTTGAAGCAACTTTGTTCAACTTCACTTTAATATATGTCTTTCAGTGTCCAGCTAGCTTATATGATTATTCCTTCTTGTACACAAAAAGGAGGTAGCTAATGCTCGTTACACCTACCTAGACTCTGAAGTCAACCTGACCTGATCGAAGTTTTTTTTCTCTTTTTTTGATTTTTTTTTCTTTAGCTTTAGATTAACATGAATTCAGTAACCACCCACTTATCCTGCTGTGGTTTATCCAGGTTTAGTTTTCCTGATAGCCAAACATTTAAACTGTTTACTTTGTATGTGATTCAACTACCGATGACCAAGGAAATGTATTGCCACTGTAACTGTCTTCTTTATCCCATAGTAAAGAGCTCTTGAATCTTTCGTGATTTGCTTTGCTCTTAGCATGCATGCTAAATAAGCGAGTGGTCAGCAAAAACCTACTTGGAAAATCCATGACGTATAATGGAGGGTAAATAAGAACAACTTGCTTAATTCTCTGCAGCATTGTTATCTGTTGATTTATTTTTGTGGTCTTTTATGTTAAGTACATTTTATTCAAATTAACTGATTCAAGTTAAAGAATATGATATTTTTATTTTTATTTTAGTTAAGGAAATTTCAGCAACAGTGTGATGGGAATATAATTCCTCGCCTTTTAAAAGCTTGTCTGAAATAGGTATTCTATTGATAAAAT
Source organism: Tinamus guttatus (assembly GCF_000705375.1). Next base: position 335,525 of record NW_010579562.1, read on the forward strand.
ATCCAAGGTCAGTAAGGCTGTTTATGAGAGCTTTATTCCACCTCCTTTTTGAATAAGCTGATATGCAGTGTAGAATTCTATGCATGTGGTTTGTATAAATAGACATAAACAAGTATATACCATTCTTTTGCTCATTTCAACAGTAAAAATATCTACTTTGCCATTGGAAGGATACTGTCTTTTATTTTATTCAGTTTTGTGTTTTACAGAGTGTTTTCATTTGAATAGAGAACATCTTTTCCCAGATTGACAGTCTTGGCCCAAACGTATGTCAGTTATAAGTACTAAATGCTTAAGAAAAGTATTTTTTTTTCTTTTGTATCCTTAGGCATTAATAAAATATTTAAAAATATAAAAAATAGTATTCATATCTCTTTTTGAATGCTGCACTTTAAAAAAATATTCCTTAGCCTGAGAGTGAAATAAGATTTTGTAATTAGATTTTTCAAATGTTTTCTGCTATCTTCTGCATCAGCAGATGTTTTCCTTTTAATTCCTTTTTTACATTATCAGGTAATAAATGATCCCAGCATAATAAGCAGGTGTTGCATTGGTTGATCTATGAAAATTTGAAAGTATTAAGGATAGCTGATACTAGAAGGCTGAGATATAACTATGTTTTCAAAAGTATAACAGTATAGAAAAATATTTGTTCACTGATCTGCTAAAAATATATTAATCTATTCCCTAAATCTCTGTAAATAAAGAGATAAGGATCTTTTTAAGAGCAAATATTTTCCGTATTTGCACCTTTGTAAATGTTTAAGAGGACAGTAAACAAAATAAATTCTAATAATTTAAATCTGAGATGAGGCTTATTGTAAATGAGTTGCACTTGAAGAAGAAAGAACATTACGCAAGTAGAAAACATTAGCAGTGAAGTGCAATATTAAGAAGTCATTTGCTCATGTAGCTTAAATTAATCAGAGCTCTCTATAAGCAGTGAATGAGATTTGGAGAATCTCAAGAGTTTATGAAATCCAGGTACTAACTACTGCCTACTTAGTTAGCTGAAACAACAAATAACAAAATAATGAAAGTGTGTACCCATAAGTAACTGCTTATTCTAACAGCTTATGAGTGTAACTCTGAATAGGTTCTCGATCCTTTCTCTGCAGTGCCGCTCAGCATTGGAAGTGAAAATCTATGACTGTATAGGTTCAATATGATAACATATGCTTATCTGGTCTAAGTTAAAAGGAAGCAGCATAAACAGTTTGAATTGGACACAATTCCGATCATTCTTTGTTAGTCAAAAATAGTTATATAATTTTATAAAACTAGGACAAAAGAAGCAACCAATTAAAAAATGCTGAAGTGATGCAAGGGATTGTGTTCATGCACATAAAATCAGTTTTCCTTTTTACATTTCATTGCTTAGAGTTAATAATAGTGAGAGGTTGGAAATATGTTGGTAGTATTTAATCATCCTTTTTCCTGTGATTGTGCCATCAAAGAGATTTGTAGATAGCTATAGTGATAGTTATGTATACAATTAAAACCCTAAATTTAAACTGGGCATTTCTTTTTTATTGAAGGAATTCTGTAACAGGACCTTTTAGCAATAAATTATTAATGCTAACTCATTGCCAACTCTCTCAGTAAACACTAATGGTTATATTATAATAAATATTTAAGCTTGTATGGTAAATACTTAAGGCTCATGTCTTCTCTTATTTTAGGGGGTAGGGTTGGTTAAATGCTGACAACATATCTGTATAGATGGTTTTGGACTCCAGAGCTTTACAAACAATTGTTTGGGAATGTGGCCAAGACACTCAGTTTTTTTTTCACACCAGCTGACACTGAGCTTTGCTTCTGGAGAGCGTCATCATACTTAGCTTAGCTGTTAAGGGTGCTGACTTTGCCAGAGCGTTGGTCTGTATGCATGCTAATTGTCAAAGCACGATCACCCCATGGGGCTGTTTCTACTCCTCCAGACTTAAAAGCAGAAAGCAACAGAAATTAACCAAAGCAAAATTCAGCCTTAATTCCATGCAAAAATATTATATAGCAAGCTGCAGTTTCAACGGAGATGTCCTGATACTTTTTTAAAAAGGTTCTTGCTGTCATTCAGCATATGTATATTTAATTGTCTTAATTTTCCCCAAGATACTATTTTTTCAAGTCCTTTAATTCATTATGAGTTCTTTTGCATTTATTATTACCTTTTGGTAATAAGGCAAATGCAATCTCATTATCCTTAATGAGAGACACTTACCTTTCCAGCATCATATAAACCAAAATTGCACTAGCATTTTCATTGCCATTATCTAATTTGCAGCCACTATTATTTCTGAGTTTCTTTTGCCCTATTCAAATTAAGCTCAATATTCTTTGCAAGGTACCATGTATTGATGGTGGACTTGTTGACTTCATTTCTGTAGTGGAATAATGTGTTAGTTGTCAGCAGTACCAAAATGTGCAGTATCAGTAAAGATTTCTAAAACACTATATACCATATTGCACTTGCATGTATTTGTTGTATCCAAATGTTAGGGAGAAATTTTGTTTCACTAGCTAGACTTATAACTCTTTGAAATCAATGATCTGGAAGGTTAGGTAAAGGACAATGTGGAAGCAATTGTCTTCTAGCTGAGTGGAGATAGAGTGAACGCAGCTATAACCCACTTTCCTATTGTACATCTGTACAATGAGTCTAATAATTGGGAGTGAATTAATGTTGCGCAACCCTTTGACAACAGAAATTCAGTAAAAGTGCTGTTATTGCTGTTAACAACCGTGTAATGTGCATGCTTGTACTCTGTCAGATCACGCTTGCCTAGTACTTACCCAGCATATGTTCATGTCGGAGGCAGTCTGATAATTGAGGAAATATGTGGCAGTTAGCAACATAGATGTGCATGATCTGGAGCTATTCCTTGAATGTTTCACGTAAGTGTATCTGAAATTCATACGTGCACCTACGAGGGGAATGGAGGACCACATATGCAACGTGGCAGCTCTGGCAAGCTCAAGGAGGCTGCTTTTGTATTCCATCATCCATAGCTTCAGGAAGGACGGGAAAAGAAGTCTGGCAGTGTATGTCCAAGGGGAAACTGAGTAGATACAGGTGGGGAATACTCAGGAGCATGGCGTCAAGGGGGCGACATGTCCCAAGAAGACCTCAGGATACTAGGTAGGGTGTGAAGAGCTACAGCCAAGCTGCAGGGATTGAGGAACTATGAAGAAGTGGTTTCATGGAAGCCTCTGAAAGTTGCTGAAGGTAGAACAGGGCCGAAGAAAAGGGTTTACTTTGTAAAGACAAATTGCGTAGGCAGATGTTTCAAATCTTTTGAATTTTAATATTTTAACCAGATAATATGAAACCTGGTTTCTTTTCTAGTTGATATTCTCATGAAATTCAGCCTGATAGACTGGAGACACTGTTGATCTGAATAGTAAACGTGCTGAAGACCCATCCCAGGAAAATGCCTCGCTTTTGTTTAGACGTAGGTGCTCCAAGGAATTTGTTATTCAGCAGGGTACCCGGGGGGATATTTGTACCCCATCAGAGCTGTCTCATGACGTCCAAACAAAGAGCTCAGTCAGAATTACTGGTCTTCCAACAGTGCCTGATGGAGGAGGTTCTTTTAGCTGAGCAAGGTTTTTTTTTTTTTTTTTTCATAGCAGTCTGTTTTCTAGATACACTTGTTCCTTGCTACAGCAAAACAAGCTCTCCTAGTTAAAAATGTGCCAGACAGTGGTATTTGAGAAGAGTCCTCTTGTATAAATATACATTTTAACATGCTTTCGTTAAAGAGTTAAAGAGTTATTGGAAGGTTTCTCCAGGTCCTGGTCTCCTGGACCATCCCTCTGTGAGAAAGGTTTTGCTAAAACAGAACTGCCTGAACCCCCAGGTCAGCTCCTGGCAATCTAGTGTGCAACAACATGTGTCCCGCTGCCAAGCACACGAGAACACTTTCATTTGAACTCGGGTTGATTCGACAGCCCAGGATGGGCCCCTCTCTCCCCTAAGAAACTTCCTTCTTGGCATTTATATCTTTCAACTTGATTCATTATGCCTTGATTTGTGTAAGATGCTTTCAAGTGATGGGATTTTAAACTGATATTTAGATTTTTTGGACCAAGTATGACCATATTATATTACATTATTATAATATTTCTATAGTTAGGAATGCTGCAGAGTTACAATTCTGTGTTGTTAGTTGTTACAAAATGATGTCAAGATATTAAATATAACAACATTTAGCATCTGAATTGTGGGGCATTTTTGTTGCAAGATACATCGTTTTTCCATGTTTGTTTTAAAAAAATATGCTACAAAGATTTACTAAGATTTATGACCTTTTAAGCATTATGAGAAATTGACAAATAGAAAAAAAAAAGTCTGGAGAACAACGTAATTATTAGGCCTAGATCTAATCTGCTCTCTCTGTCTCTTTTTGTAATAAATAACCTTAATCCTCATCCAGGATTAAAATTCAGTGTATTTTTAGCCAGGCTATGGCCTACATAAAGGGTGCTTCCATCTATGTTTTTATATCTTTTATATTTTTTTGCATCTTTTCATGCTTCTACTTAACAGATGGATACTGCCATCTATATATCTGCAATTCTGCAAATAGTGAGGGTTTATGACAGTTTGTAATGGACACACTTAAGGTATAAGATTTTATGAAGTATAATGTATGAGGCTGAGCATAGACTAGAACATATTAACCAAACAAATACATTCAAAGAGTTTCAGTAACTTTTTTGCCCTTTTGTATTTACATATTTCATTTTATATAATTCATTTTATTTGTTTATTTTTATTTATTTTTGATTCCCTTAATGCGTGGACCCATTTACAATTCTCTCCTAGGAAGATAAATTAACCATCTCCCCAACTGTTGAAAAATGATATAAAATATTTGTTAATGTGTTAGAGATCAGGAAATTAATATCTACAGAACATGTAATCTGAACTTCCTTAACCAAGAGGTAAAAACATAATCATGCTTAAATACAGACTTAGATTTCGAAAGAGCTGCAAGTTTGTTAGTCCTGAAGTTTAGTCATGTACTGGGCAATTTCAGTATACTGAAACTAACTGAGCTAAATATTAATACTGAGCTAAACAAGCATCAACTAATTTTTATGTAACCAGTTTACAGAGAACCTTGGAATTAGATGGTTTTCTTTCCTTGTGATTTATTATATCTGTAATTACCTTGCCCAGAAAAAGCAGAGTCCCAAAGAAAAAAGGATTCCATTGATCAGTTTTGTGAAAATGACAGTAGGTATTTCATTGTAAAAGATGAGCATTTTGAGAAATAAGTATTAATTTTTGTAGATCGGATGTTGCTAGGAATCTCTGTAAGTATTTGCTGGCATGCATATAATGACTGTGTTGCCATGATTGGAGGTTTTCTGAATGCTCCTATTAATGGTAGTGTAACTTGCATCTCGGCAACATGTGGTAAGTTATCCAAACTCATATATTTTGTTACTTACATAGGCATGTATCAGTCAGATTTGTTTTTCTCTTCTGTAATCCTTTCTGGCCAAATAGCTTCTACAGATGGACACAGGGCAGTTGAAGATCAATCCAGCAAACCACTCACAGGACCTTGCACTGCCAGAGAGCTTTACCCCTTTGGATAATTTGGATCAGTCCTTGGCTGACAACTGATAGCTGTAGGGACAGACTGCAGCTGTAGAGAAGTCAGCTTTCCTAACCTGTTCAAGGGAATGATCTGACTAGCTTTGTGGGTGGCTTAAAGAAACCACATGGACATCTTCTTGGCTCTATAAGGACAATGTGACAGGAAAAGCAGCAAGCTGGAGCATTGAATTAAAACAGAGGAAGATATCTTCCCTCGCTTTTTTTTTTGGCCCCCCCCCTTTTTTTTTTTCCCCTCACTACCCTTCCAGCATATAAGCGAAGCTACTCTCGCAAATCTGTGCATATTCTGTGTTGCAGGCTATACCCCGTTGCTGTGTACACCTATGCATATGTTCTTCTGATGATTCAGCTCGGGTTCAGTTGAGCCTGTTGCATAAAGGAGCTACCTGCCCTCTCGATCTTCTCTGTGGATCAACTCACTTAACTTGCCAAGCTGGGTGGGAAGCAGTTGCAGATGGAAAGCCAGCATTACATGTGATCTCTGTCGAAGCTTTTGTTAAGCTTACTGGAGATGTAGTCAGTGTCCTCAAAGGGACAGGTTGCTCTGAATCGGCTCCAAATCTTTCCCTGGCTCTTTTAACTGTACTGATTAAGGGCTCTTATTTGTGGAAGCAAAGACAACTAGATTCTGTAGAGTCCTAGCTTTATGTATAGTTATTGCTTTCTTTGGTGAATTTACTAGATTTAATCCTTCGATTTGATGCCCTAAACAATAGCTCATTTTCAATGTAAAGAGTGTAGATTTTTGAAACTTTGCTTTGGAAGATCATCCTCTTGAAATCCTCCTTTAATCCTTTTCCTTTTTCTTAAAGGGAGATAATACTTTATAGAATCAGTGATAAACAATTTGTCATCACCTGTATTAGTTTGTGTTCATTTTTCATTTTGTTCTCAACTCTAAGAAATAGCAATCTACATGTTATTGTTTTGTTATAGAACTATTCATATGCCACTGAAAAATCTAATCTATTTTTTAGCTGCATCTATGTTATAAATGTAGACATGACAATTGCTATGAGTTAAGAGATCACCTTTACCTCCTTGCTTCTATTCTAGGTTGTGTTTTGCCATCCTTTTAAGTATACAACCTGCCAGAAAATACTTCAACCATAATTATTATTTCTTGGCAGTTTATCTTAATGATTAGTTGAAAGGTACCTACTCAGTCATTTTTTCCTCTAGGTCTATGAGCTTTCTTAAATGGCTAACTTTAGCTACCCAGTAATTTCCTTTTCCACTTTAGATGTCACACAGTATTGTATTAAACAAGTGCAATGATTTATGTACTTCAAACAACAAGGAAGGAGAACAGTATTCAAGATTAATATAGTATATAGCAACTTTCAGGCTTCTGTCTTTGGGGTGACGAAGTATGGCAAATACTAAAAATGTTTCCAAAAGGAAAATCTCTTGTGCTTGCACATCAAGTGACATAGCATAATCTCAGCAACAAATTCAAGCAAAGTGATTACATGTCTATTTACAGTAATATTTCTTATGGAGGGTAAGTAAACATATACAGGTTTAGAAACTGAAAGAAAAAAAAGTCTTTTCTAAATTGATTTAGTGTGAAAAACAGCCATTAAAATTATATAAAAACTTTCTGCAGTAGCCTGACTTCTATGCAAAGATCTTGACATTCTGACAGGATCGAAGCAGCAAATGGTTTAGAAAGGAAGAACAAACTTACACATAAATCAAAGACTAGAAATATTCTTATCACCAGTGTTAAAAAAACACTTCTGCTGGTTGAACATGAAACTTCAAAATAGTTCTTGTTTACCTAAAATAGGCAGGACAGAAAGAACTAAAGGGTTGGCAAACAGAAGATGGTAAACCCGAGTGATTATTGCAGAGGCAGCTTGTAATGCTGTGTTTCCCTTCAGAGCTTTAGTTTCTCACTTTTGATCTGCCATGGTTTTCTACTGTGTTGTAAGACTCTCTTGCTCTTTTGAGTAAGCTCTTTTGTTAGATGGCTTGTTTTAATGCACATGCTTGTCAGTGGGTTCATTAATGTCAATCCGATTGATTTTACCTGAATAGACATAAAGCTTGCGAAAAATGCGTATGTCTCAAAAGAAAAAGAAAACCCCATAACTGCCATATGTCTTCCTTCTTTTCTGACATCTAAAAATAAAATAAAAGCATCTGAAAAACTATAGAATGAAACTTAAGACTCAAACAAAATACCTTTTCAGGTCTGAAGCAAGGAAGACCCCTTCTCTTTGAAATGTATCTTTTGTCCATTTGAAACACCTCTGTTTCAAATGAAATAAATAACCTTTGTAGTGACAAAATGTGGCAACCCCATTTTGTTGCTTCTCCAATGAACTTGCTTCCTTTTAATTTTCCATGTTTGTCACACTTTCTCCATATTGCCTCTCTGTGAAATTTTCTCTTCCATTTATTCTTGTCTCTTTAGACTTATTTTCCTCTTCACCCTACTTCGAACCTTTCCATCTCTTTGTCCCTATCCCTTTGTTCTTTGCTTGTTGTATTGATCTTATTCCACAAGTATTTGCATGTATTCTTTTGTGTAGAGACAATAAAAAGCAGAAGTGGTTAAAATAAAGTTATTAAAGAGCAGAGCACAGGGCCAGAAGAGTCTGACCTCTAGTAAACCAGTTGTGTTTAAGCTGGGATAAACCCGTGGTTTTAGTATAATCACTAAACCTTACTGAAACAGCTAGGGGAGAACAGTAGTAACCTTATTAATATGTACTCTATTCACCTGATTGAAGTATTTCAGTACAAAGTTGAAATTAATTGTAAACTAGTGAGAAATACAAATGAATGGTTAAACTTGCATTCTAGAAACAGTAAATACTAATAGAATAAAAGCTTCTAGAAAACCCTAAATAAAAAAAAAACATGTAATGTGGATGAGGGTGAAATTGTCTGATCTTTCTACTACGTCCGTTTTGGATTTGAATAAACAAAGTTGTTTTGATTGGCTGGAGTCATGCTGTTAGGTATGTTATGTAATCTGAATTATTAAAAATGTTCTAAAATGGGCCAAGGAGAACGTGCATAGGTCAAATCAGGACTGTGAAGGAAGGTGCTGTGCAAAAAAAGATTATTGGGAATGGTTGCTTAACCATTCTTTTCAGCTAGGGAAAAGTAGAAAAAAAAAAAAGGATGCTACTTTTGGATCCAGCAATGTTCTGAGTGTACCTTAAAGCAATTTTTTTTTGCAGTTGTGTTTCATGATCAGTTGATAAGAAACACTGCTGTTTCCTAGTTTAGTTTGTGTTTAGCATTCTGTTATATTAAATGTAACTGAGTACTTATATACACTTAAAATGCAGGAAAGATGATTATGGTTTTGCATAGGCAGAAGAGGGAAGTGCATGTCTGTACAACTCAGTAGTTAAATACACCAGGATCCAAGTTTAGGCAGCAGAGGCTCCTCCCCAGCACCGCAGGAAGGAAGCTGTTAAGGAAGGCTGCCTTCTACCAAGGGTGTAATGAGGACTTTCCCTCCTCCAGTGCTCAAGCTGAAGCCTTTTCCAGTGTAGGAGGTGCAAGTATCTGGAGAGCCTGCGTTTAGGAGGAATAACTAACTGCCCATTAAAATTCTTTTAGCTACAGTCATCCACAGAAACATGACACCTACAGATCATGGCTCAAAAGACTGCCTGTTTCTGTTATGTAGATATATCTGGACTATACGTTTGGTCACAAAACATCTTCACTAATCTATAAATGTGGACTAGGAGCTAGTAGACCCTATATTGGTATCACCCTGGAGTAAATATCCTTGTTTTTCTGATGCTGAAGGGCCTGGATATACTTAACTGTGACTTCTTCTCACCATACCCTTAAGTCATCACTACACAATGTCTTTTATTTGTTTAGGAAGTACAAAGACTCTATTAGATATCTGTGAATGTACAGGTAAGTGCAGAAGATCAGAATGGTTGTCTAATCATCTAGCACAGTTCTGATCTCTAGTCTTGAACCTGTTTTTGTAACAGTAGCCACATCAGATAATGTAATACCATCACTGTTTGAATTTCCCAACTGTAATGTTCTGCACTGCTCTACATCTTACCTTACTGAACCTCCCCTCTTCCCCTGTGTGATCTGCCATTGTTATTGTAAAATCAGGACGGCAAACTTCTGAAATTGCTACCATGATGATCTGTGGATTGCCTGTCAACAGTGCATTGTTCAGATCAGTTTAAAAATCAAGATATTCTTAAACTGGCATGAAACTCCTACTGCATTTGCCTGCCCTGTTTTCCTTTTCTTAGCAATCTTCCATGTTCAATCTCACAGCTGTTTACCCCTTTCTCAGTCATCCTGCAGTCTTTACTGTCCTAAAAATCTACACTTTTCCTTACCAGAAATACATTGTTTTTTTCCCCTTTTCAAAAAAACAATCTTAGATATTCACTCAATTCTGTTGTAGAACACTGATATTCTCTCTTCCCCTTCTTCAAATCTTCCATCCCAGATTTACTGAGATTCCTTTGTGCTCGAGATTGATAGCACAGATAGCACAGACAATAATCAACTTAGCCTCAGACTCTGCACCTGGAGCGAGAGGTGGGAGAATTAAGAGAAAGGACCATGGACATCCCAGAAGGTAGGATCAACAAAGATGAAATTAAAAAAAAAAGTCTTTGTCATCCTTGCAGTAAGGGCATAAGTGCAAATAACATGCTTAGGCAGCTTATATGGTATGCTGTGATCTGTCAGTATAGTCAGGTTTTTCAGAAGTGGAGATCAGACTGCTGATCTATATAAGGCAGAATGTTCCACCAAAAAAAAGGTGTATTTTAAAAATAGTTGTTTCAAATGTTTAAGAAGCTACAGCGATCATGTTGAAGTTGGAAAAATATGCCTTGTGTAATATAAACACTTCATGCATTTGCAGATATTAGATTACACACAGTAAATAACATAACAGCATAGGTATTTGTAATTATGTCAGGGAAACTACATCATGAATTTGTTTATCATGTATAGGGCATAATCCTGTTTTGTGTTATGTTAAAAACCTTTACTGGGCAGTACTACCTGCCGTGATATATTCTTTTATAAGTAGGTGCCATCTAATACTTAACATCCCCCAAACTTGCAAAATTCTGTATATATGTATATATATCTCCACTGTGGTGATATTTTCTGAAGAGTGAAGAGTAAGTGCACCAAGTACATATGAATAACCTAAAAACAATGTGCAGTCATAAAATATGTTTTTGCTGTTCCAGTATGAACGTTTGCATTTGCTTAAAGATGATAAAACCTAGAGTCAAATTAGTAGAATCTTACAGTTATTTAATTTATTTAAGCTAACATTTCTAGGTTTAATTGGGTTGTGTTTGGCATTATATCTGTATGTGATATTAGAGTATTTGGTGCTCAGTCTCCAAGGGGCAGTGGCAGCAACCTCACCATTCCTAGGAGCGGTGATAGGGCTGGAGTGGGCTGTGATCTTGGCCCCTGGGTGCAGGAGGAGGCACCTTGGTGCCACCCTCTCCCTCGCTGAATCACCCTCAAGCCTGATTTCAGAGTTTGGCTATCAATCAGGCCTTGAGAGTCTTATCTAGGCTGCATGTGGAACTGAGGACATGGGAGCTCTGTGCAAATTACTCGGTATATGAGTTGGTGGGGAAGAGAAGGAAATTCTGGGTACGCAGACTTGCGAATCATTCACCTTGACTGTCTGCAAGACAGCATGTGAAAAGATGGTCAAGATGGTCAAAGAAGCCCTCAATCAAGTTGATTCCACTGCAAGAAATTACTCTGCAGTGTGACAAAAATTTGCCCCCTCTCCCCAGCCAGAGTGCTTTGGGTATTTGTTTAAATGCATATTTCTTCCTTATAGAAGCATAAATGCATATGCTTCCTTATGCTGCCTGGGCAGATATTTCTCATGTCATCAGGAAGGGTCTTTGTCCCAGCAGAATCATCACTCTGCTACCTATTCACCTCATGAGACCTTTCCACTGGGGAACTCCTGACCTTCCAGCCTTCCTATGTTGCTTCCAACCCTTACTTTCACAGCCTATATCCATCTTCCTCATAACCCCTAAACATTTGCATTCTGTCTGCACAGTGCTCAATCACTCTCAGCTCCACTGTCTCTTCCATGCAGTTTCTGCTTCACTTACCTCTTGTGCCCATTGCTTTTTTCACCTGAATTGTCCCTGCAGTCAGAACCATCCAGAACAGGCCTCCTTGTCACCCTATGCTCCAAGCAGTTTTTCAGACCATTAGGGTCTTCCGAGTCACTCACTAGTGATGTACATTTAACAGATTGGGCACCCCTGGTCTAAGTCTTAGGCAGCCATTCTCTGGAGAATCTGGAGGGAACATCTTCAGCTTTTCACACCTTGTTTTGACACAAAACAAAACAATTACTGAAATCACTAGAGATCGTGTACGATAAATTTAAGATGACCTGGTTCTCACTCATTCCTATGGGAGGCTTTCAAACACTCAATCTTTGCACCAAGATGTGGCAGCATTAATCTTCCAGGAGAGCTGAGGGAAGTAGCTTTCTTTATAGACTGCCATACACTACTGAAAGTAAATAAATCAGTTTATTCTCTACTGTTGGCTTACATAGTCAATTCGGTGACTGCTGTGTCTCTCCAATTTGAAACTTTATTTTATTTACTGGTAGCTTTAAGGTAGAAGTCTATGTAGCAATCAACCACAAAGAATCAGACCTCCTAGCAGTGAAGAATTACAAGTGCAGTAATAGTTAATGTATTTAAAAATCCATTGTGTTAAAATATTTACATTTATCAGTGCTGCATGCCTAGAGAATCACAGAATAGTTGATGTTGGAAGAGATTTTAGAGATTATCTAGTTCAAACCCCTGTGCACAGCATGCCAGTTAGAGTAGACTGCCCAGGGCTATGTCCAGTTAGATTTTGAGTATCTCCAAGGATGGAAACTCTACGAACTTACTGGGCAACATTATGTTTTTGTTGTTTTCTCTGAATTTGAGGAATAAAATCATAATTTAGTCTTTTATAACCTCCTTCATTTGACCCACTTACTATTCCTTCCAAGATTTTATCTTTTACCTCAAGAATTTCACTCTGCCATGGAACTGTTTCCATTTTCACTCGTTGTCTTCAACAATTCTCTGCATATACACATTTCCATTTTTTGTTTTATGAATTAGTTTTTCTTGTATAAAAATGCTCTCTTGTCTCTCTACTAGGTTATTGATACAGTTTGTATGAAAGAATAGTATTGAAACATAAATAATGTTTCCATGTTAGCTTCTGTAGAAAAGATAAACGCACTCATAACACTCATTTTAAAAACAAGCTGGTTCTGTGGGTATATTTTTACTACAATTTGTAATGATATAAGTAAGTTGAGAAATGGAGTGGAAATCTCCAGATAGGAATTTCTGTTTTTTGAAAAAAAACCCTGAAATTTTATAGCAGTACTAACTGTAAGCTATTTCATGACATTGACCTTATTTTGTTAGACGTCTATCATTTTAAAAAGTATTTTTGATATTCCATGTGTATCTGTAACTACGGAAACCATGAAGCAATTTAAAGAAATATAGTTGATATTTCTGTTGATCTGAGTTGATGGCTCATCAAGGCAGCCAAATGTTCAAATAATTAGACAAATCTTTTTGTCATTTTACATGTTAAAAGGAGAGACAAAGAGGATCTATCAGATAATGATTTCTAGTGTAGTGTAATGGACTGTGGAAAATGGAGATTGATATCATGGCTAGGAAAGTATGACTAGGAATTTGTACTACCTTACCAGAAAAAGTGTTAAGGAATTGAAGAAGTTCAGACAAAGGAAACAGATTGAAAAAGAAATTGATAGACTGATTCATGAGGAAAATGTGAAAGAGCAAACAGAGATTTTTGAAACTGGTTATTGTTGGGAAGAAAAATGCCAAGAATTAAAGTAGGTATTACAGATAAGATGAGTAAGAAGTGAAAGCATAAAGGCATATGGCAATATGAAAAAGGGGGAAAAAAAAGGGAATTAAGTGGCACAAGGCAAACTACAGGGCTCATGAAGGAATGAAACCACTGGGATGTTGAGCAATGTCAACAGAAGTGGTGGAAGTCTTATCTTGATGACCTGTGGGTGAATAAAGGCTGCACTGTCTGACCCTCCATAAAATTTTCTCAAGGGTTTGCTTTGTTTCCAAAACTGAAATTTTCAGTCCCAGAACAAATCAGTGCAAACTATTCAATACTACTTGCTGAGTCCTTTCAAATTCTAACCGGCTAAATTAAGAAACCAAATTCCTCTTTCATTCTCCCTTCCTTTCCCCGTCCCTGCCCCACCCCGCCATTCTCCTGGTACAATTGTCTCTTCCAGCTCTCTCCATATTATAAGTCTATAAGATTTGATCATTTTAGTTAGAAGCAGACATAAAAGCAGTCATCCTGAAAACAAAAAGTACAACTGCAAGGAAGCTGAGGTCAAGTTTTCATGGATTTGTCCAAGCTGTTGTCTGTCTTCATCACTGTTGTAAGAAAATCAATGCAATCTTTGTAGAATGTGCTTAGTGAAATGTGTTAATTTATTTATTTGTACAGTTGTTAAAGAAATACTTCAAGAGAGAAAAATTTTAAAGCTACTGCAGGAAAATCTACTCCTGATATGGATTTTTAGGCAGAAATATTAATTCTCCAATAATGATGTTTGTTTCTTCCTCACTTGAACTGCCAAGGCTGCAGTATTCTCAGAGAAGTACATTGTGATGCTGACTTGCACATGGATAGGGGCTATTTTAGAGATATTATTTACTATGATAGCTTTTTGTTTACCTGAAATTATCACTTTTAATACTCAGTTTGCTGCAGGATTACTTTGAGAGTTTCTAATTTTTGTCGTTAGTTGTTGGGAGTTTTCAGAAAGATTGGCAGCTATATCTGTGAGATTTTATCAGCAATGCATGTGTAGGAAGTCAGTTGTTTTCTATTTTAATTTTATCTTAAAATGACTAGTAATGCTGCTGCTAGTAGCAATGTCAGCAAAACTGTCTTAAAATTTTTTGTTGTTAAATCCTTGAAATATGCACATATTCAGCAGAAATATGCACATATTCAGCATATCTGTATTGGTAGGTGGTAATTTTGTGCTTAGAAACATAGACCAGGAATATGTTTCTTACAATTAATATAGGATTCAGTTGCTTAGAAGCAGATGGCTCATGCCATTCTTGATGTCATTTGGTGTGAGAGGTATGCACATGGCTGGCAGGAGTAAGAGAGATCTTGTGGCAGGGTTGTCCCCTTCTTAAATGACATGTGGCAGCTAGCTGGGGTATGCTGACATATTTGTAATGGCACTAGCCTTTGATTAGGAAGGTGCTTTCATTTTATTTTGGTGTGTGTAGTTCAGGGTGAGTGGGTTCCCTCTGGATTCTGTTGACCTTATTGACTAGATGTCATTTTACAGTAATGGGAAGATAAATACCTGGCAGACTGGTTGGTATTTCATGTAGACATAGAAATTTAAGAGTCTTCCTGTCATGCTTAACCATGCACAGAGAGTTTGATTTGGAAAGTTAGAATCTCCTTTATTTAGCTATGAAAGACAAGCAGAAAGGAGTATGAAATGATACGTCTAGTACAAGGGGAAAATTCTGATGAAATAGGCTTTTATAGCTACCTTATGAATGTTGTCAGCACACGCATTTAAAAGGCAACATAAAGTTTAAGATAACAGATAGTTCTATGAGCAGCGGAGCCTCTTTCCTCATGAACATGTCTTAAGATTGAATTGCTACATAGATTTTGTGATCCTGAAAGGATTATAGTAATGAAATATTTATAGGGCTTTTACAGAGCTACCTATTTCATCAAACTTACAAGAACACAACACCTTGAAAACTTCTGTGCTTGTGTAATATTTTATTGCAGTTGTTCAGTCAGTTAAAACACTATTGGAGGGTGTGGGGAGAGAAAGGGGAAGGGATGAATGTACAGTTTGCACAACATACCAAGCTGAAAACCTAAGTTCTGAAGAAAATCGTCTCTGCACAGAAATGGAGAAATGAGAAATGCTATGATGGTGTTTTATATAACAGTCTTGAAATGGATGGGGCTCGTATGTCTGATGAATACCAGGGTGGGCAAGGCAGTTAGCTGGCTCTGGTTTTTGTCTTCTGCATACGGCTTCAATTCACCTGGAGTTTTTTTTTTGTTATTGTTCTTTTGAACTCTTTGTGCTAGAGGAGAGGCTTCAGCAAAAGCAGGAACTAGATTCCTAGACTACTTCTGTATGAGCAAATTTTGGATTGTTCTTACTTGTTAGATGTCTGAACTAGTAAGCTGACAAGTAAATTACTAAACTTGGCAGGTTTGCCAAGTAACTTGAAGGTAACTTGGCAAAATTTTGTCTAGCATTTGAGTCTCATCAGCTCTTCCTGGTGGCCTGGGAGTTAGAGTGCTCTGAGACCTCAGGAGGCAGTTTGGATGCAGCTACCTGATCTTGAAACACAGCAGAGAATCTAGTATAGGTACAGGTTATTTAATGTCATTTGACTTTAGTGCTCAAAAAAAATCTGTCCAAGTTTCATGCACTGGTGGTATTGATACAGCATCAAGATGTAGCTCTGGAACAGGCTGCCCAGAGAGGTTGTGGAGTCTCCTTCTCTGGAGATCTTCAAAACCCGCTTGGACGCAGTCCTGTGCCACGTGCTCTAGGTGACCCTGTGTGTGCAGGGGGTTGGACTAGATGACCTCTAGAGGTCCCTTCCAACCTTAAGCATTCTGTGATTCTATGATTCTCTACATGAGAGAGTAAGTCACTGTCATGGAAGACATTTCTACCCATTTTCTTGCTCATTTCTGGCCATATGGTTTCACTAGTCATGATAAAAATGGATGTGGCATAAAATGTATGAAAAATTACCTGATTTTCATCATTACCTGATGAAAAATTACAGGTAAAAATTCTACTACATTTTTGAGTTCAAATGTCTCTAAGGAAGACCTGATAATCAAGAGAGGGGCTACAAGGGTGCATATGGTACCATATACCTGGGTACAAGGAAGAGAAAGGAAGAAGAAGAACAGAGGAGAGAGAAGACAAACCCAGACAGGGAAAATAAATTTAAAGGCAGGATGTGGAGAGATGGCCTTAACTTTTGGTGGTCAGAAGGCACTGGAGGGACTAAACAGCCTGTAGTTTTGAAAAATGTACTTGCTGAATGCAAGCACATTTTCATAACAAAGGGAGTTGATTTGCTTGTTTTGCTTTTTTAGATTTTTGCTTTGTTGTGAATGGAGGGATTTATGTAGATTTTAAGCTGCTTTTATTCAGATTTTCATAGAGTGATGCAGTCAAGTAACTTTAGCGTTATGTTACCTAACTCATTTTGTAATACTCTATACTAATTCTACATTTTGATACATACATTATGTTATCCCAAAATAATTAAGTGACCTTTGGTCTACCTTGATTCTATGAATGAAAAGTTTCATAAGAGAAAATAGATAATGTTCCTCCCCTCGGAATTTTAAGAGACGTCTTGTAGGACGTGGCAGAGCTTCACTGAAGTAAATGAGACCTCAGGCAGAGAAGAGGGTCTGTCTCCCTGGTGCTGCTTGAAGTAACTACAATCTTCTAGAAGTGCATAGAATAAATTGATAGGAAATTGCATATGCACCTTTCAGAAGGGAAATAATTACTAATGAAGGTTCAACAGGGAATAACTTGTGGCCTGCCCTTCTAACACAGTTGGTAAGGCTAATTTCCTGTATGTAGATGAAGCAGGGTGCATAGGGGTCAGCATATTGCAAGTCTGTCGTTCCTGAACTCAAAACCATGAAGGAATGTGTACATAATGAAACCCCTAAGAATCTGGGCTTGCATATAGATTATCTGTGGAAATCTGTGGAAACTGCGCTGAGCTCAGTGAGATTTTTGTCTGGCATGTGTCAAACAAATTTGTTATGAAGTTTGTTTGCCCTCTGACATGAATTTAGCATTCCACTGCATGTTCAGAATTCAAATTAGATTTTTTCTCCATTCTAGCATGTAGTTTGTAATCATAAATAAGTGTTCTTAATTTTGTAACTGAAAATATTGATTTTCTTTGTGTGTGTATAGTTGTATATATTATTTACTATGGGATCTTTCAAGTTGGAATTTCATGTTGTGTTAGTACAGGAAAACTGTTCCTACTCATTGTGGATCACATTCAGCAGTACCTGTAAGAGTAAGTTTGAGGAATATTTTTTCTGTGAATGAAATTCACCATACTCCACTTGAAGGCAAGCATGCTAGCATGTTTTCACACAGCCTGTAATGTTTTCTCCGTGAATCTCTGTGGGCGCTGTTGACCCACCTCCTGTATGTGCCTCTGTTTTTGTTATGTAGCAGTAAAGCCTAGAACCCCTTGCTATGCTGTGAAAATGCGTATTTTTCCCCGAGTTGTGCATATGAACTCTTTGAATGAGCAATACCCTGTTAGTGGTTCTCTTTAACGGACTCATGTGCAGATAAGCATTGATTTATGCAAGGCTCCAGTAAACCAGAAACAAATCCAGCATCAAAAATCAGACTATGGATGTCCTGAAAGACTTACTATAGTGCTGCAACAGAGCTCACCATCAGAAAAAAAAAAGTAAACAGAAACCATTTTTGAAGTGACAGGCCAGAATAAAATTGTCTAACACTCTTCATTTTACTGATGCATCGCATGGAGGTCCAGAAGCCACATTAGAGCACTGTAATCCTTCATCAGAGCGTTTGTTTGGTTGCCTAACATCTGTGGATTGTTAAGATAAGTTATTACACAGACCTGCTTTAGTTTAGATTAGTTTGGACCACATCCCAGTATATTCAATCAGGATATAATTCCTGCATGCTGCTAGATTGCTTGCTTCACATACTTCTCTAAAAATGTTTTTCAATATGCAGTTTTATTGCTGAAACTGTTATGTCACCTTAAGTTTTTGGGAATTTTTTATCATTTTGGGCTTTTATCATTTTTCCTTTTGGACTGAACATAGCTCAAAGCAAGCATAGCATTTCTTAAATCCTGAAGAGAATCCTAAACAGGGATGGTAGCGTAGCTTCTGTGTGAGTATAATGCAGATTTCCTGCCTGTGTAATCTGTGGTGAGTGGTATGTACTTTGTGTCCAAGCGGTAGTGTTTAAGGACTGCTGTGAAAAAATACTTTTGTATTTACATGTCTAGTATTTCTTATTTTTGTATTATGTATTTATCTGTGTCTATGCATTACCTATTCTCATTTGTTTGAATTTCATTTTTTTTTCCATAAAAAGTAATTAGAGTAGCAAAGGTGATTATGTAAATTGCTTTTTAAAAAATATTACATACTTAACGTATATTTTAAATAATCAAATACATTAAATTGTGAGTAAAATCTGTCACCACATTTGCTATTTGAAATGTGCATGTATACTATATTTCAGTTTTACAGTAGTGTTCTTTTCCTTCCCTCAGACAATCCCCAGTTTATGTAATTTTTAGTAACACTTGTTTTTAACATTGCTCTAAGCAAGGAAAGTATAGACAACAGCATTTTTTAAATTAATGTCTTCAGA
>NW_010579562.1:354729-404235 GCF_000705375.1 Tinamus guttatus
AACCAAATAGATTAAAAATGTACCTGATTATAAAATAATAATAATCTGTTTGATAAATTAAATCTGTGATTTGAGATATAAATTAGATGGAGGAAATGCAGTATTTTATAACTAAGGCTTTTTTTAAAGGACTAGCATTTATTTTTGAAGAAGTTGCAGTTCTGTTATCCTACTGAGGCGTATCTGTCTATTTTTAACATAATACATGTTTGTGCCATTGCTGGAATTGTTGTAGTTTTTAATTTGATTTTTGTTCTGTGAATTAATTTTTAATAATCTCTCTTAAGAAGGAGAAATATAACAGTATTCTTGTTATAAAGGCACAAGTCAGATACAGGAAGAAGAGTTTGGTATTTTCACAGTGTGGTACAGTCAGTGCAGAAATGGTATTGGGAAGGCCCTAGTTATTCTTCAAAGCTCAGCAGCTGGTCTATTCCAGGATATTTTAAATAAATCTGAATTATGCTGAATATGCAAAATGCTTGAAAATTTTCATCTCACCTTATAGGGCATGCGGAGGCAGCCCCTGCTAGAGAATGAGAGAGCTCCCTAACAGAGTCTTGTCCTGCCACAGCTTCTTTCCTGTAATGATTGCTTTCCCCATACCTTTTCATTTTAAGTGTTTC
The DNA here is from genome assembly GCF_000705375.1 of Tinamus guttatus. Next base: position 355,356 of record NW_010579562.1, read on the forward strand.
ATGTAAGTGTTGTATCGTTCTAACTGTGTTTACTCAGAGATAATTCAAGCACATTTTTCTTTCCAACATTTGTCATCTTAGTTCTGAATTTAACCCATTCCTTTACTGCTATCCAGATTAAACTCATAGTTTTTTATTATTATTTTCACAGTTAACTTTCAGTCTTGTTTCTTTACATCTCTGCCTTCACATCTCTGACAAAATTTCTGCCACTTTTATTTTCTTTAGATGTTCTTCTGCCTCCGAAAAGCCTTCTGTCTTTATTTCAGTATTTTAACATTCATGCACTTCAGTTTCCTGATTAACCTCTTACTTCTCTGGCTACTTGCTCCTGTACATAAGACTGTCCTGTACTGCAGATGAAATGCAGAGTCCAGCTTTATTGTTTGTGTTGCTGTTTAGCAGCATATCTGGAATTAAGAAAAGCATCCTAAGATTCTAAGAGGCACCCTTTATATACACAGCTTGGTTGTGATCACCAAGGACATGTATTTATTTACTTATTTTTTGTTATTTATATTTATTAGCTATACACAAGAGAGATTGTAAATGATCATTTTCTAGTAGTGCAAAATGTGGTGCTTTTACATTCTATTGGTTGGTACATTTAGTTCTGTATTAGCAGATTTCTTTAGGTCCTAACGTCTCTGGTAAGTAGGTTTTCTGGATGTAGCTAAAAAGCAGACAGTAAATGATTAATTAATTTGAAATACAATGATGTATGTTACATGTTATATGAGAGCACTTAGTTAAAGAGATATACTATACCAATTGTCTTTAACAGGGAAGTGATTTGAGGTTGGGAGTGGGTTGCCCAGAGCTCTGCCATGTTAGACTCAAGTCCCATCACAGTTTGGTAGCTCTGTCCTAGCAGTGACTCACATGGAGGAAAATGCAATGAGCCCCCAACTACCCCAACACCAGCAGCAAGTGTTAGTCACGTCGTCTCTGCCGTTCGCTCCGCAGACTGCTGGGGCTGGGGTGGGGGTTGCTGCAGGTAGGACGGGTGTGTGTTGACAGCACGTTGTGGAGAAGCTCGCATAGCATGTGCCTGTAGGATGCTTGGCTCTTGCCAGTGCAGTTGTTAGCACTGCCAGCAGCATGTTCTGAGCAGCGTCATGAGCACAAACTTTACCAGTGCAGAGGAAAAGAAGAGAGCTTATCTGATCTGTGCTAGAATAAGCATGTTTTTTAGGGACTTAGGGACAGCTGCACTAACTCTTCTTATCTTCAACTAGGTTATGTGGGTATGCAATTTATGTCGAAAGCAACAGGAAATCCTAACCAAATCTGGAGCATGGTTTTTTGGAAGTGGACCACAGCCGTCTCCCAGCCAGGACGGAGCACTGAGTGATACTGCAACTGGGGGAGGCTCTGACGCACCTAGAGAAAAGAAAGCAAGGCTTCAGGAACGATCAAGATCACAGACTCCCTTGAGTACAGCAACTGCCTCATCACAGGAGATCACTGCTTCCAGTGTGCAGTCCGATAGGAGGAAAGGAGCAGAAGCACCACAGCCAGCTATGGGCCTGGACCAAAAGCAAGCTTCATCGAGGTCTAGAAGCGAACCCCCACGAGAGAGGTAATACTTCCTGTCTTTGGACAGAGTTATGGAATTACAACTGCTAGATCAGTAGTATTGCCAAGGCCCTCTGTATAAATAGAACCATGTAAGAACAGCTTTATCTACTGACTAGGAATTGGTTACTGTTGGCTAGGAAATGCATTGCCTGATGTATGTATTTCATGCTCTATAACAGAAGTGGAAAGAAAAAGAGAAATAGTTGTATTTTAAGAGTATGTGCATATATCTCAGTGCATTTTGGGATATACTTTCAGTCCATAATGACAGGTTACTTTTTATTAAAATTTTAAATGTGACAGGTGTTTTTAACACAACATTTAACTTAATGAAATAATGTACTAAATAATAATTTATAAAACCCTGTTGAGTTCTGTGAAATTCTCAACATTTGATGCCTCATGTATCATTTTATCAATGATTATATTGCTATTAAGCAAACTAGCATGTTAAAACTCAATGAATGAATAAATGAGGTGTATTCACTGTAATGAATTGGATGAAGCAGAACAAGTCAGCAGAGGATAATGATGTGATGAATCAATTGCTGTTCCTTTGGCTTCTGACTGGCAAATGACAGAGCAATTGAGAGAAGGGAAGCACTTGCAACATTGAAAATTGAAATTACCGTAAAAGAGTCTCCTTTGATCACAATGTTGATGATTTTTTTTTTATAACTATTGAAGCTGAAAATAGATGAAGAGAATTGTCTAGTAACTTGCTGTGAGGTCTGTGAAGAGAAGTCTATTCTGGTTTAACATGAGCAAAATTCTGATTTGTGTTATATAAATGTATGAGATAAAACAACAAAGGATGCCCCTGCGATTCCAGTTTTCCTCCATGCTAGGAAGGCCCTCCAATATGTCATCACCAGCTGAACAGCATTTTAAGGACACCAAAATTGTATCTAATTCTGCTTTTCTATTCAAAAATTAGGTGGTTATATTTATTATGCAATAGCACCATTTTCTCTGTGTTACTGAGACTTTCAAATAAAGTTCAAAGGTTCTGCATGGTAACCTCAAATCTCATGTATTGCAAATAACTCAGAAGGTAAAGAGAATAAAAAAAAGGAGATAGATTTATATCTGAGGTGGATCATGCCTACTATTTTCTGTCTATTGTATAATCTAGGTATATGTCTATACATATGTGAAAAAAGATATATGTAATCTGAATATGTACCAGTTAAGGTAGAAAAGATTCAGTACTGGTTCAATTTCATCTAAAATAAAATGTATAGCTGAGATCAGTCTTCTTCAAAACAGATGGATTCAAATGTGAACTGGTGTACAAAAGGGCAATTGGGAGGATTAGAGGGAAAGAAAGCAGTCCTACAAGGGGATTTTATTTATTTATTTGTTTATTTATTACTTGCTTACTCTTCCTAAGCAGAAGACGAATGATGAGAGATCGTAATTTTCAGACATCTTCATTATTCATTATTTTGTACTTTGGTTGTATAGAGAAATAAATTACATTTTTTATCCTCTTTCATTACCAGAGAAAGAATGGTATTAGTTTAGCTAAAAGAGTCAGTTTGGCTTTCTTTATAAGCCAAATGTGTACTTCTTTTCAGAGTTTTAATAAGGTAACTGAAACTAGATCAAATATTATTGCCTCTGAGTATATTCTATCTTTTGTAATTTTGATAGACTTGTAAGTTCTATTTATTATGTCATTCTTAGAGATCCTCCATTTGGTGATATTTATGTTTAAAGTGTCAGGGTACTTGAAATGAATCGTGTATATGAGGTTAGACCAAAAGCCCAGCCTCTCCACGCTCTTGCCAGAAAAATGAAATAAACATATCCCAGTGTTCTGCCATAGGGCTGCAGTTACCACAAAGATGCATTTGATTCTCCATCCCTTAAATGGGTAAAGAGTTTTTTTATCTGCATTTGCAGTTGTTAATATACTCAGTGATTTTATCACTTGGACATTCTGTAATTTTTATGGAGTTCACACTAGCTGTTGTTTGTACTGGAAAACAGCCATACCGTTGAAAAGATTTAATTGATTCAGTTCATGTTAATCAATTCAGTAACTTTATGTTTTGTTTTATGTTTTTTGTATTTTAAAACAGACAGTTTATACAAGTATTTTTATTTTGCAATAAATTCTTCAAATTATTGTACTCATTTTCGTGGTAGGAAGAAGACATTATTGGTTTCAGAACAGAATGGCAAAGGCTTAAAGAGTGAGCGCAAACGTGTGCCAAAATCCTCACTGCAAAAAGAAGGACCAGCCGATGACAGGGAACGTAAAGAACGGCATGAAAGTAGAAGACTGGAGAAAGGGAAGTCACAAGAGTTGCCAGCAAAAACTGAGGAAGGCAAAGTACCTGATGATGAAAAACAAAGGGAGGAAGATGAATATCATACTCGATACAGGAGTGACCCCAATCTGGCGAGATATCCCGTGAAACCGCATCCTGAGGAACAGCAGATGCGCATGCATGCTAAAGTTTCTAAAGCACGGCATGAAAGAAGACACAGTGATGTGGCTTTGGCACATACAGAAATGGAAGAAGCGGAGGTACCTGAGAATAAATTAGGAAAACACTCACAGTTACAGGGAACTCAGGACAGAAAATCTCTTGTGGAAACTCAGAGGTCGTACTCTATAGACAGAACAGGTGATGTAAGAATTTCTGTTTCTAAACAATTAACTAATCATAGTCCACCAACTCCCAGGCATAGTCCAGTTCCTGTAGAACATGTAGAATACAAGAACCACGATTCCTTTAAAAAACAGAGCCGCCTTGATCCTAGCTCTGCTATTCTCATGCGAAAAGCAAAGCGGGAGAAAATGGAGACCATGCTAAGGAATGATTCCCTTAGTTCTGACCAGTCGGAATCAGTGCGGCCATCCCCTCCAAAGCCTCATAGAGCAAAGAGAGGCGGAAAGAAAAGGCAGATGTCAGTTAGTAGCTCAGAGGAAGAAGGGGCATCAACACCAGAATATACTAGCTGTGAAGATGTGGAGATAGAAAGTGAAAGTGTCAGTGAAAAAGGTAAGGACCTTTATGTATATTATGCACACAGCCATGGTTTGGGAAAAGCTTTCATCTGTATTTTCTCTTTTGCCTCTTTTCTGATCATGCACCTTTGTTCCTTCCCATCTTTTTTTAATTGAGAAGTGACTTATAGCTGTTTACATTTCATTTCCAGTATGTTTCATTTTGCGTTCTTAAATGAGGTGATTATAGATAGCATTATTTGGTGAGTTTCTTTCTCATTCTCTTCCCTGTTTGACCTAGAACAGATAAAGTTTAAGGGTTCTAGTTTATTCTCTTGATAAATTCTGTTTTCCTTTGATCATAGCTTCATTGTTATCAGTATGCAGAATATTTTCTGTGATAAATTGAAATAGAAAGAGTTCTATAAGAATCTGAGAACACCATTATAAAGCATAATCTTATTGACACTCCAATCTGAAGCATTTTACTACTCTTAGTATCAACGATCTGGCCAAGTTCATAGTTGCCAATGATTGCACATACAGAAAGAAATGAAAATTGGCCTACCTGTCATCAGAATGGTTTTATTCCCAAGGTACCAAATATGTTGTCATTCTGTTACTTCAGTTTGTCTTCATCTGTTCATGGCAACACAGCAGTAAAGGTTCAGTAGTATACTGCATGCTTTTAAATAATGCCTTTCTTATTCCTTGTTCAAGAAATTGTTCAAACTTATGAATGGTATTCATATTCAATGGACTTTAGTAGAATACTGGCTGTCTCATAACAGTAACTTGTCTTTAAATGTCATTGCAGTGATTGAATGCTTTTTGTGTCCTTGGAAGTAGCTTTTTGCTCTTTAATTATTTATGCTTCTTATGTGAAAGTTTTCTGTGGGTTTTCACAGTCAAAATGTCAATAGATTGTCTGTGTTTTATTCCAAACGCTGACAAGTCTTTGATTCAGATGTGCATGTTGTGGTCTTCTGTCATCCCCTAAGTCTCCACATCAGCATATACAAAAAGAGACACACTCATCTCCAATCCCATCTGGTAGCGCAGTATCTGTATGACTTTTAATAGATGTTGTGTAACTTTCAAAGCACAAGTATTTCCAAAGTTTAAAACAGAACAGAAACTGCTTTTTTGCTCATTTTTAAGGAGAGATGACAATCATATCCTGCAACCTTGACCCTCTTTCCGCTTAAACATTACAAAAGGCCTTTTTTTTTTTTTTTAACTGGAAGGATAGTCGAACACTGGAACAGTTTGCCAAGGCAGCTTGTGGAGTCTCTAACCTTGGAGATAGTCAAACCTGAATGGAAAAGGCCCTGCGCAACCTTCTCTAGTTGGCCCTGCTGATCAGCAGATTGGACTGGGGACCTTCAGAGGTCTTTTCCATCCTCACTGATTCTGTCATGCTAAGAGAGCACATCTTTCCCCCTGCTTTGTGGCAGTGTTTTATGCTGAAATTAGGATTTCACTAAATTTCCCTGAATTTCCTCTGTTGGTATTTGTGGTCTCCAACACTGCGTTTACTTAAAATTTTTGTTACTTGCTTTCATCTATATGCATAAGTTTAAAGTGTTGCTTATGAAATAGAGTTTATTTCCCATATTAAGTGAGAAGTATTATTGAATGGAAGTTCATTTATGTGAAAATAAAGTCTAGGCTAAAAAATGATAGATATCAGTATATTGATATAGTCGTGTTATCAGCCCAGCTGCATTCTCTGATGGCACAGGTCCTATGTATCCTCTGCCACATCTGCCAGCCCTGCACAAATGTTGCCAATATCTTTTGGTTGGCTCAGATGAGGAATACCTTTGTGTGAGAGGTTCAGCTTTGATAAATCGACTGTGCTGACAAGATCTCCACTGATGGTAGTGGGAACATGCAAATGTATAGCTTAAGATACTTCCATAAAAGTACTTAGAAGAACATATGTATCTTGAATCACTTCCTAAAAGTTTGATTTAGTTACCTTAATAAAGGCATTTGAATAATGCCTTGTTGTTTACATCTGAGGTAGATATTTAAGCTTCCACTGTAGACAATAGAGACCAAAGTCTGTATCATATGGGCCTATATGCTACACTGTGGTAGTTGGATAAACATTGCAAGTAGGAGTTGACTGCTACCACCTCAGTAGATGGTTAACATTGTTACCGCCTTTCTTGCAACCTTATCTCTGCTCGTCAGTAATCTGGGATTGCATTATTAATCAGATATTTTCTATATATACATTCGCATATGTGTGAGCTGATGGGTATGCAACACGTTAATTCCAGAGGTATATTTTCTCATTTAATAGCTATGAGTTGTAGCTGTGTTTGTTTCTGCCTTATCTTGGTAAGATTGCTACAGTCCTTTACACGGAAGAAAGAATTGGGAGGTCTTTGAAGCTGGCATTATTGTTTATAAAAAAGACTAGGTGATGGGAATACAAATGAGAAGGCAGAAGAAGCATTTTTTTGATATTAAGACTATCAAATTACTTTCATAATTAGAATGGCAGGAAGACAAAAAGATGAGTCTATGGTATTTTTATAAGAATAAGTGGAAAGACAGGAATTTCCATTACCTAAGAAAATCTTTCAGAAAATAATAATAATTAAAAAAAAACAGAAAAGGATATGATCCTTTTTTTTTTCTTTTAATAACCCTTGTATAGCAGAGGTCACAATCCTAGTGTTTGTATTTAAACAGTATATTATAAGCAGAATTTCACCTGTCATTCCTCTAGTGCTTTGCATATAATTTGGGAGTGATACTCCATAGGTCTTTGGTTGAAGATCTTTGGTTTATAAGACCAGGAGGGTCTGGATTCCATCTATTTTCCATGCACTCTCTTATCTAAATAATGCTCAGCCAGGAATCCGGTGCCAAAGTAATGTAAATGAATGGGGCTAGAAAGATAGAATTATTGCAAGTGAAGTTTTGAACTTTAACAGCCTTAACCACTAAAACTCAATAACTTAAAATACATGTTTGTTACTCAGTTGCTCATTGCTTCATATTGGCATCCAATAAATATGTGCATTAATTTTAATGGCAATGTCTTTTTGTACTAGCTTCTATTCTATCTGATGCAGCTAAAATAGAATTGCTATACAGAAAACAGTTTGCAGAGGTATTTAAAGGAAAATGTAAGGTATGTAGGAACGTAAGGTGAAGCTGGAGAGTCTAAAACTGTACTGAAAATCAATAGTAAAAAATGACATATAAAGTAGATAGGTATCATGGTACCTACATAGTTGTCCACCTTTATTTCCAATTCTAAACCTATTAAGAAAACTAATGGAAAACATTAAAAATTACTGCATGTTTAAATAACTATGCTTGAAAATAGGTAAGCAAGTTCACCTGAAGCCAGTGAAGATAGGGAGGCATCTTCAGAGGACATTTTGTCTAAAATTGCATAAATTGGTAATCATTAAATCGAAAGCCAGATCCTTATGAGCTATTAAAAGAGCCTTTATACTCTTTGCCCACACAAATACTGATTTTGCAATTTTCTGGGTTGCGATCTTGATTGAAACAAATTGTGTTTAAGTGTACGTAGTGCTCATGAGAGATCTTTTGTCCTAAAGTTTATGATATGAATCCACTGGGTAAATGGTTAACGCCTGTGATACAGTTAGTTTATGTTCATGTAGCACTAGGCTACAAAGTTCAGGAAATGGCTACTGTTGCTTTTCTTATAACTTAAAATGACTTAAGAATGGTTCTTCAGCTACATTTTTTCCATACAGAAATAAAACTCAAATTTAATTTTGAGGCAATCACATCAAAATACAAAAACATAAATATTTTATTATATATACTATAGATATATATTATTATATATATATAAAAATATTATGTATGGAACAATACAGAAATTTTCAAAAATGAATCCAATATTTTAATAAATCTTAAATTTCTTGAGACATTCATATTCGCAGATATCCTCAAAACTGTGCAAAAGTTACATTTGAACATCTGCATTTGCTAGAAAAGCTGTCTTAGGCTTGCATTAGTGTCAGGGGATCTCTTAACAGCTGGGCTACTTGAGAATTGAGAGGAGTGACTGCCCCCATTTTTTACGAAGAACATGCAGACAGGAAATAAAACATAATTTTTGACTCACATTTCTATTTTATTTATGTCAAGTTTGAGCAGATGTTTATGCTCCATCAGTTTTTAGACGTTTAGTATGCAAGTTAAAAACATTTTACCACTGGAAAATCACAGAAGAGTGGGAGTGAAAAAGAACCATTACTTGGGAAATATGCAAATCCACATGCATATACCACCCAAAATACTTGTTTGTAGCAGATGTAAATAAAGCTAGAAAGTGAACAGTAATTCAACAAAGATGGGCAAAGTCTTATTTATTATCAGGTGTTATAGAAAAGAAATATAAAAAGATATGAAAACATTTTGCAATGTATTTGGCAGTCCACTGAGATTTTGTGTCTTTGGCAGAGGAGCCTAAAATTTCTTCCGAGGTGTTTATATGTTTCTATGCTGGAGACAGAATTGATTAGCAGGGTCTAAACTGTCATCTCAAATTTACTTAAAAAAAAGTTCTGCACCCTTTGAAGAACATTATTAGTGATTGTGAATCATCATTTTTATCCTCTTATTGCTGTAGGACCAGTTATTCTAAAATCTACAGTTGCTGAGTACTCTGGGGGCTGAGTTCCCTGTGACAACACCATCATGGGTATGCAGAAGTCCACTTAGAAGGCATTTATACTCACTTCAAAGGCTCCTGCTAGAATAACATAGACCAGAGCATTTTAAATGAAATCCAGACCATCTCATTTTAGAACTGAGAGAGCTTCTGCCTACTGCCGTCCAGTGAAGGAACAAATCCAATTTAGATTTGGACTAGATTTTGACCGTTTTCTTAAAAAAAAAAACCAGAATTTGTGTGGAACTAACAGATTTGTGTCTGGACAAAGTTGTCCTTAACTCCTTCTGCCTTATGATAGCTGGGCCTGTTCAGCCTGGAGAAGAGAAGGCTGAGAGGGGATCTAATCAGTGTATATAAATACCTCAAGGGAGGGAGTGCAGAGGACGGTCATGGTCTCTTTTCAGTGGTGGCCACTGATAGGCCTAGAGGAAATGGCCGGAAACTGAAGCACCAAAAGTTCCATAGGAACTTAAGGAAAAATTTCTTAACAGTGAGGGTGACAGAGCACTGGAACAGGCTGCCCAGAGAGGTTGTGGAGTCTCCTCCTCTGGAGATCTTCAAAACCCGCTTGGACGCAGTCCTGTGCCACGTGCTCTAGGTGACCCTGCGTGTGCAGGGGGGTTGGACTAGATGATCTCTAGAGGTCCCTTCCAACCCTAAGCATTCTATGATTCTATGATTCTATGAGTTACAGATAAATATAGATTCTAGATCCCTGTCTTGCCCTCTTTGAAACAGTAAGGTAACATGCTATTGAAAATTGGAGCACTTTGCCTAGACCTTCAAAACTGCTTAGATAATTTTATGTAAAGAGATGTGATAATGGTTTTACATTTTGCATTCTTGTTATTGCTAATTACCTAAATGTGTATTTTATTTGCAAATTTTATGTTTGGAAGTATGCCTATTACTCATGTATTGTTCAAAAAATGATACAAAACAAAGACTCAATTTGTATACTTGTGGATGGATTTGGCTGAAAGAGGAGAGGTCACGGCAGAGGTGAAATCTTGTTTTAGAGAAATACTAACACTGCATTCTAGTTTCCTTTAGTGAAGAACAGATGGGAATGTTTCATTCATAATGGCTTTCTTATGATACCAGAAGGAACAGAATGACCTAGATTAGTTTAATTCTTACAGCATTTCTCTTCTGGTCAGAAAGTGTTACGGGCAAAGCTTTTGTTGCAGTCTCTTCTGGGTCTCAGTGTTCGTGTATTTGTGAGGCAGAGAATTAAAAGCAAGGAGAGAGAAATTGAAAGATGAAAGAGGAGAGTGATTCCATCATTTGCAGGCAAATGTGGCCACGTTTCCCAGGGTTCACAAGGTGCCCATCTGACAGATCTAATCGCCTTCCCTAAGTCTTCTAAATTCATGTGTGTGGGTGCTCCCATAAGAAGGAAAGCATAAATTAAATCACTGCTCCAGTTTCTCTAGTGATGCAACATTATTGGCAGTAAAATAACCTGTGGGCTATAGAACATATGTACACAGTGAAGTGTATAAATGCAGTGAAAGAAAACGTAAAAGGCAGTAGAAAGAGGCCCTTTTTAATGTTTTAAACTATTTTCAGTTTTATATTTTAGGTCTGTGGTGTAGGCAAGTCATGTAACATCTGTTAGAATATTTTAACATCTGTTAGCTTGGAGAGTTGGACATGAAGTTTTAAAAAGAGATGATTTTGTTAAAAAATGCAACTGAGCTGGAACTCAGTGTAAAATGACCATCTACCCAGAAGTGGTATTTTAGTTCTTAGAAATTCCTTGCAATTTATGTTCTTGTCATCAGGGAATAATTTAGATCTACCTCTATGCAGATCTTAATGAAAATCTAATTGCTGTAGTGTAAGAATTTAATCCTGTATTAACTCTTGCTGGCACTATGCGTATTCACAGCTGCTATCCACAGCTACTGTCCAAATCAGCGTTGGACAGTAAGAAGTACGTTTCATGTATATGCAGTTATGTAAAGTGCATACTTTCATATGGAAATGAAATAGGCTGAACATAAGTTGGAGAAGAAGTCATATAGTTGCAGAGAAAATCCAACATTTTACTGGCATACATAACCATATAAATGGGAATTTCAGGAAATATATGTGACAGAATTCTCCTGTGAAGTGCTCATAAAGTATTTTGGCTGGTTGACCTTAAGAGGGTTGTGAACCTGTTGGAGCGAGTCCAGAGAAGAGCAGTGAGCATGACCAGAGATCTATAAAACATGATGTATAAAGGAAGATGGACAAGACTGGGCTTCAGTTGCCTGGAAGAGAAGAAATAAAAACGGCAAAATGCAAGGCAAGGAAATGAGAAGAAAGAGGAGAGGGGAGGAGAGGAAAAATAGAAGACATGACAAGACATGCCCGTACTTTGAACAGGAAGGAGACAGCTGTAGATAGGGAGAATAACTGGTTTTCTGTTTCCCTAGAGAGTTAAGTTGTAGCTAGGGAAATTTAGACAAGGCATTGGAAACCATGTCAACTTCGAGGACAAAGTTAAGGCCAATTGTAAGCTTAATTCCTCATTTAGTTCACGTAAAAGTGGCCTGTCAACAAAATTGATTTATTTGTAGCCCACAATGAAGTCGTTCTGTTATAGAAATGCTGCCGTTCCTGTAGTAGCCCAGGCCAAGGTGGTGAATTTTGGGGATAATTTCATAGTACTCCTAATGGTAGTTTGTCCTTTTACCATCCTCTAAGTAACTAAATTTGATAACCATTTCCAGTACAAACTTTTTTGCAGTAACAGTCTGTTTTTGTAAAAAAGGGGGAAAAAATCTAAAAAAAATGTTTGTTTTATTTTAGCGAGAGACATTGAAGAAAAGGATGTACCATTCAGTCCTGAGTTCTTTCTAAGAACTCTGGAAGTTGGCAAGACAATGTGTTTCTTTGTTATTAAAATGCTCCATCTTCTGTGTTTTTTCATTTCTGACATATTAATTACTTTATTAACTGGTTGTTCTTTGGACATTCTCCTGTGCACCTAGTTTATATAATGGTAATGAAATTGTTCTAGCATGTCCAGTAGTTTTATTGTTACTGTTGTTACATACAAGGGAATCACAGCCTGGAGGAATTAGGGTCGTATCATCAGAAAAACTAAACACCTCCAAGCACAGAGTAGCTTTAATGTCAGCAGCCACAAAAGTATTTGGACCTGTAGAGAAATTCAGGACTTCCCCGGGTTTCTATATGAAGACAGATTTTCAAAAATTCTTCGTAGTCAGTACTTTGTGTGCAGAATGCATTGGAAATAGGTGCTACAGAAACAGGAGGAGCTGTTGACTCTGTGCTTCTCAGAAGTCTGAGGGAGTCAAAACCTTTTGAAAAATTTAGCCCTCAAATTTTGTAGCTGTTGAGCAGTTTTCAAAATGCAGCTATGCAGTGAACTGGAGTTGAAACTTGGCTTCAGACATGACATTGTGTGATAGCCAGAACATTAACCTTTACCCCACTCTATGTATTTACTATATATTTTCTATGTTCATGTATATTTGTATATGCAATACAAAGATATTTGAACAGCTACTCAGGATCTACTGAGTTCAGGAGAACCACAGGATGGTAGTGAGTAAAGCTGCTGTAGGTGATCTGTGCAGTGTTCGGAAGGAAGGGAGTAGGACTTGAGACTGGAAGGCTCCTGTATGGAGGAGCCTCTATCTTTTGGTCAGAAAAATAAAATCCTATAAAGAAAAAATATAAATTTATTATTGACTTTTTATACTATAATGCATACACTTCTTTTTCAACATACAACTCAACTGTAATGGATCCCTGGTAGTGCAGTCCTTCATCATATTCAGGTCTGGGGACCATTTTTCTGTTCAAAGGCTGCTTAGGGAAGGAGTTGCTTAGCAGAGAAGGCATGAATCAGATCTGCTTTCCCTGTCTGAGAAAAGAAGAGGAGTTAATTTCAGCATTAAGAAAGCACAAACAGGCATCAAATTCTGAAACTGAAAAGAATAAAAATATTTCTTGAAAAAGAAATTGCTTCTCAGTTACAGGGGTTCTGATCATCATAAATTAGCATTGAATCCAAACATAGAGACTAAACTTGACTGGCATTATTGGCTAGTATTTTGTGTTAACAATTGTGTTAACAATTTGTGTTAACCCTTCTACCTTTGGTGGTTTTGTTGTTGTTTTTTCCTCAGAATAATAACACTTAATTTCTCTTGTACACGTAAGTAATCCAGTTTCTTTCAGTATGCCTTTGGATAGACATCCTGGTGTATTTGCGGAGCTCTGTAAAGGCAGTGTGCTGGTGAATGGCCCCTAGAAAACACCTGTAGCGTGTCGGGAAGAAGCTTCATCATTATGAAGATACCTGTTTTATCTGACTAAATATGCATAATCTGATCCTGTTCCAGGCCGCTCTGCCTGCCTCTCTAAAAACTGTTTTCCTATCTTTGCTCATATATCTTTGCGTAGTTCTAGTGTGTCCTTCCTTCCATCCTTATCCTGTTGCACCATATATAAACTTTGGAATCCAGGAAGGTGATTCTTGTCTCCATTCGACTGACGATACCAAACTCGGTAACCCGGCAGATAAGTGTTTAAATATGTGTCACTCTTATACAGCCTCACTGGCCATATTTACTACACTAGTAAAGTAACCACCTTTTGATGTCTTTGGTCAAGTACCAAAAGAAGACACATTTCCATATGATGTGGCTCTTGTATTTCCTTGCTTGTTCAAACTAAAATACACATAATTTGCTAACTGCATAAATGAGTAAAAGGCTCCCCAAACAAACAGCCCTTCACTCCAACCTCTGAAAAAAATCACATTCAGAACAGACTGTAGAAACATCATAGTTACGTAGTAGATGATCCTATTACCTGTTTTTCAGCAGATCATTATTGCTTGAGCATCTTTTACTCTGTGCATAGACATTGTGCAAGCAGCATATGCAAATTTGAGGGCAGTTATTAATTGGTTAACGCACACAGTAGACAGCTGGGAGCTGTCTGCTGCTAGGATAACCATTAATAACCTCCCTGTACCCTGTACTCAATCTACCCTATATTTTAAAAAGGAAAATTGAAGGAGTTGCTTCTAAGACACTTGAAGCCTCTGCATTTGTGCATGGTTGGTTTATTAAAATATCTTGATGCTTGTGCATATGTCCCTCTGCTCATTTCCTTGACTGACTTCAAATAGTATATGGAAAGTTTTCCAGTTGTTAAACAGTTCCAGCCTTAAGCGCATTTTATAAGTCTCAGCAACGTTGTGATTCTATGCTATAAATGTGTACCTATAGTATTATTTTTTCAGTTCTTCAGTCTTTTATTATGCTTTCTGGAATATGTTTTATTTAGAATATTTTCTTTTCACCTTTGCTCAATTTCACTAAACATGACCTTTTATGGAAAGTAAAGTTTGGAAAAGTAAATACAAACACACTCTACCTTGTGACCTGCAGCTTTGCCATACCTTATATGCATATTTGATCAGCTTTAACTTGATCCATTTTCCAAGTTGAGGAATATACAGTGGCGATGTAGCTCATCTAAACTTCCAAATCCACATATTGCCTTTTAAGGGAAGGTAGATAATACCCTGTCAGTATTTGAACATTACGTTAAATACCTCTAATGTATATTCTATGTTGTACACTTAATTTGGGCTAAGACTAGTATGGGATTATTTTACCAAATTCATTTCTGTAAGGAATTTAAGCATATGTTTAACTTTGATTACTTAAAAAATACTGGTTTCACATGTGTCCTAACTTACCCTGTTACATTACCTAACTAACCCAAGTTCCATTTAAAGCAACTTGTTCAAGTTATTTCTTCTGTATTTTTAAAGTATATGAGTTCTCTCTGTTTTCTGAACAGTCATGGGAAACATTCTTCTAAGTCAGACTTCTGCACATGCAAAATTCCCTTTAAAAATCAGAGATGTTCTAGATCATGTAGGAGACTTCCTTCCTAGGGTAGGATTAGCTTTCTGAAGCAGAGAGTTGGTCATTATACACTCAGATAACATTGAGCGTATTTATTTTAAAGCTTTTCCTTCTATTAGTTTGTTTCTTTTACTGAAAAATGTATTTGCAGGTATCTTTCTTTCACTGAAAATGTGAACTCAAATATGAATGTAATTTCAAATGTAAATTTAAATAGTTCAATTCTTAAACTAGGTTTTAATGATTTAATAAGCTAATAAAAATATGAAAATAATTTTCTTAACTACCTTTATGAACTTTCACAAAGACTTTTCATTTTTGGAGATTAATATTTTTCATGTTATATTATTAAAAAAGCTAGGTGCTAAGAATATTTTTTCAGCATTACTAGAAAAACAAAAAAAGCTAAAAAAGCAAGCACCATACTCTGCTCGTTTTAACCCACTAGGCTACCTGTTCTTAACCATTAAAATTGTGCTTAATTAGCCACTAGATGGAGCTGTCAAATGTCTATTTTGTCCATCACAATCCATTCAAAACAGTTTCTCTTTTATCGAAAAGAAAGCCTGGAAATGCAAAATTCCCTTCCCCTTTGAACTGATACTGCAGAAGCCTTTCTTAGGTCTCACCTCGCTCTGCATTTTTCCACGTGCAGGTTTACACTATCTATCTTGTGTGTTCTGTGTTGGAGGCAGTATATGGAATATATTCCAGGCGTGGAAATTACATTAACAAGTATAGCTCAACAGTAGCACTTACGCATGGTGTGTTTCCTTTCTCAGAAAAGATAAACATAACAACAAAAAGATATCTTTGTTTGAGGACTGAGAGACAAATTAATACAGAGAGAGAGCTTAGAGATACAGGGCCTACAGATGACTACACTGGTGACTTAGAAAAGCTCACTAATGCTTTGGGTTAAGAAGTCACTTTTTTTTTCCCTATTTGACCACAGCAGGATGGGATATTTTGTATGCATTACCTGGAGTAAACTTTCCTTGAGTGAGTTGGAAATTTCTGATAGATTAGAATTTTGCTGCAGGTAGTCAGTATGATGGCTTAACAATTTGCAAACATATGTAATGGAAGCATTTAGTGTATAAAATTTATGAGTTCATTATACATTAATGAAGAGCGGATAAGATCACTATAGATTAATGAAGAGTGGGCAAGAGTCAATGGTCACGATTTGCTTTAATGTCTGTTGTGATAGCATATTAAAAACAAACCATGAGAAGCTCTGGAACAGATAGTCCAGAGAGGCTGTGGAGTGGCAATGTGGAGTGACAATGTTTGGAGAGTTTCACAGTTCATCTGGCCCAGACCTTGAGCAGCTGCATCTAATGGGAGAGCTCTTTCTGCATTGAGAAAAGCTACAATAATATATGCAACTGCTCTCAAATTCTTTGTTTAATTGGTTTTGTAGTATCAGTAAGACTAATTTGCATGGGGAGTACTTGCTTGTGAATATATGCAGACACATTTGTATGAACTAGAATGACTGTGTGTTACTAGAACTCTGTTCTAATACGTAAAACATTCGAGACATCTGGACAATTTGATTTTCTGTATGGGCTCAGACTTAAAATCAGTATGAGGTGACATGTACTTACAGATAAACAGAACCTCAGAAAAGCAACTTGCAAATAGAAATTAAAATAGGTGTAGACTCTCAACACTTTATAGCATTTGCTAATTCTACCATTTTTATGTAAAAACTCTGAACCTTATCCGTATGCAGGGAGGTTGCAGTTATCTGTTACAGGACGGGCATCTGGATTTGCCTTGTGGTTAAGCAAAGACTGCTTGCAGGAGGGCAAAATGACTAACTGGGAACAGTAATTTAGCCAGCACATAGAAACAGATCCCAGTGGTCTGCTGTGTGCTTTTTTCTACAGACAAGCTGCTCGGAAATCGGTTACACAAGAAGTTGATTAGCCTGTTTGTGTTTCCTAGTTTTAAATCATAATGCCTTAGGGGAATGATTATTCTTGCAAGCCAGTGAACGTAAACGCTCAGGAAGGCACTCATTCCTCTTCTGAAAGATCTGCTGGTGAGCAGAATTTTTGACAAACAGATGTGCTATTTACATGTTAACTTCTCCTCAAATATTTTATTTAAAAATCTAATATATCAATATTCCTTCTCCTGTGTTCTTTTTTTTCTTTTTTCTTTTTTAATAATAACATTAGCTTAGGATGAATTGTCAGAATATCAGTTATCTGTGCCATCGTGGGCCTAATCTTATGTTGACCTAGAAAAATATTTTAAGGATCAAGAACATTTTATGGCAATGCTTAAATAAATGATGTGCTCACTCTTAAAGCCTGCTTTTTAGGGGGAGAGAGAAGAGGTAAATAAAAAAAAAAGAAAATGATCCTTAATGGGGATGGCCTTTTAAAATGTGCTCAACACATTGAGTACTATTTACTCCTCTAATCTCTAGATTTAAATCTGATGGGGCTTTTTTAGCTCTACTATATAAATTCTCTCTATATAAAACAATGCATTATCAGATAATAATATGAATTCAGTGAAGACACAGTCATATTTGTCAGTTTTATTGGTATTAGAATGACAGCATGACCGTTTTAGTATACAAAAATGCACTTGAAATATAAGGATGGAGACGAAACCATTTTTCTAGTCAAGCCATTCCTACAGATGTGTCTGCTTAAATATTGTATGTTATCAATGTAATATACAACATGGAAAATTTATGATAATTATTAGATATATTTTATACAGTGGCATTTCCTAATCTTAATATGCGATGGAGATGGGTGTTTTGCATGATGTGCTAATTAGAGAGCTAACACAATTCATAATACATTAGAACACTTTGCTCATGGTGGTTCTGAAGTCTCTGTCCTTGGAGATGCTTAATACCTGAGTAGACAAAAAAATCACTCCCAACTTTGAAGCTGAGTTGAGGAGGGGAGGAAGAAGATTGGATAAAGTGACCTCTGTAGGTCCTTTGCACATAAATTTGTCTGTCAATCTATAAAATATGTATTTTGACTTAGCATTAGTAGAAAATAGAGGGAACAAATATTGAAGAGATTTTAATATATTTGTTCTAGTAAGCTTAAACTAAATAAATTGGTTCAACTATTACTACAGAGACATACAAATTAATTTATTGAAAAAAAAAAGCAAGAAGTCATGAAGTCATTACATTTTCATCTTTGGAATTACTTAAAATTTGAGTGGCAAGTGAACAGGTTACCTTAGAAACCTAGTTTAGTTGATCTCACTGTGAACAGGCTGTTGGAGTAGATGACCTGCAGATGTCCCTCCCAGCCAAAATTACTCTGCAATTCTCTGATGAAAATATTTGGTAATGTTTAAGCTATGTGTTGAAACTATTAGCAAAATTTCAGAAGTTGATTACTACCAAAAATGAATATTAAGGGAAAATAAGTGGATTTGCTTTCCGAAAGAGACAGAGAGGTAGAAATGAACATAAGACATAATCGCATCATTGCCTGAAATGATCAGACCCTTTCTTCTCCAGGAGTCTGACTGTAGCCAGTATCATACTCTTTTTCCAGGTAGGGTTTAACAACAGTTGGTATCTCTGTCTCAGAGTTTAAGCTTTTGTAACTTAATTGAGTCCTGTGATAATTCAGTGCCTTCTTGTCCATTCCCATAGTCAGGCTTGTAAGTGGAAATTTCTGTTAAAAAACTTTTGTGATTTTTATGATTTCCATGATTTCAAAGTAATGTTAAAGAATTATAATGTAAATTGTTCTGAGCAGAAAAGGGTCAAATACTTCCTTCAGTGCTGGTGTTGTCATTTCTTACCATTTAATTGCTAAGGAAGCACACATGAATAGCATAGACTCAGAAGTGCTTTTAAGTTATATGTGGCATAGCTGTTACTATAAATTACATCAGGTAATTAAAAAAAAATCAGATGCAAAGCTAATAGAAAATATCACTGTTTATCTTGAATGTAAAATGAGAAAGATAAAATAAGACAGAGGTATCTTGCCAGACTTCTGTTCCCCTATATTAGCAGCTGACATTTCCTTCAGCATTTTTTGCACATATGAGGCATATCTGCTTCAGTAATTGCAGAAAAAAAATGAAGGTGTTCCTGCAGGAAAATGAATTTTAAAACCCTTTCAGTTCATTTACACTGAAATTACTTTGGCAAGATCTTACTGAACCAGTACCTTCATGCTATTATTTTTTCAGCAAATATTATTTGATTCAGAAACAAAAGCAATTAAAAACACCTTTTCTAGCTGGGAATTACAAGCTGGGAAATGACAGTATTTCTACTTAATTACAGTTGGGTGCTGTATTTTTAGAAAGATGCCTCTAGTTAAAACAGCAGTGCAGTAGAAGTGGGCGCATGTGACTTGCTGTCATACGGACATCACGGTGAGATACACGATCAAGCAGGGTAATCTCTCTCCCTCCCCGCTTTGCCCTTAGTAGACTGGAGACCCCACTACCTTCTTCTAGATGCAAGCATTTCTCTCAGGCCTGGTGGAAAGACACCATGGTGCACTCAGGAACCCAAGGATACCCTGGCTGTGTGAATATTCCTAAATTCCATTAGAATGCTGGGAAGAGGATTCTGGCTGGCGGGAGGAATTGGCAAGAAAGCCATGTTTCCAAAGAGTTAGGTGGGGAGGAGCAAAGTAAGGAAATGTGAATTAAGAGGTTAGAGGTAACCTGAACTAGAGGACTGGAATGAACCAGTGAGACTTTGATATCTTTCACCCTTTCAACCACAGCCTGTACATAAATCAGTTAAGAACATGCATTGACTTACATTTTGTAACGGGAGAAAAAAATCTAGGAAGGAAAGAAGGGGTTTGTGTTAAGACATTTTAATAATGTGATGCAGGTGACTCAGATCAGAGATCCTATGATAGTATTGCAATGGTTTGTATCTCCTGTTTTTTTCTGGAAACCAAGTTTGTTGATTGCCTCTCCAGCTTAATAATACTGCCTTTTGCTTTGGCTCCTCCTTTGGCCGTGATCCTCAGGTTCAGGTTGGAGACATTTCAGACCTGTGATCTTTTCCTACAGGTAGTAACATTGAATTGATTTGAGCAATTGAATTCTGTGAGTTCAAGCCCATACTTAAGCACAGCTACTGAAGGTACTGTAGACATACTAGTACTTCATCCCAGATTACTCTGTATCAGACAGAAAATAGACTTTTAATGTGGTCTTTCACATTTCCCTTTTATTAGGGCATGAGAGTTTGCAAAAATCTGTCTCTTGTGAATGCTTTAGAACAACAAGTAGAAATAACAGTTGAAGCTGGTAACAGAAAGAATATTTTGAAACTTTTGCTCAGTAAATTAGAAAGTTAGTGTCTGCATACCAATTGCTATTTTACTGATAGATTCTGACTTTGAATATCAATTGAAAGGCTGAGCAAAGTTGAATTCAGGTTCATTTAAAATGACTTTTGTCTGAAGAAAAGGTCTCCAGAAGATGTTCTTTTAGGCCTTGTAAGTTAATTTGTTAAGTGGTCTTTCTTCAGCTTTTGATGTGGGTCAGACAATGCAACAATATGATTATGTTGTGTACAGCACCTATTATTATGGCTAATACCCCTGCAATTATATTAGAATCTCTAACTCGCAACTTGGGTTCAGATGGATCCTTTCTCCTTTGTCACCAATTTCCTAAAACGTCCACTTAAAACATGGTCTTGATCCTTGAATTCCTGGTTTGTGTTATTAAGCTAATGCTTGGGATCATTCTCTAGCCTTTTCTTTTATCAAAAAGCAGTGTAAACATTCTGGTTTAGAGGAAAGCTGCATGAAACGCTCCGTAGGGGTGTACAATTCACACCATAGTTGCTGGCACTATCCTTTCTGCAAATCTAAGGACACTGTTTGTTGCTCCTCTCTTCCTTACTTTCCCCAAATGCTAGGAGGCTAATCTATCATTTAGATAGACAGGGCTACTTAGGAAGCAGACAGATCTCCTGGCTAGAGATAGCGATGGGTAGAATTGCTGTCACAAGGATTGATGTGGAGGTGGGGGAGCAGAGAGCATGCATATCTGGCACATAGGGGAATGTGAAATAGTGAGCATTTAAACAGCAGCACAGAGCACAAACCATCTTTCTAAATGAAATAATGAATATTTTGGAAAAACAGTTTTTTTTTTTTTCGCAAACACATGTATGATATGGACATGGCAGGAACATTTTAAAACCTCTACATAAAGTCAAGAAAATTTAGGGACGTATGTTTTATCTGTTGAGTTGGGTCATGGCAAACTGCCTTACATGTGTAGTACCTGCTGTGAGGGGAGGAGAAGAGAATCCAGGCAAACTGTGTTCTTCTGAAAAGGCGACAAAGTCACTGATGGCTCAAAAAGGCAGCGAAGTCCTTGATGCCAGCCCTTGTAGGACAGAACAAGTAGAAGTGCAGAAGGGCCAGTGAGTGAGAGAGTGCAGATACTGTGCCTGGTATTTCTTTTGTTACCTTTGCAAGAAACGTTCTCCAGCTTTAATAGAAAACCCAGCCCTTTGCTGGTTTTTGCTAGATGGTCCTCTTTCCTTCAGCTGGAACGTGTCAAAGCCGGGCATCTTCCTACTTCATTTGATCATCATCTAACAAGGACATGTTCAGGGCTGAGGATGCGTTTGGTTATGTTGGCTCTCTGCTGCGCTACTGATGACCCCGAGAGTCAGCCCTCACCTGAGGTGCCAGCCATGGCTTTTGCTCTTGACCGTGTGACAGGTGGGGCAGTGTGTGAAAGGCAGTATGCACTACCTTGGTTTTGGTCATGTGATTAGGAATTGCAACAAAATTTTTTGATTAAAAATATATTTTCATTATTACTGATTGGTCTATATATTATTAAAGATGAGAGAATTGTAAACTCTTATTCGCTTAAGCATTTTGTTTATCCATCATTTCTTTCTTTTTGGATGGAAATTTAAACAGGTTCATCATATTTTTTTATTCTTTCTTTTATATTCTGCTTTCTCTCACATTAGTTTCAAGTTCTTTTTTATTTTCAAAGTCTCACAGTATCTAAATATATTGCAGAGAGGCATATTGTCACAGTACAAAACAAAACTATTTCTGATAAGTATTTTTATTGTTCTAGGGTTTGGGAATTGTTAAATTAAACTCGTTATAAAATATGATTAGATGTAATTCTGTAATTATCTGACTTTCCCATATCTGATTATATATGTTTTTCCCTTTTATTTACAATATTTTTTATACAAAGTGATATTTTCATGCACACTTATGTAAGTAAAATGTTAGATCATCCCATAATTTGCAAGAAATAATATTTTATGGACTATTATATTTTCAATGTGCTAGAAACAAATCTACTGCTTGAGAAGTTGTATGTAACTTGTAATAGAGTTGCTTTACATGGTTGTTGTGTTTGTGCAATTTATTAAAACTTATTCAGCAGCATAATACTGCTGCATACAAATAACAACTGCAGCAGTGGTATTGATTGCTCAGGTACCTGCGGTTCTGCACACTGCAAGCTTTCAAAGCTAAGAAACTCCTTTTCTATTCTATCCAGAGAGGAAGCAGGAATTTTCCAGTCTTCTTTCCTGAGAACTGTTAATTCTGGGTGCCTAAAATCATTAGCTCTTCCTAGAGATTGAAACTCCTTAGTGTTGCAGTAGGCATGTATGAACTGATGCAGTAATCGATGCTTGCACTACACTGCAGAGATTTGTTTTGATGACAAGAGCTCTCCTAGCCCTGGTTGGTGTCACCGGTGTAGGATATTTGACGTTGCGGAATAATTTGGCTTAGGATCAGGACGCAAGGACCTTAGGGACTTTTTCTCTTATATCTCCTTCGTAAAGAAGTGGATTTTTACAGCTTTGCTACAGTTGCAGACTGGAATTCAGCAACCTACTAGATGCCAGTTGTGCTTTTTTAACCATTCTGTTGCTGATGCTGCTATGTTTGCTGGGGTTCTTCAGTTTCTGCTCCATACGTTGCATTCAGGGACAGGTAAATAAGTGGCTTTGTAATGCTAAACTTACTTATACCTATGTATTATTAATGAAGAGATTTATTTAACTGTATAGTACGAGTGGTGATGTTGGGTGCTCTGGATGTAAAATATTAACTGCAACGTATTCAGTTTAAGCTAGGAATAAGGAACCATTTTACTTGTTTGTCTGTATTTTGAAAGCTCTTATGTCAGATACAATTTGAAACGTTAATGATGTTATGTGGTGTGAATTTTCAAACACAAAGATATATTTTGAAAGCATACATCAAAATTTAAATGCAGTTCTTAAAAGCAATAGCATTCTGTTTGCCTTTAAAATATTTTGCATGTTGAGAAGTTATAGGTAAAAAAAACAGGAATTTCCTTCAGGAAACTAATAACTATTCAGGTAAATTATTTTTAACTGTTTTTTTGAGGAAAAGATAATTGATATGTCCTGCATCCCCTAAATGCCCTGAATTGTGCTCTGGTTAGTAGATATAATAGCCTTAACAAATTCAGAATAGAATATGCCTCTGCTACTTTTATTTTTCATACTATTTTTGAAAAAATATTGCAGAAAATATGAACATAAAAATACATGTTGTGGTTGAAGAAGTTGTGGTTAATAATATAATCCTACATTAAATAGCCTTACGTACATACAGTTACAGTTATTTTATATATTGACTCTGCGTCACAATGTGATACACTGCACTTTCTGAACCAGTGAAGGACATTGGGACTCTCCTGAAGAACCCCACAAAAAAAAAGAAAGAGAGAAAACTCATGTTCAGAATAAGGCTGTTGGCTAAATCACTCAGAATATAAGAGGAAGTAAGAGGGAGAGCTGACAATTGAAAAGTTCCTTGGTTCCTTGGGGATTATGCAGTGTGTGGGGAATAACCAAGAGCTTTTAAAAGTTTTAATTACATAGTTGGTAATGCTGTTTGTAAAAGTCAATTTTGAAAAATAGACTTATTTTAGAAGTCTTAGAAGAGTGAATCCTAAAGGTTTTATGATGGCAAAAGTCATGGAAGAAGCTTTATCTTCTCTGAGATTATAGTTACATTAGTTAACACACTTGAAAATGCTGTATGTGAAATTCTTTCCTTAGAAGAGTATACTGAGGGCAGAATCTGAGACATGCATTGGAGAACATGGGGCCAAATGGCAGTCAGGTAGGGGAAAGCAGAGAGGTAGGAATATTGATAAAGGAAGACCTTGCCAAGTTTGGAGAGACAAGGGCCAGCCTTAGCCATGATCAGCATTTAAAGGACAAGACTGGAGAAAGATCCAGATTTGTTTAAGATCAAAGCCTTGGGCTGTTTCCTACACTCAGTAAGTTGTGTGGAACCACATAAAGAAGGTGAAACCCTGTTTCTTCTTCATGGTATTCACTGAGGTAGGCAGCTCTGAACTGCCCTCCAAAGACCTCTTGCAAACTGAGATGAAGATGTGAAGTAGGGTGGAAATTGAAAAGCGACGAGCTGTGGCACCCACACACAGACCCAGCACTGTGGGGCTTCAAGGCTGTGCTGCAGGTGTAGCCTGCAGCAGCACAAGGATGCTGCTGTTGCAGTGGAGACATCTCCAGCCTTGGGAACAGGGTGGATTTAGGAGAGTTAAATGATGTCTTAAAATGCCTTAAGATGTCTAAAATGGCTTAAGATTCATATCCTTCAGATATGAGAATGAGATCATCATATCTGAAGATCTCCTTCATATCCTTCACAGCTACACTTCACTAAAGCCAAATGTTCAGCTTTGAAAATTAAACTGTGTTCTGTAAGGAGAGAAGTTGAGGGACTGATCTGTCAGCAAAGTCATGTTAGGGGGCTAGGTGGGTTCAAGGTGCCTGCAAGATAAACCGTGATGCAGACTAAAGCATCTACTGCTCCCGCCAAAACAGCAACAGCAAAAAGCATCAAGGTTCCCACCAATGTGACCCAAGGAGATATTTAGCAGGCAAGTGGTTAGGGGAGACTCTGAACCCAGCCTGTGGCCAGCCCTGCTGGCTTCTCAAGTGCGAGGGTGATGGCTTAGAGGCAGCCGCCAGAGTTGCCTTCTCTCCTCACCCCTTGCTGCTGTGGTCTCATAAATCAACCTGATCCCTTTTTGCGTAGCTAATCCTTACCTGGTTGACTTCATTTCTCTGTTTTTAATACATCCTTTGTTAATGCCTCCTTTGTTTTTTTTTTTATGATGACCTACATGCCCTTTAAAATAGTTTTCTACTTTCTAGTAGTTTTATTTAGACAGTTCCTCTGGTGTGATTCTAACATGGCGTGCATATGAAAAATGAACAAAACTATTCAACTGACGATTTATGGTATCTGCTGGTTTTTCCCTATCTACAGTCTTACTGCAGCAGTAGGAAATGAAATCAGGTTTATTTGTTACAGAGAATTTGCCTTTAGATGTGACCTTTTAACATCTTGTAGGTGCTTCTTTTTCTTTTTTAATATTTTTCCAAGAACTGATACTAAGCTGAGCTGTCTATAATTTCTAGCCTTTTCCCTTTATTTAAAAAGTAGGTATGGTATTTGCCCTGCCAGTTTTGTGGGCCTTCATCCATACTTCACTAATTCTCAGAAATAATTCTTCCTGGCAATGAGATAGTTTCAGACAGGTCTATAAGTACTCTAGGATGAAGTGAAATCGCTCAGTGTATAATTTATTTAGATAGTCTGACCTCATCTTTTCCTGCTTTGGCAGAACATTTTTCCTGCCTGGCCTGGAATCATTTGCTGAAAGAGCCAAACGGTTGTGGTTTAACTCTCCGATAGTGCAGAATGATTTCTTGATCATCTTTCCATCCCTTGATGCTTGCATTTAGTCTGTGTGTTGACCTCTCTGATTTGGCCCTGCATGCTCCATGTACTCTATCACAATCATCTTAAGCTATTTGCTTACAAATAACACTCCATGTACATCTTCTGGAAAATGAAACAGTCATGGCTAGGTTAGTCAGTCATTTACTGTACTTCTCTTCTGTATTGGGCTGGTTATGACGCTGAGAATTGCACTGTTTTTTTGAAAAACTTCCATAATTCCTGGAGTTGTTTTGCTGTAATATCTGCTTCATTGTTTTCTCTATTTTTTTAAGTCTAAAGATTTTTCGTTTTTTAATTCCATTCTCATCCTCCTTCCTTATTTAAAGATCATAAAGCAGTTTTTTTAAGTCTAAAGATTTTTCATTTTTTAATTCCATTCTCATCCTTCCTTATTTAAAGATCATAAAGCAGATTCATTTTCATGCCCTTAACAATCTCCCTCCACTGGTTGGAAGAAGTTCTTTTTTTGCTTGCTTGCTTTGTATCAGTGATCACCCATGTGCACTCCAAGCATTTTGTCCTGCAGTATTCCCTTCTGAAGAGGAGAAAGGAACATGTTTGATTACCATCCGGTGCAGTGCTGTGGAGGATCTGCCAGATAAGTCTGTCTGAGCCTTGCCCATTTTAGTCACTGCTCCTCAAGGTCTTCCAGGACACCGGCACCTCTCTGGGATCTCATCCGCAGGGCTCGCAGCGCCTGGGCTGTGGTGTCTCAGCGTGACAGCTTTGCTTGTGCACGTCTCCTTGTTAAAATGCTGACTTCCTAGCAATATATGTGAAACACCCTGGAGCCTGGGAGGAATTTATTTTCTGTTTGGATATTGAATTATATATTTCTTCATGAATTAGTCTTTAACAAGTATTAGGATAGAAATCTTTTTTAAATGGTCAGGGAAAAATACCAGGAGACCTAACTGAAAATACTACCTTCTTTCACAGTTAACGCTTATTCAACCATTTTTAAATCACCACAGGAAAAAATTTTGCCTATGTTGGCTTTTTAAAATACGTTTTACCACCTTTCTCTCAAAGAGAATCAGCCCCCAGCCAAAAACAAACAAACAAAAAGGAAGAAGAGGAAGGAGAATTGTGTTAGCTAAACATGGCAAACTTCAAAGTAGTTGGATTGCTTCACAAAATGACACAGGCTTTTAATTTAAGAGAGAGAGATATATCTCTGTATCCAAAATCATAAGATCATATTACTTTCTTGAAAAAAATAACTTGCTTTTCATTTCACAAATTCAATTACCTATTAAACAAAAAACTGATGGTTACTTGTGTGGATTACCTGTATTTATTTGCATTTTGGAGTCTTGTACTAGCATTCAGTGGTTAGGACCTATAAGAGTGGCTCATGTCCATGTCCATTACATATTTTCTGTACAAAATAAGTTCTCAACTTGATAGTCATGGGAAATTCTTCCCAAATATCACATGAGCCAGCCTGTCGTTGACCTGTGCAAATATTAAAACACCGACTTCATTCTACAAGGATTTAAGTTCTTGGTTTTAGGTGTATCAAGTCAGTTGATTTGAAATCAAGGATAAAACGAACATTTTGTGAAGCTTCCGGGATAAATAGGCAACAGAGAGCTTTTTGAATTCTCCATTTGCCACTTAGATGTGAGTGTTCTATGTCAAGCCAGAGAACTTCATGTGTTTTCTCCTTTAGTGGTTAGACATGCACCTTGACTGTAATAATTTAAACATATATTGGTTATACTGTTAATTATTTTTTGAAGTGATAAAAAAGTCTTTACTATTTTTTTTCTTGGGCATACAACTGCTTTCTTGCCTTACTGTTAATGTCTTAATGATATGATTTATCGCATGTGTTATAGCAGCCAAATGTAGCAATATACTAAGCATATTTTCCAGTTTTTCTATTCGTAGGGTGGTCTTGTCCTAACTTTCTGTGGATTGAGAGGTGGCTTCTGTTGATTTTACATTGGGAAAAATTATCAACAGTCATAAAATACTGATCTCGTTCCATGAGATCTGAGGAAGACATAACAGAACTATTCCAGGTTTTTGATAAGTTTTTTTTCTCTGTAGAGTACATGCCATCTTTAAATCTTTAGGTTAACAAAGTTAATAAATACAAACAGCATATATGCCTGCTGTTTATGCTAGTAGAAAGATCTACTCTGTCTAGTTTAGGAAGGTGGTTTGCTCTTTAATTTTAGGTGAAGCCTCTGAAAATAACAGTCTAAGTTTTCTAGGGACAGTGTAGAACTATTTCATTAATTAGCAGCTAAATCTCCATGGAAGTGTCTAACGGAGGCAGGCTGAATCTTCCTATGGGCTCTGCCTGCCTGCTGTCTTCGATAACTGCTGCAGACCTCGTGCACCTGAGTTTGAGCAAAACACCAGAGTAGGACTCTTCGCCAAATATAGATAACTGCAACAGACCTGGTGCGCCTGGGTTTGAGCAAAGCACCAGAGTAGGACTCTTCGCCAAATATCACTGGTCTTTCAACATAGTCTAGGGCTAGGGAAACATTTTGGGCCATTAAACCTCCAGTCTTAAAGATTCTCTGGAAAGCAGTGACTAGTCATACATGATAACAGTGATTCTTGTGTTCTGTGCACATTCAAGCAAAAAAACTTCAGCTTTGCAGCAGAGACAAGGCTGTCATTTCTAGCACTTAAGAGTTTTGCAGAATTTCACACAAAACCACAGCATTAAGTTATGATATGGATAGTACTGCTGAAGAGGAAGCGTTTTGGAGAGAGCGCTGTTTCAGTGCTACCAATTTTGTTTTCCCTCTGTTTTGAAGGCTTGTGTGTTGCTGATAAAAAATCAAGTTATTTCCCATCTTGAAATTAGATTGAAGACAGCAAACACTTCTCAGGAAATACACAATACAGTTGTCTCATATCTTTATGTATTTGGTAAATTAGATGTATTATTGTATCAGTTTATGCCCCAGTGTACAGTAATTGAGCAGCAGTATAATGTGATAGAATAGGAAAAGTATTTCATTTCTGACAGCATACAATGTTTTGAATTATTCCATTGGGATAATGGATGGAATAGAGTTTTATGACTGTATACTTATTTCACTCTGTTAATCCTAAGTAAAGCATGAATTGTAACTATAAATATTATATATAAAACTATAAATTCTGAAACAATGTCTTTACATTTTCACACCTCTAATACTAGTTTAGTGAAATTATGTGTAGTTAAACATTAACTTGTGGGATACTGCAATGCAAGAATGGCATAAATAAATAGCTATTAGGTAGAGCAGCAACAATAATATAGAATGACAAAAATGGTGGGGCCGTTGTGTAGATATGTGTTTTTTTCTTGCTAATTGCCTGCTTTGTTTGGACTGCTGTTGGTTGTCTGTAAGAGTAACGATGTAACTATAGTTATAGAGATATATTTGCTAAAATAAAATAGTGAAGTTTTGTTATGTACAGTGTACATAAAAAATATATAGTATGTTTTCCCAAATCATAGAACATATCAAGCGTGAAAAGCTGGTGTATCTGAAATAAGTCCCTGACCTTAATGAAAGGAGCGTTTTTACCCAGTAGTTTCTAAGTGATCTAGGAGTGTTGTTAGAAGAGACTAGGAAGAGTTGTTCTGTAATAGAATCTAGACTCTAGGACATAATCTGAAAAGTTCAAAGAAAATACTCACTGTGAGTTCAAAAAGCAGTCGTGTCAAACTGTTCTGCTAACAGTTCAAATGACCAAGGTTTTCTACAGAAGTGAGGGTGAAAAAGTATCACAAGGGGTTAGGTATAAATATGGACTTCAGCAGGGTGTTTTGATTTCGATTTTTTTAGGATATTGCAATAAATAGCAAGAGGTGGGTGTTTTGATTTCGATTTTTTTTAGGATATTGCAATAAATAGCAGAATAGCTTACTTTTTCTTTTCACACATAAAAAAATCCACGTATTACTTGGATTACTTAAGATAAGCCTTTATGGACTGCTGTTATTTCAAGAGAGCATTACAAAGAGTTATCCTCCTACCTAACTGTTGCATTGCACTCTTATACTGCAGTAATGGCTAAAGGAATAAAAAATTCCAAGTTTTCCTCAGCCTGCCCTCAGTGTCCCAGGCTCCGCGCTCAGCACTGATGTGCCTTGGTCCTCAGCCTCAGCAACCCGGGGCTTCTGGACAGCTTCATTCGTTGTTGTATTCTCAACGTACACACTGTAGAAGTTTGTCCCCCCCGCAAAAAAAAAAGATCTCAATGTTGTACTTGCTATTTGTACAGTTTATTCTTTTTATGTGGCTATCTTAACCCTGCAGTCTGTGTTCTGTTATTATTTCTCATCTTCTGTCCATCATGGTCTGCACAGTGCCTTTTTGCACGGTATTAATTCCTTTGTAGTTTAACTCTAGCTAGGTGCTTTTTCTGTGAAGCATTTTCTTTAATGCTATTATTAGCTGTAGCACTGTGTGTTTATTATGGAAATGGAGGAGGAGGAGGAAGGTGAGTGCTGTATTTTGGAATCCATCCTTGGGAAGTGACTGGGCAAACTGAAGAACATCCCAGCTGATTTGGATGTGTGATTCATGAAGAAACAGAGATCGTTGTGTTATTTTATATATATATATATATATTCATATATATATATATATTTATATATATATATGTATGCTATATTTTCAAATTGATGTGTCTAAGCTAATTTGAATCATAATGCAAGTGTTGAATTTGTATGATTAGACATTAAAAGTACATGTACATTGAAAGTAATGCATACTGAAGTAATCATTCATACACCTTTCTCTGTGTGAGAGATTATGCATTTCTTTCCATTCGCATTCTTCCAGGTGACTTGGATTATTACTGGCTGGATCCTGCCACATGGCACAGTAGGGAGACATCCCCAATTAGTTCGGTAAGAAATAGAGAAAAAATAAGTTCATATGTACGAATCAAAATGTTTACTGATTATTTCAGTTCAACTTTGATACCTTGTTATTAGAACTTTGATTCTGTTTATAATATATGAAAACTTGATTTAAGTAGCTTGGAACTCAAAAGGGTTTCATCAAAATATATTTTACAAAAATTAACTGAGTTTTAATGTAGATTGAATTCTTGTGTGTACATGCTGTTTCACCATGTCAGTTACACATCACAATGGAAGTTGTGAATGTTAGACTACACCGAGTGTGATTAGTGAATGTTTCATTTCACTTTGAATGGAAAAAGGATATTGACTTTTATTATATAATGGACCCATAAAGCTGAATAATGTACATATTACTTTAAAGGACAGAATTTGTAGCAACACTTTTCAGGGTTATGGAATTAAATGTAAATATTTAATTTTATTACTTAATATGTGTTTTAAATGTTTAATTATATTAACCTTTGAAAAGTGCTTTAATTTTACCCACTGATTTAGTGTTGAGAAGTTTTTGCAGTGAGCGTGTTAATTATGTATTTATTGAAGCCAGAGCCTAACAAATATAACAACAGAAAGCTCAGCAGTATCATACATCAGAAGGGTGTTTGTGTTTGGCATGACATGATGATTTAGCAAATTGGATTTGTACACAAGTGCACATACAGAAACAGGAAGATGGTTCCTTTATTACACTGCTTGTTTTTTTAACAGCATCCAGTAACGTGGCAGCCTTCTAAAGAGGGAGATCGCTTAATTGGACGTGTTATTCTTAACAAGAGAACAACCATGCCAAAAGAATCAGGTGCATTACTGGGGCTAAAAGTAAGTAGTAAAGGGAATGAAATTATCACTGACCTAATATATAGAAGTCTAACATTAAATCAGAGGCCTTTCCATTTATACTCTCATTTGGCAAAAATGTATTCCATATGCTATTCCACATGCTTCAAAATATGAGGTAATCCTCAATTTTGAGAGATCTCTTTGGATGTGAGTAGAGAGTGGGAGGTGGTAACCACTTATCTCCCTTTTCGTATCCATTCTGACACACAGTCCTAACTCTGTAGACCTTCTTACTCCCCAGCCCTACATTCTTCCGTCTCCCGAATACTACATGCCTTTATTTCCACTGCATCTTTGGTTTTATGTTTGTAGTCGTATAATATGTGTTCAGGTTTTAAATCATAGAATCACAGAATGCTTAAGGTTGGAAGGGACCCCTAGAGATCATCTAGTCCAACCCCCCTGCACATGCAGGGTCACCTAGAGCACGTGGCACAGGACTGCGTCCAAGCGGGTTTTGAAGATCTCCAGAGAAGGAGACTCCACAACCTCTCTGGGCAGCCTGTTCCAGTGCTCTGTCACCCTCACTGTTAAGAAAGTTTTCCTTAAGTTCCTGTGGAACTTTTGATGCTTCAGTTTCTGGCCGTTTCCTCTAGTTCTGTCGGTGGCCACCAGTGAAAAGAGGCCAGCACCATCCTCCTCACTGCCTCCCTTGAGGTACTTATAGACACTGATTAGATCCCCTCTCAGCCTTCTCTTCTCCAGGCTGAACAGGCCCAGCTCCCTCAGCCTCTCCTCATAGGGCAGATGTTCCAGGCCCCTGATCATCCTTGTAGCCCTGCGCTGGACTCTCTCCAGCAGCTCCACATCCCTCTTGTACTGTGGAGCCCAGAACTGGACACAATACTCCAGATGTAAATGGGTGTCTGAGGCTGCTGCTGAGCAGCTGCTGCTTTGCAGCAGGACAAAATACTACCCATCCTGGTTAGAGCAGCCCTTGTGCCTGTACCACAGGCATACAGCCCTGTGTCTACGGAAGCAGCAGCACCTAAAGCTTGACTGCAAATGCAGTCCGGCGTTTGAATATGAGCAGGAAATATTCCAGGGTGTTTTCCTTGAAATATAAGACAGGAAAAGCCTTTACCCCATGTTCATTATAAACAGGATTTATTTCCTACATATGTAGTGTTACGAGCACTTGGAAAATTAAAATAGGGGCAATCAAACCCTCACTGTAGCTCTCTGGAGCCTAATACAGACCACCTTGAGCTTGAGCTGAAGACACAGGTATTGGAAGCTGGGATAACTCATACATTTGGTGGACTGGAAACAGAGAGACACTTTGTATATGCTTATCTCTTCATTTTCAAGTATACTTTCTCTGTTATTTCTGTTAAATCCCTTGAATTCAAGTTCCAGATATTCCAAGCAGAAAAAAAAAGTATAAACCAGGTAAATGGTAACATGAAATTCATGCTGCTGTCTTGCCAAGTGCTAAGAATCTCATAAGATTCGCAGATAGTATTTGCCTTTCAAGTGCCAGCTGTAAATATGTCCCTTAGTTCAAATAAAGCATGATGCATAAATTTTACAGTTAGCTGAGGAAATTTAAAATAATTTCATTTTAGTAAACACTGAAAGTTATACAGATAAATTGTTGATGTAAATCTATTTCATCCTTTTGTGCGTATCTTCTGCCTATCCATGACAGAAGAGTTTATAAGATATATGTAAAGCATATCAGTGAAAATGGCTGAGGTTGTGCTAAATGCACAATTTATTTCAAGAAAGCTACTTACAGTTAAATGAGTGACTCCAAATTAAGATGTGGATGAGAGGTAGTCCTCCTCTTGGGTATGTGTCTGTATTAAAACTCCCAGTAGTTACCAGGATGCAAACATGAAGAAATAATACCTAATGAACCACTGCTCCCCTGAAGCATTGTATTATAAAATTCTACTGAAGATATTACTGACAAAACAACCAACAGAAAAGGTTAAAATTGCTGGAGATAATACCATATCAAACAAGGCAACATTTTTGGTGTATATTATTTCAGTGTAATCTGCTGAGAACAGAACTGGCTCTTTTTTTGTGCATGCAACTTTCTCCTTAAGTCTCCATAATGGTAATTTCAGAATAAAGGTTTGACTATGCATGACTTAGTTGAATTTAAAAATAATCCAAAAAATAATCTGTCTATAGGTTTATGCTTGATATGATGTCTGGCTTGTTGCTTGGAAGCTTACAAATTTATCATTATGCAGGTTGTTGGAGGAAAAATGACAGAATTGGGACGACTCGGTGCCTTCATTACCAAAGTGAAGAAAGGTAGCTTGGCTGATGTGGTGGGGCATCTCAGGGCGGGTAAGTAAACCGGTTGCACATAAAATATATTGTCTTAAATTATGGCTTTTAGGAATGCAGTTGCTAATATATACTCATTTCAGTCAAGTGATATGTGATATGCTGATATTTTGTAAACAAAGAAACATGTTTTTCAAGCCCTTATAGAATGCTAAAACTGCTTACATTTCTAGTTTATTATTCCTTGAGTGACTTAGATATATGAACAAAACACAAGGCATTATTCATTAGTGCTGAACTGTCAGTACTGAGTACCACCTGTGAAATTTTTGCTTGCTATCTCAGGAGCTGCTTGTCACACTCTATAAAATAAGCAATATAAACATTTTTAAAATGGCTTATTGCAGCAACCAAACTCACTACAGTTATTTTACTATTTTACTTATTATTAACATCTCCTTGGCCACCTTACGCTTGGAGCTCTGGACTACAACAGTGTAATAGGAGACGGGAGAGCTCAGCTCACCTGGATTTGCAGCCGTTTGGGGTGTTTCCCTGTTTTCATGTCACTGAGAGGAGAAATCAGAGTGCAAAATTATGAAAAAGGCAACATAAGAGACCAAGAATTGGTCCAGCTGAGCAAAATAAAAAGGATGTCTGCGGGCTGCTGGTTATCTGGTTAGTACTAGGAGGAGTGTCATCACACTTAAATCCCCATTTCGACTTAGCCTTAAGTTGTTACTTGCAAGCATGATTAGAGCCACTTCTATTAATTTAACATTCCCTCTATGATGATCTTATGCTTAGTCAGATTGGAGACGATAATTTTTTTAACTTGTTTTCTTCTGCTAGTGACTCTCCTAAGTGAAAAGCTGCTTAGATTTCTAAAAGAGCAGTACAGACATCTCACAGGTGGCTCCAGAGGGTCCTCAGCTACAGTGCACCTATTCCGTCTCCTTGAAAATGTGTTAGATTCTTTGTTGTGCAATTTAAGTATAAGCTGTGTGCTTTTATTTGTGTTATAAATTTAGCGTATGTGTATGTTGTTTTTTGGTATTATAAGAATTGCAAAACTTGTTCTTTTTAATGTGATGATTTTAGAAATTAAGTTAGCTTTCTGTAAAAAATATATTTTATTTTAAGGAAAAATAGTCACATTAATTTATAGCTGTGGTTAACTTTAAAATGCAATTAAAAGCATAAAAGAAATTCAGAGTGTTTTCACTAAGATGTATGAATTTTAAATCTAGTTTCTCATAAATATCTAGAATTACTACCTGTTCCCCTTCACATGATAAGAGTATGTAATAAGTATATCAGATATTTAAATTAGTTTCAGTTACATGATTATTCTATTTTGCAGTGGAAAATTAAACTTACTTCAGAAAATGAGCATGGCAGCTTTCATTAGTATACTGCAAACCCTTATGTGTTAAAGAAAGCTAAAATGCTTTGTAAACTGATGTGATCCTTTTTAGGATCTTCTTCAAATGGATTTTCTTAAAATATCAAAATGTGGGCAGTTTGGGTTGAAGAAATGACAGTCATTGAACATAAACAGAAATTAAAGCTGCATATTTTGGTAGTTAGAAAGTAAGGTTTTATGATCATTTTCCAGGGCTTATTCATGAACCCAATTCTATTACTTGCTTTTTATCACATCAGAAAGGAGCAAAGTCAGCAGCTGTAGAGTTACTTCTCACTGAATCTGACAAACATTAAATCATTTTCAGGAAAGAAGTATAAAAAATGTAAATAATAATAACATTTAAGGATTTGTGACACTGGTGATTGTGGAGGTTCACTGCTGTATATGATGGGATATGGGAATTTAAACTTACATTATGATCCCTGCAGTTTAATTTTATATACTGAGTTTTCCTTAGAAACTATATTTAAAAACTTCTTGCCTTTCATAATAATGCCAAAGCACAATGCAGTGGATATATGTATTTAAATGTTAGATGGCAAACTTAAAAAAAATGAATATTATTTAATAACTTCACATTGTTTTCGTTTTCATCCCCCCTAAC
The DNA here is from genome assembly GCF_000705375.1 of Tinamus guttatus. The sequence continues at coordinate 391,305 of NW_010579562.1, forward strand.
ATGCTCAGGAGACATTGACTCATTCTTTGCTTATAACTTTTATTCATTTGGCATGGACAATGAAAGCTTTCCTTTTTGTAGAGAAATCAAAACACACAGGGTATAAATTGTAATAAAAGGCATAATTTTAAAAGTTTTAACATTAGATAATCACATTTCTCATCTTTGAAGATAAACCTGTTTGCAGTGCTTATTTTTACTAGCCAATAAAGAACCTCTTAAAAAGCACCGTTCTTCCATTTCACAGTGACTTGTGCTACCTTATTTCAGAAATATTTAATGTTTCAAGAGATGATTTCTTTAACATGTTTTGTCGTCTACGAGCTGTAGCAGTGTTCCAAAAACTGAGCCTTGAAAGTGACTCAAAAACTCAAAACCTTTTTCTGATTTCAACACAGTTTTTAATTTATTTCATTTGGTGAATGGAAGTTAGTTACATTTGGTTTCATGAATATTTTGTACTTCACTGTAAAAGAATATGGAAACGACATAACCTTCTTTTTAAATTCAAGGGGATGAAGTTCTAGAATGGAATGGTAAACCCCTGCCTGGAGCTACAAATGAAGAAGTTTACAACATAATTTTAGAATCCAAATCAGAACCTCAAGTTGAAATTATTGTTTCAAGGCCTATTGGGTAAGGCTAAAGACTTGCTTTTTAAGCATAGCTATTACTTCCACTAATGCGACTTTTAAAGGGATTATTTGTGAATTCATTAGCTTTTATCTTTTAATAATGGAATGATTCTCTTTTTATTATTAATATTGTGCTTATTCCATTTTCTTTACTACTTATGAGAAGCTTGGATCTGTACAGTGATATATATTAGTATTTTAGTATAGTCAAAATACTAACAAGGTTTTTGCCAAATGGTGGAAGAAAATAGTTTTTTATTGTTTATGATGAATTAAGCCAGGCTTCTCACACAAAGTGTATGAAATGGCGAGTGAGTTAAACCTATTTGTCAGGCTTTAACTTTGTTAAATTAAAATAATTTGCATGAGTATTAGTGAGCAGAAGAAAGCATCAGCAAGCACTGAGTATTTTATAATTTGAAATAAGTCAATACTAGTAGGAACTTTATAGAAACAAAGGACTTTATTTTATTTGAAAATACTGTACATAGTTTCAAGTGATATTGTTATCAGAATCAAAAGTGGAAAGATAAAAATACCTTTGCATTAACAAATATAATTTTAAACAAAAAAAAGTGATGTTTATAGTCCTAATGTTTATTTATAATAAATCTAAGGTTGAGGTTATTGGCAACAGTTCTTCTAGTATTGATTTTCCAAGCAGGCATCAGAAGGGTCAGAAAATCTGTTTCAGTTGGCAAAAATAATCCCTCTAATTGTCACAGCCTCTTTGTGTCATATTGGGCATCCCATCCCTGAGCATGATGCTGTTGGGACTGTTTTGAGCTAAGTCGTGCAGGTTTCAATGTGAATCAGATTTTGTATCTTCCAGCACACTTCTGTTCCATGATTAACAAGTGGATTTTGGTTAGTTTTGAAACAAATTAAAAAAATCTATCTGTAGCTTGTCAGCTTCCCAGGTCTTGCAAATCCGTATCTTGCACGTAGACAATAAAACGTTTTCTCCATATAAATACACAAATTTTATCTCATTCTAAATTTGTCAGACTTTACCCAATTGTATTTTTTTCTCTCTCTCAAATCTAATAACTGTTTTTATCTTAGTAAGATAAACACATTCCTCACTAGAACAGTTTTGTTCTACATCTATTTCACATCAGCTTTTGATATTTGATTTTTGTCTGTACTATGCAAATGTAGCTATTTTGCAAATGAGCTCTGCCTTTATAATCATGATCATCATTATCAGTCTTTAAATAAAACTAACATGGTTCTAATTTCAATTATGAGTTTGACCTTTATATAGAAAATTAAATGATGCAATTATTCTGATTTTTAAGAAACTAAAATTACAATCCAGATGGACACTGTGGAGGAGTAGAAACCTAATTTTGCATTCTTTAGTCAGATAAACCAGTAGATCTTCTTGAGTGAAAATTGCAGATCACACCTAAATCTTTATAATAAAAAAATGCCATAAGGAGATTCTTAAAAGTCAAGATTTTCATATTTTAAAAATATGACTTCCATATTAAAGAACATTTCCATATTAATATGGACTTCATGTTAAAGAATATTTCTGAATCTGATAGTTGAATTTCATCAAATGCATTCTGAAACCAGAAAAATATAATGTTTTGCGTTCGTGACCCATTTGTATTTCTTTCCAGACAGAGGTAAAAAGAGACCACATCAGACTGCACTATTGTGGAACAATATGCGTCTTATTATGAAGTATTTGCGTAGTATAACAACTTTATTCCTGACTGGAACTGTGTCCTGATCGTTTGCGTTTTGTTGTGAGAGAGAGAGAGAGAGAGGATATAAATATCAGAATGGACTAGAAATAGTCCAGGAATAAAGAATCAAAGTCCTTTTTTTGAATCAGATTGTGGTTTACTTGTCTGTCATTTAAAAAGAACAAAACAAAAAGTCGTACCTTGTAGAACAGAAGAAATATCTGTATAGGTTTAGAAAAAAGAACATACTGCACAACACTTTCTTTATTACAGTACACTTTAATTGGGTTATATATATATTCTTATGTGGATGTCAGATTACCTCTTTTTTTCTTTTTTTTTCGTTTTTTTTTTGTAACTTCTCCTTGTCTTGTTTTCTGAATTATGTATTTCAAAATCCTGAAAGTGGCTCTCACTTGAACCAAAGTGGCAAGCTTTGTGTCTACTTCAGGTGCTGATTCAGCAAAATTTTATCTGATTAATAGTAGCAATGGGTGGCAGTCCATTACACACCTAAAATTTCTGTAAAGAAACAGATTCCCGAAAGTCCTGAAAAATGATATTTCGTCTGCATAATTTACGTGTTTCCATCTCTTGGTATTAATAATGCAAATAATGTACCAGCACATCTAATGGCCTTTATTTTAAAAGTCCAGCATATTATGTCTAAAAAGCCCAAATATGAGGAATTTGATTTAAGTGGTGGACTGTAAAGGCATAGATTAGATGCCTGCAAGTGACAAAATTAATGCCTAAACAATTTGCTTGGTCTTGTAAATTTTTATTTCCGTATTTATCAGCTAATGTAATTATGAGTAATGGATAATTGTAGGATGTTTATTAGAGAAAATGTGAAAAATATGGTGCTCTTAGCAGATAAAGGCATAACAACAATAAACTGTAAAACCACAATAGTACCATAGAAACACCATAGGAACTAATTGACGTTAATGCTAATGATTACAACACAAGGTAATTAAGTAGGCTATAAAAGGTACAATGAATGGGTTGGACATCTAAATACGAGGGGAAAAACGCCCATGAATATGCATAAATCACAAGGGGCTGCTGGCATAAGACAGCATAGAAAGACCTGTGGCAGTAAGCTGTTCGGAGAAGAAATTTGGCACGGTAACCATCTCCTGTGTCTCTTTTGTGTTCCGATGAGCTTAGATGAGATAATGCAGGTAAAACCAATTTTTTGTTGTTGTTTTGTTTTGTTTTGTTTTCCAGTTTTCTTTGATCCAAAATATCTTTGCTTGGATTTCCACACATATTGTTAATAGTGCCAAAGCTGGTGTGGTTCAGCTTCTGTGTAGGGATTGCTGTGCTGTAACAGAACAGGCAGTACTAAGTTCCAGAGAGTCGCTCCAATAATATAAAGAGTGCAATGTACAGATTGAGCTACAAGTTCTGATAAGAAAAAATAGTTTGGGGAAAAAGGAGGGTGAATATTGGGAACAGAAACTAAGGATCTCCAAAAAATGTAGAGGATGATGCTTCCCTACTGCTCAGAGTATGCTGTGTATATGCTTTAAAAAGTAGTGGTCGACTCCAGATGCTCACAAAACAAATCTGCTCACAACAGTCTCACGCTCAGCTACAGTTTGGATTTAGGTGTTCCTGGAGGAAGGGTCAGAACATGGATGATCGTATGTAGCATCACATAATACTTAGTACTAGCATTGCCTTTAAAAGTAGAAATTAAATTTTAGTGTAGGCAATTTTTTACTTTCATAGATTCTGATGTTACTTTTCTGAAATTCACATTGTTTTGAAGGGCAAGTAAAATTCTGTTTCCATTTTAATAAGTGCTTTAACTATGTCATACACTTTCGTCATTGCTTTGGCTAGTCTACTTTTGAATATTTTAATATTCAAATATATTCAAAATATTTTGAATATTTTAAGTCGTGAGATTTTTACTATTTCTTCTAAAAAACAGTTGTAAATAATAATGTCAGAATATTTCCTGCAATCCAAAAATAATAGTAGTCTAAGTAAGGCTCATTTTGTTACTTTACAAGCTGGAGATACTAGTGTAATTTTAGAAACTTTGTTCTTTAATTTGAATACTAACATTGAAAAGAGAAAAATCATTCATACATTTGACAAAAATTAGTACACCAATATTGTTCTTGGGGAATGTAATATTTAAGAAATTTTGCCAAACAATATTTCCATTGTAAACCATGCAGTTAAATTTATCTTCTAGACATCTCTGTTGCTGTGAGTTTTGCGTAAATATTTTGAGGAGTTTAGAAATATGTATTATAAATTGTACTTTCATTTCTCTCCTGTCAGATGTGCATCATCTTTAAAAAGCGCAGCTTATTTTTGTCACTCCACATTGCCTGGTGAATATTTAGAAAGGCTTTTGTATTACCAGTGAAGAAAATGCTCTCATCCTGACCAGTTTGTCAGGATCTTTGTATTCACAGTAATATTTAGTCTTTCTCTTGTAAACTGTGTGGATCCAATTCTCATATTCATTCATTATTAGACTGCTATCTGTGAGTCTAACGGTGTAAAGGGATGTTAAAGTGAATCAGTTCTTAAGTACTTATATATGCATAATCATTATTTGGTTTTATTTTTAGCTCTCTTTCCAAAAAAATCTGAAGATTTGTCCACTGTACAAGACAATACCAGAAAAATGGAAATGGAAGTATTTTATTTTCTTTCTCTACCAATCCAGGCATAACTTGACTCTGGAGGCTGAACTTTCTATGTTTAAACACTCCTTTGTCTTAAATTTGATACTAATACAAATAATGCTATGCTGCAGGAGAGAGTGCTCATATTCTAGCACAGGAAAAAAGAAGTATAAAAAAGTCATATGGAACAGAAAAATCAGTTTGAATATTCTGAGTAAATATTTCAGAATTATAAGAATTGAAGAAAGAAAATATTAAAAGATTTGCTCAACAGAACTGCTGTCCCTATGGATATATGTTCATGAAACAGTAATATGCCCTACTGAGAATAAATGAAGCCGTTATTTTTCCATGAATTTGAGAAAGCCACATTACTCTTGAAGTACAAGATCAAGGCAAGGAGAAGCACATTCTTGTTTAGTGATGTGAAATGGAAGCTAAAGTGCGATATAGGCTGGGAGCTCAGAGATACTTTATTTCATCACACAGACCAGAGAAGCAAAATAGGAGGACCTGAAATGCAGATTTATGAGTAGCTGATTGGAAATATGGGCTAAGATTTTCAGAGTGTCTGTGTAGTGTCAGTAGTCGTTCTTACTGAAATTTGGTTGTTTTGGAATTGGCGTTCTAAGGGATGGGGCACCACTACATGCCTTTCCTGACTTATCTGTTCCTTTTTTTGACAATGACATTTATATGTACCTGGGAGCCTTAGATTTGCTTATTTCCAAGTCAGTAACATAATGTTTCACTGAGTACTTTTAAAATGTCCAGATTTTTACTCCAAATCCGGTAAATATTCATTAAAATACTATTGTAGTTTCAAGAGTGTATCATTTTATTTAAATGAATAGTCTTCTTAAGTAACCAACTGTAGAGCTTTAGTAGAGCTCTACAGCTCTATTAGAGCTTTAGTTCTCTTTTCCTGCTGCAGTTTAATAACTCTTGTTAGCAGTAATTTCTTACTTATCGAATCCATCACTGGTGAAAACAGAACAGATCCAGAAACTAGTGTCAGTTAGTGTCAAAAAATTGTCAAAATTACTAGAGTCATTTTGTGGATGGCAAAATTCCAGTTGATGGCCATGGACTTAACCAGTGTAATTTTGAAAAATATATATATATATATATATATATATTTCTATGCTAGGTATTTGTATATGAATACAGAAAAATGACCACATTTATTTGTAACATGCCATGTTTTTAGCCTTTGAAGAAATACATTTTTATTTTTGTTTAATGTTGCTCATGTTACTTGCTTTTTCTTTTTATCGTTGTAAGACATTTTCATCACTTTCATTCCGTGAACTCGTTGAGACGTTTGTATAAAAATTACTAGTGAGTTAATCTATCTCTTTGCTTCTTTTTCTCCCCCTCCAAGTAGTTGAACACCAGTAGTTATAGTCTCTTTTGCCACTTTTCTCTTCATAAAAGCTCTTTGTTGTTTTACTTGTAAAAATATTGTGGAATCTATCCACAATATTAGCATTGTAGTGTTCATATTGTTAGTTCTTCTAGTTTCTCATTTTGAAAGAAATAGTAGTTTACGTTATTAAAATTTTCATGAACACTAGTGCAAAACAGTCAATTGTCTAAGTATTTTCCCTTTCTTTCCCTCTGTTCATCCATGCATGAGAACAAAAACAGATCTGTGTTTCTAAAAAAAAAAAAAGAAAAGAAAACGTCCCATAACCATTTTAGTTGATATAGCAGAAGGTCATTTAAGTTATTTCTAATTATTTCATGTATATTCGTGTTTTAGTGATATTCCACGGATTCCTGAAAGTTCTCATCCCCCACTAGAGTCTAGTGAGTACTGATTTTGTTCCTAACACTGACTAAGGTCTTTTACTAAGTATAATCATTTCAGCTATGAATTTTCTAGAAGATAAACTCTGGAAAACTTTGGCAGGTCCCAAAACTTTGTGTGAAAACATTCAGTGTATTTTTGAATTTGAAACAATCTTCTGATTCAATAATTTACAAATATTTGCAGTAGTATAACAATATATATTTCAAAAGTTGCCAGCATTTTATTGCTTGTTTTTGTATGTTGGTAGGGCCATATAAGTGTATACTTCTTGCATTTCAAGACTGTCTATAAGACTGGCAGTAAGTCTGTGCCCCAAAACAGTCATTCACTGACTGACAGCCTGAGTGCTGTTGCGGTGCTGCTGAGTTCCTGTGATGAGTTTGCCTTCAGAAGTGAGGGCTCTGCTGTACTGGCTGAGAGCTGCTGGTAGACCACTTCGGCATGAATGCCCTCTATGCCAGATGTTTGTCTTGCTCCCGCACACTCTACTCCTTGGAAATGGAAATTACATTTCTGAGGCTACTGGAAATATAAGCTGCTTGATAAATATGGGCTTATTCATAGCTGTCACATGCATAATTCTGTCTATGGAAAGAGCATATTTTGTTTAAAACATATAGTTTGATGTGTCAGTGTTACCTGAGCACTCTTTTTTAGAAGAGAATAAAAAATTGATAGGTTTAATCTGAGATAAGGGGAGGCAGGCAGTCTTTTTTGTCATCCTACCTACATCAGTTGAAAATGCTCCTTTATATAAATTGTGCGGTACTGTGTAATAATAATTTTTACAATCCAAAGAAGAAGCAATTTATAAATTATCCAAATTTCACATTATCAAAATTTCAGATGGAAAGTTATTGAGTTTGTCTCATGCTTTTAGGTTCAAGTTCTTTTGAATCTCAGAAGATGGAAAGGCCTTCTATTTCTGTAATATCTCCAACCAGCCCTGGAGCTCTAAGGGATGCACCACAAGTTTTACCAGGGCAGCTTTCTGTAAGCAACTTTTGTTTTTCCTGAGTTGATAATGCAGCTTTATCAAACTAAGTAAAGTGTTGGTCCCCGGGCCTTCCATGTTCTCTGATAAGGTCTATGGGGAGGTCAAGGAGAATGGCTGTTGCTGGTAAAGTCCAACAGCTTTCAAATGTTTTTTAGATGATAGAGTTGTTGTCATATGACTCCAGAGAATGCAGGAAATTATAGTTGTGAAGAGCCCATGAAAGTGCCTTGTCACTTGTTATTGCATACCCTCAGTATTGCGAGTAGTAACTACTATGTACATGTCCAGTAATCGGCAGATAACAGGCATAGTACCACTCAGTGTTCTTTATGGGAACATTTGAGGAGCTATATTTTTGTCGTTGTTACATTGATGAGTCAGTAATGCATTTTAATTTAGATAAACACAGCATTCTGGAGTTCTCTGCAATGCTATGCTAATTGAAGTCATGCTTATTAAAGATATCATGAATACTTAGACTTTGATTTGTAAATACTTATAAAGTCTCTAAAAGACTGAAATTACTTAGTCATTATATTAATTTCTGAGTATACAACAGGCTCAAAAATGTCATGATATTATGATTCTTTTAAGAAATAATCTAGGCGATTATTATTCTTTTTATAAGAGGATTTGCAAGATGACAAATCAGAGTAGATGGGTTTCAGTCAGACCTCAACCTTTACTGCATTCTGGGCTTCCCATTTGAAATGTAACTTTTAAGGCATGCTGTTGAGATATGTACTCACTTATTTGTGCTTATTTGGATAAAAGATTTTGCTGAGAGTATCATAATGTGTGTACTCAATGTGAGTACAAAGGGGCACCACCATTTTACTCAAATTTGATAGATTAAAAAAGTCCTTGGCAGAATACCAAAATCTTTTCCATCTATCTTAACAAAGTTTTATTGATTTGAAATAAATTACATCTTGCCTCTTGAAGAAAAAAATGCCTTTATTTTATGATTAATCTGATGCAGTATGAAAATTCTTTCATTTTTTCTCATTTTGATTAATATGTCTGGTAACTTGATTCCTGCAGGTGAAACTGTGGTATGACAAAGTGGGACATCAATTAATAGTAAATGTTCTGCAAGCAACAGATTTGCCACCAAGAGTGGATGGACGCCCCAGGAATCCCTATGTAAAAATGTATTTTCTTCCAGACAGAAGGTAGCATTTCAGTTTGGAAATCTATATTATAATTGACCATTTTAAATTATTGAATCAAGTATAAAATTAATGCTTACCAAATAAAGATTATATAAATTATATAGTTTTTTAAAGTTAGATTAAATATAGGAAAACCTGCATTCAAAGTATGCAAGCCAGTGTCAAATAAACGCAGTAGAGATTTGCATAAATGTGAACAGAAATACCTCTTCAAGGCACTGTTAGATCAGAAAGAATGAAAACAATAAGTGCTGATAAGTAGGTGGCATTTTGTGATTTATTTCTCCATGCATTTTACAAGAAATACTTATGTTTCAGTGATAAGAGTAAAAGGAGGACCAAAACAGTAAAGAAAAGTCTAGAACCAAAATGGAACCAAACTTTTCTCTACTCACACGTACATCGTAGAGATTTTAGAGAACGAATGCTTGAAATAACTGTATGGGATCAGCCAAGAGTACAAGAAGAAGAAAGTGAATTTCTTGGAGAGGTAACGTATAGAAATTCCTCATTTCTTCATTGTTTATTTGATTATGGATATGCACATATATCTCAGTATATGTGTGCATGCTATGTAATTTTATCATTCCTTAACAGTAACATTTAACCTGATTATTTTTCTACTAGATTCTTATAGAGCTAGAAACAGCACTTTTAGATGATGAACCACATTGGTATAAACTACAGACACATGATGAATCTTCACTACCTCTGCCTCATCCATCACCCTTCATGCCAAGAAGACATGTCCATGGCGGAGAAAGTTCTAGCAAAAAATTACAAAGTAGGTCCAAATTCCATTCATCTTTTAAAATTTTAAATTAGAATTTTCATGTGTAAGACATAAATATTTCAAAGTCTTTCAACATGAGAAAAGACGAAATGAGAAAGATGAAATTATGACATTGTGACATGTGGATGTGTAACTTCTAAGTTGTGACAGATGTTGAAATTGGTTTGGTTTTCACGTTCAGAATAGAATTGTTAGTACGATGATTTGCACAATTTTCCTTTTAAGTACAAAGATGAGGTTCATCATTACTGGATTCTTTGATAATAATTAAAAGTTGTCGTTTTAGAAAAGCCTGTATGACTTTGTGGGTCCTAAAGGCAGTTTTTAGAGTATAGTTAATTTCATCCTCCCATACACTCACTGCTCAGTCAGATGGCAAGCATACTTTTGCAGCAAAGAGAAGTTCTGTATGTGTATTTGGGAGGTTTAGTTGCATTTGAAAAGAGTTAATTTTCAGGAATCTGATTGCACAGTTGCATAATGCATATTAAATTAATACTTATTTTGGAATATATAACCATTATGGCTTTTCTCATTTAATTTAAAATACATTTAGAAATAGAAAGGCCAGAAGAAATGATTTTTAAATATAACCCAGGGCTATATTTTTCTTCAACTTAAGTGTCATTAATTCCAGACGATTTGCATAGCAAATAGAGGCATATTCAAGAATAAATTAAAGAAATGTGATAGTGTTAGAGTGGCTGCATAAGAACGCATATAGAGGTAGCAAATTAAAGCTTAGTTTTTGTGAGATATTTGAATTTTCATAAAAGCTCTCAGTGCTCTTTCCTCTTCACCTCTCTCACCATATGGTGCCACATTTCCTTTCCTGTTCAGCAAGCTGATTCAGCTTACTCAGCTCATTGAAATAGCACCAAAGTATTCATTTTTTTTTCTTTATCATGAATTAGCAATTTGCTGGTTTAGTGAGCTGAGCTGACCTAATAGAAAATTAGTGAGCAAAGGGTGAAGAAGAAGGGGACAGGAGGCTGTAGCAGCAACATTAAACGATTGAGTTGGTTCAACTGTCTCCTCAACCACCAACCACCACTGTAAATTGCTGTATTTTAGATCCTCCTCTTGTTTACAGTGAAGATTATCTTTTGAATTTTAGCAGTACTATAACGAACATATTTTTACATTTTACAATATGACCAGATGTTCAGGTGTTTGTTTACCTTACTGTTGTGCAGGATCTCGGCCAATCAGTGATAGTGACATCTCAGATTATGATGTTGATGATGGTATTGGAGTTGTTCCTCCAGGTGCGTGGGTGAACAGCATGGTCCTGCTTCTTTCTTCATTTTTGCTTGCTTGATTTCCATTATAACATTTCAGATTATTGAGGATACTGATTTGGAGAAGTGCCTTGTGGAGAAAATAGTTTTGCTGATGATTCCATGGTACTTGTCCTTGTAATTATGGGGAATTAAAAGGTTCTAGTATTCATTCATTGATATTTTTTTACACACCATTCTTCATTTGTGAACCACTAGATGGTTCAGAAGTTACTCATAATATTCCAAGCATTATTAAAATTATTAGTAGTTCATAGTAATTAAGATTTCAATGCTTATTGCAAGCTTTTTTTTTTTTCTTTTTTTTTTCTTTTTGCTTGAAACTTACATATAATGCAGTCCGCTTTGGATTATATTGAAAATGCATGGCTGAAGATTAAGATGCATATGCATGTAGCATGGCTTTATCTTTTAGAGTTTTCATGAGCCTCCATGAACTATCAATACCCTAAATGCTCCTAAGTACATATTTCTGGAGACTATTGTGCTTTTAGCTTTAGAACATCACCCGTTATACACTCAGCACTTTGGGAATCATTCTTTGATGCCACATTTCATTTGATTGTTGCCACTTATATGTGATCAATAGTCCCAAACTCACCAAAGAGTCATTATTCCATTAGTAAATCTGTTATGAAATACATTATTCCATGTACTAAACCAGTTCTGAGGATTTTCGTGATGAAAAAATATTAAATTAAATTATGGTGACATTTAGTTGTGATTAATCTTGAAAATTTTCCATCAGATGAGAACATTTCAAATGAAAATAAACCATATATTTCCAAATAGTTTTTCTCTAAGATGTCAGTATGCCATATTACGAATAGAGGTGTTTCTTAGCTGCCAGTTCTTCAAGACATCCCTTTCCCTTTTGAAATAAACCATTTTCCATCTGACAAAGGAAATATTGAAAATTAAAATGACAGCTGAATGCATTTGATTATGTTCATGTGATCAATACATGAGTAACAGATTCTTGTGGAAATTTCTTAGCATTGTGCATGCTCAAGCATGGCTTTGATTTCATCTGTAACAAAAGAATTTATAAAAAGCTAAGAATCTCTAAACAGAAATAAGAAGGGCCTGGGGAGGAAACTTTTTTCTGAAGTCAGCTTAGTTAGAGGCATTCTGGTAGCTAGTCTGACAAAGCACAAATTTGTATTTTTGGAGCTTAATGGGTACATTTTTCGTCAAGTGGGGGTGGAATACATCCATTTGTGATTTCTATGAGGTGAGTGGATACACCTATAAGTATGTGCCTTTTTTTAGCTACAGCCTGAATTCTTATAATGGGGCAGACTTTAAACACTGGGCACAAAGAAAATTTTGGTCTTAAATCACTGATGTGTGACAGACAAGACAGCATATGAACACGTATTTTGCAGCTAGAACTAAAAAAAATGTTGTTTGTCCCATTTTCTCCTGATTTACTTGAGAATCTTAGAGACTGATTTGCAAATATGCGTGGGCACAAAGGTCGGATTTGCATTTCTGCCTTCCTATCTTTATTAGTTACCACATCTACATTAGTTACTACATGGCTAAATATTTTAAGATTGTGTCCTACTTTTATTTACATGTAGTGATACTATTAGGGTCTTCTCCGTCCAACAGTCTTTTCCATTACATAGAATCATAGAATAGAATCATAGAATGCTTAGGGTTGGAAGAGACCTCTAGAGATCATCTAGTCCAACCCCCCTGCACACGCGGGGTCACCTAGAGCACGTGGCACAGGACTGCATCCAAGCGGGTTTTGAAGATCTCCAGAGAAAGAGACTCCACAACCTCTCTGGGCAGCCTGTTCCAGTGCTCTGTCACCCTCACTGTCAAGAAATTTTTCCTTAAGTTCCT